>VYZM01010019.1:233246-254618 GCA_013398915.1 Dromas ardeola | reverse complement strand
AAAAAGGATAGGTGCTCTATTCCTTAATAAATAGGACTCTTATGAACTCACACGATCCCCCCGGGTGCTACCCGAGTGCTCAGGGCCAGGCTGTCTGCAGCCAGAGACTGGGCCAGGTCCCCAGTGCTGTCACACCTAGGGGAACACCTTGGAAGAGCCTGAAAACAGCACTTCTTCCCCACAGACCACCCCAGCCACAGCTCACCATGGATTTGCAGGTCTGAAGCACTGGTTACTAAAATTGTCCTTCCTATTGCTTTGGGCTCCATTTTCATGAGAAACAGGCTAGAGATTCACATACAACGTGACCACACATACTGGCGTCTTGTCCTTTGATACATGGCTGTGGAGCACAGGCAGCCAGTCAACTTGCTTTGGAGATCATGGGATTCGTTTCCCCTCAGGACAAAGCGGCATATTATGTGCCAAATAGCCCATCAGATCTCCAGAATGGCCAATTCTTATGTGCGGCACATGCCATGAGGTGTTGTAGAAAGGGTATCTACCCGTTTGTGTCATGAACTAACTGCAGGAGAACCTACATCCGTGACTCAAGTCTGCAAGACCTGGGATCCCAACTTAGGATGTGCCTTTTGGTTTCCTTGTGACAATGAGGTGTAGCCAGACATGCAGATTGCGGGTAAAGTTAAAACATATCACCATGAGGCCTGCCATGAAGACAGCCTTCAAAGCAAAAGTTACCAAGCTATTCAAAGGCTCTGATGGCAGAGCATGCTAGAGATAAGACTATTGAAGACTCCGGGTGGCAGGCAACCAGACAAACCACTCCTGTTCCAATCTCTACTCAAAAGAAAATGAAATGAAACCCATGAAAGCAGAGCAGACAAGGTGGTAGAAGAGTATGGCTTGTTACACTGCATGATAAAAACCTTCTGAACAGAAGCCACGGACACCTTCAGAAAGGCCTGAAGAGGCTTTCTGCCGGACCAAGCCTACCAGAACACCATGAAAGCACCACGTCTCCTACAGATCTTGCCACTGCGAACAGCAAGAAGGTGACAGGAACATGACGCTCTGAACTAACCACTTGATTCCTAGCTTCTGTCCTGCAAGAACACAGAGACGGGGCAGGATCCTAGGCACGTCCCCAGGGGTGTGCCTACAGGCTTCAAGTTCCCCAGCAGCAGCAGAAACTTCAGAAAGAAAACAAAAACCTTCGGAAACCAAAAAGCGAGCTACCAAATACATGCCCTCCATAAGGGCTACCCCAAGCATCAGCAGATCTAGCACGATCCGGTTCACACCGCCTTTTCAGTAGACTTGAGAATCCGTCCTGTGTATCAGCTGTAGTCCAGCTACTTAAGCGATTAGCTGAGAACGAGCGCGCTGTTAATGATTAGCGTTCCCTAACATCGTGCTCTTGCCTTGGCGGGAGTGCCCAGTCGCGGGAAGGGACTGAGGAGCTGTGGCTGAACGCCATGCCACGCAGCGCCTACCGCCTGTGCTGGGAGAGCGGCCGTTCCCCAGTCACACTGTGGTGCCCTTCCCACCTTTCCAACGGCATTTTCAGCTTCTTGGCCCAAAACGTCTTAGGCCTGTTCCCTCCCATCCTGTAGTGTTATCCGGTATCAAGGGGACAGATGCAGCAAATGTGTTTGTTTTGTGGTGTTTGTTTTTTTTTTTTATCCAATAATCTCATTTTCAATTAAAATATATAATATATATTTAAAAAGGTTTAGAAAAGCTTCTATGTAATTTGCAGCTACTTTTACATATAGATTACAATAATGTACAACTCTTCCCCAAGGTGGTTTGAAACCACGGGGACCTGCCAATTCTTTCCCCTCAGTCATATACATTATCAAACATCAAATGTGTTTGTTCCTAATACAGCTCTGAAAAAGAAGTCTGTCACTGGTACCTTCTCAGAGGGAGAGATGCCTAATACGCCTAATGGGGACACACTTAACATCGGCTTCATATTCGCTGTAGAAAGTTCCCAGATTAGTAAAAAAATATTTCATCTATAGAAAATGCCCTTCTGAAAAGCAACCAGGGCTCTGTTAAGGCCACACCCAGGCTTTCCATTTCTCTGCTGTAGCAAGACAGATCAGAAACAAACCCAAAATGATGTTTTTATGTCCCAGAAACAGCTATTAGCACCTGTGCTTATTTTACAGCAGCCTGGTGGATCAGGAAAGTGCTGACAACAGCATGGGGACTTCTCGAAACATGCTTCTCATTCAATGGGGCTCAGTTGGCACAGTGGAAAACTCAAAGTCCTCCTGTCCCACTCAGGTGGACAAGAAGCAGCCTTCTACACCACAACCACCACCCTTCCCCGCAGAACGACGATGGGTGCTCCAGAGATGGGCACACTGAAACCAACACCTGAAACAGCACACCCTTTTCCCACAGGGCTTCCACCGACAAGCTCCTTCCAATTCCTCTGCCAGTCTGTGGGATACCAAGCGCACATCCGGCGGCTTAACGAAAACGTCCAACTACTTTGCCCCAGAGGGCAAGCCAAGTGAGAGCAGAGCCAGCCCTTCACCGGTCCGAGGCACTGGGAGACTTTCTGCCATAGCAGAGAGAGGATAGCCATTGAGATATTCCTCCAGCAAACCCAACTCTTCACATGGGAAAATGCTATTGCCTGGCACAGACTCTTCCGGCCGAGGGTTTTACCAGGGCTCCTCTTTGGACTTGTACAGCCCAGGGTTTCTCCAGATGGTCCAAGGCAGGGTCAGGTTTGTAGGAGGAGCCGTGGCACATAACAGGATTATTACTTTTAAACTCTTCCTGTTGCAGCCAGATGCAGGTTGCCCCTTCTTCCCAGGTGGGCAGCCCCTTCTGCCCAAGGCGTGGTGTGCAGGGAAACCGAATCCAACGTGCTCCATTCTTTTCTCTGCCAGGGGTGGGAAGTGAAGTCAGAACCCGATGTTCAAAACCTGAAGGACACTAGAAAGAAGAAAAAGAGAGTGAATGGTTAGATCTCAGCTTCAGCGGGAATCCTGGATGCACAGATAATGAGGTAACTACTATCAATCAGCCCCTGCTGCTCAAAGGATGCCAACTTCCAGCAAGGAACAAACAGACCAGGAGACCTTGATCAATGGAGAGTTAAGTGGAGGATGCAACTGCTCAGCTCCAAGCTTCTCAGAGTATGACTGAGACAGAAAGACAAAACAAAAGCACAAAGGTCAAAAGTAAGCACTCCTCCTGTAAGCTGATGGCACCAATAAAGCCCTGCAGGATAAGGAGGTTTAAAGGAGGACTTGGCTAACCCCAGAGGCATTGCAGGAAAGCAGCAAGGAAGAAGAAAATTACTCTTCACCTTAAGCAACCACAAATACCAATTGGTAGGGAAAAGATTAAAGGAGGAGTTTTTAGAGATCACACACTAAAACCGTTTATGCTCACCCACATAAAGAAATCCTGTATCTACCTATAAATAAATAAACATTTCTAGGTACCTCATTCACCCACAAGTCTAAAGATCCCTTCTCAGGTCTTCTGCCTCACGTCAACGAAGCTGCCACAACTCGTTCAAACAAGCCTTGGAATAGGTCTAAGCAGACTTCAGACAAAGACATAAAACCGCCACCACACGTCTATGATCCACTTTGGAAGGCAGAATAGCGAGATAAACGTAGGGCATCCAATCAGTTGCATTCAGTAACAGCGAGCATGAAATACACTTCTGGAGAGGGAAAGAAGCTACAAGAGGGAATCGGCCCTGAACAAGAAAAGACAGTACCTTAAAACAGAAGCCAGAGCAACAGGCTACTTTGGGAAACTGCAAGCTGATGAGGGTTTTATTTATTTATTAGTGTTCTGGTAGACAAAACCACAGTGTTTGGACCAAAGGGAATTAGATAGAGCACCGCAAGAAAAGCACAAGTCCAGACCAAACTGGACAAGGGATAAAGAGTTCTCCAGGCTATGAAGCTATAGGGAGTCTAACTGAACAACTAAAGATCATTAACTAACGTCCACCAGAAGAGTGGATGGACTTCAAACTTGTCAGTGAGGGCCAAACTGCACCACTACAAAAAAGGCAACTCTGTTCCCAGGTATCCATCCTACTGGCTTGCAGAAATACACAGCAGAGGTAGGTGAGCAAGCCCAAAGTCCCTGTGCTGCTCGGAGACAGCCGGGCGGCCACCCACGCTTCCCACAACCAGCACGGGGGACACTTGTATTAAGCGCTGAAGGCACAAGTGGTTGCCTGTGATTGAGCACCTGCGTGCCACAGTCTCCTCCCAGCTGTGGTCACCTTTTTTCCATGACCTTGCTCACTAAGGCTCCCGTAAGTCACTCCGTATGGCTTGCACAGCCAGTGCCTTAACCAGCGAACGACAGACTTACAACTGAGCCGCAGCTACCAGACAACAGCACCAGAAATTGTAGGATTTATATTTTTCCTAGTCAAGAGAAGTATTCGCACACCGACTTTCTTCCTCTGGGGGTAATAGCTGGGTTCACGGGTGTTGCATCGCTGCTGGGCAGGGGCAAAGTTTCAATGTTTGATCTCTAAACTCCGAGTATGGAGACAGAGGACTCCCGGTGAAACCGTGGATGAGCTCTTTAGCATTTAACTTGCAGAAGGGGATAAAATCACATCAGCTGGGAGCACCATGGGTAACATTAACTAGCTTATGTCTTCTCAAACGCTGCTGAGAGACTAAGTACTTATTCCTAAAGATTTGCTCTTGCCGGCAAAGAGAAATATTTCCCCAGCTCCAGCTTCATTATGGCTGTTCAAATCGCAGAGTGTGATCACTGGCATTTATTGATGAGCAGTGTTTGCTGGGCGTTACACCCATAACTGACCCAGAAGGCTACAGGTTAAGCCCACAGTAGCTACTCAGAAGGACAGCTTTTGGTTAGCAATCACTTGGAGCAGCTTTTGCCAATGTGAATTTAAGATGGCAAAAACACATTCATAGAAAGGACATGAAAGAAAAAAGGCCTGGCACACTGGAACATATGCAGTGGCAGCCATGCTTTCCCGGGAGAGTGATTTCCAAACAGAGACTTTAATAAATCACTGCAGTTACAGATTCAGAGAAAGGAAAGATGGCACAACCTTGACTCCCTCACAGACACTGATGTCTGCAGCTCACTTGGGTTTTGGAACTTGTAAATTTGAGAAAACATTCTGCCTGATTTTCCTAGGGTTCTTCCTAACCTCCTGGAACACTCCTGTTTCTCTCCACGAGCACGCTATTCCCCTTTTCTTAGAATCCTGACCCACCTCTCCATCTTGGCAGCGTTTTTACACAATACTCGCTCTCCTTCAGGGAAAGAGCTCCCCTTCATGCCACTCCATGGATTCCAGGATACAAGCAAAACCGAAAAGCTTTGCAAAGCTGAGAAAAAGCAAACATAATCTAAGGACAGAATAAAAGGCTTGAAACAAAGCATGCCAAACAGGGCGTCACTTCTCCTCCAAGCGCAGTACTGCTGTAAAGAACTGTTCACCGAGAGGTCTGGAGGAGCTGCCAGGAGCTACTGGTTTAGAACTTGTTCCAGATCTCACTCCTTTCTTAGCGAGGATGTGTGCAGCATATTTTCCAGAAAGCATCACTTCAACTTCATGCATGGAACGAAGCAAGTCCGGGGTTTTTAACATCAGATAGCTCCTCTGTTTTGATTAAGCAATTCACATGCTAAGTATGGAAATAATACGGATCGAGAACATAACCGTGCCGTTAAGAACTCATGTCCTCCCTCGTAAGCATTTGATTGTAGCCACATCCTCACCAGTACTCGACCCTACCTTTTGATAAACATTCCCTCAGCTTTTCTGTTTTACGTTCTTAACAAAAAAATACCTATGCCTGGTATTCTGCCTTTTCTATCCAGCCCAGGTAATTAACGCACCCAGGACTGCAGGACAACTTGCATATCTTTTGAAAACACTCCTGTGAAAAACATTTTGTCTCTGCAAAGTCAATGTACTCCCCAAATATGATGGCCTGCCCTAGCATGGCATAAAAAACAGTAATAAAACCACCACAAAAAGCTCAGAAGAATATCCAGTGGAAACACTGCTCAAAAGGCCACAGCCTCTGCCACTAAATAGCCAACAGTCCTAACACGGATGAAGGATGCCAAAGTTTTGTCAACCAAATTTGTCTTTGAAATCAAAACTGAGTTCCCCTATTCCACCTGAAGTTAGGATATTCAATTTAAGACTTGGTAATTCGGCAAGAGCACAGTTAACAAATGCACAGGACCATAAAAAGCCCCAGAACGAAACAGAAAAGCTTGCTTGATCCTCCCTCTCTCTACAGTAAAGAGATCTGTTAAGTATAGACAGAAGAATGTTACTAATAAATGAAATCCTAAGCAGCGTGGTGGGACTTGGAGTGAGAGGGAGTTAAATTGGGCTCAAAAAGTCAATATATAGTGGCGTATCAAATTGTTCACAGGGTTTAAGTAGCACCGGCTCAAAGGACAGCATCTCACTTTGTCTCAAGCCACGGCACTTGTCTAGAATGGCCTGTCCTGGGGCAGAGCAGAACAATTTAGTATCTGGTCTCCAGCGTAAACAGCAGGAAAAATCACCAGAAAATTTAGGTTGAAACAGGTCTCCAGAGGCCACTTAGTCCAAACTACCTCCAGGTTACTCAGATGCCTAGGAAAGAGTATTAAGGTCAAGCACATGATAATTTCGCTCTGTCTCCATCATTTTGAAGCTCAAGGGCTTCCCACAACTGAAGCAGTATCTGCAATTTGCCCTGATTTCTGCCTGCTGAGCTGGCCAGTATTAGGGGTTGAATTTGCAACGCTAACAAATACCGCATCTGCCTCCTAACCAGAAAATAATTCTTGGCAAGGCTTCCACTTTCCAACCAATGCCCAGCCTACGCCCCAGTCCATACAAGGAACTGCCCATTTTCTATCAGCCGAGCTCCAAGCGCAAAGCATAGAATCTTCACCTTCATGGTTGGAAAGGACCTTTGAGATCATCGAGTCCAACCATGGCATGCCTTCAGCTCCATTTCTCTAATTCTTCAGCTGCCTCAGTGGTCAAAGAGCTTCAAATCAGGGTGTCAACACCTTCAGAGAATAAGACATTTTTAACTCTTGTTCTCATATACACTGTTCGATAAACTGACTCTAGAAATTTCTGTGCAAACATGAAAGGTCGCTGAAGAGGCATGGGGCAGCACTAACATATCCTTCCTCCTTCCATCCCCATTCACACTGTGTGCTCCTGCTTCCCATTCTCATTCCAATAATGGATACATAAGCAATTCAGCAGTTAATGCTGACTGACCAGCTTACCAGACTCCACAGACACTATCCCAGACAACGGAAAGGCAGAAGGTCTGATAACTGGGAGTGATTGTGTCCTGCCACACACAGGGCAATGACAGACAGTCATGACACAGACCTGCTAATTTTGCAAGAATATTAACAACCTGGAGAGGGGACAGCAGAGGGCTACCAAGATGGTGAGGGGACTGGAACACCTCTCTGATGGAGAAAGGCTGAGGGATTTGGGTCTCTTCAGTCTGGAAAAGAGACGACTGAGGGGGGATCTTATCAACGCTGATAAATACTGAAAGGGTGGGTGTCAGGAGGATGGGGCCAGGCTCTTCTCAGTGGGGCCCGGGGACAGGACAAGGGGTAACGGGCACAAACTGGAGCATAGGAAGTTCCACCTAAACATGAGGAGGAACTTCTTTGCTGTGAGGGTGGCAGAGCCCTGGCCCAGGCTGCCCAGAGAGGTGGTGGAGTCTCCGTCTCTGGAGACATCCCAAACCCGCCTGGACGCGTTCCTGTGCCACCTGCTCTGGGTGACCCTGCTCTGGCAGGGGGTTGGATGGGTGATCTCCAGAGGGCCCTGCCAACCCCAGCCAGTCTGGGATTCTGTGAGAGAAACCCAGCATGTACTTGGCTCAGTTCAACTGTTCTGCATAGAGAGGATCATGTCTTTGTTTATGGAATCAGCATACGCTCTCATGTCAGCTTTAGAGCTATGGTCACTGCATGGCAGAGACCGACGTCCTGTAACGCAGCCACCTTTGGTAACGAGAGACAACAGGAGTTTCAGTCAGGTTGCTGCTCTACTCCATAAAGGAGTTTACTACCTGGTAAGTTAAATCTACCTACCTTTACACAGCTTTTTCTCCTTCTAAAAGGGAACGCGGCTCCACCAGAAGCTTTTTACTCAAAGAGCTCCTGTACTTCCAAAGAGGTATCTTTAAATGCTGCAGAGTCGGGGCGCAGGAACCATCCCAGACAGGGCTGTTGCCATTACAGAGATGAAACATTTTACGTAACTACACCTACCTTTTTGTGCTCCTGAAGTTAACTTGGTACCCAGGTATGGTTGGAGGCTTGCGAGGTGCTGGGATAGCTGGGAGTAGACAGCATGGGTTCAAAATTAAAGTCCAGTCCTTCTCCATCCATCAGTTCGCTGTTGATTATGTAATCCATATCACATTCCAGGTTTTCCATGTACATGTCAATGTCCAGGTCAATGGGCAGCCTGTCCTGGTTCAATCCCAAGGGAGCAGGGCTAGCAGAAGAAAGAAGCAGTGGACTGCCCAGCTGGACCGACTGGGCAGCTGTTGCAGAAACTGGAGCCTTCAAACTGGTGATGCTGGCAGTGTTTTGAGGAGATGTGACTATGGGAAGCGTTGATGGCAAAACATTGGCACCGACTGCTTCTGCCTGCTGCTCTGTAGGCTTCCCTCGTGGATTGCCCGAGCTCATCTTACTCTGGGCGGCTTGTCCACCTAGAAGCAGAAGAGTTCGGCTGCTCATCCTGTTACCAGTCTGCGGGAGAACTGGATCCACCTGAGTCATCATAACATCCCTTGGAGGCGGAGAGCTGGGTGTCAGAAGAGCTTCCAAGGTCTGAGGGGCAGAGAAATGGCTGACAGAACTTTGCAGCGAGATATCAACAGGGTTAAAAAGGGAATTGCCAAACGTAGTGGTCTGACCAGCTGCATTCGGGCTCCGCAAGGAAAAGCTGGAATCTCTCTGGATCTGACCACTTGAGGCAGACTGCTGGGTAGGCAACACAGATGTGCTGGGAGACATCAAATTCAACCCATCGATGAGCTCAAGCTCCTCAGTCACAGTTGGTGGAACATTGCTGGATGCACTGGAGTACACTAGAGAAGGAAGCAGCTCTTCTTCGTGGAGGTCATCCTGCTCCGTCAGGATAGGAGAGAGCCTGGCACTAATGGTGCTCGCATTGGAACTGGTTCGAGGCCGGAAGGTGTTCCACACATCAGAGTCCTCGTTGCTTCTTGAGGACGGGCTCCCAGGCCACTTAGGGAACTGGGAGCCAGGACTGTCAGCAGTGGATTCTGGAGCAGACTGGAGAGGAGGCTTCTTTTTGGATGCTTTACTTCTGACTTTTGCAAGTTTGCTGCTGTTGTCCATGGAGGCAGCTCTTCTTCTTGGTGCTTTTCCACTTTTACCACCCTCAGGATTGAGCATCCACCAAGAGCTCTTCCCTGTGGCTTCATTATGAACTTTAATGAACTTGCTGTGCAGGGACAGGTTATGTCTAATGGAATTCTGAAAAAAAAGAAAAAACACAAAAAAACCAAGATATGAGGACCTGACAGTTGACATACCTCCCACCTAAAAACCTCACAAGCATAAATGCATCCAGACAGTATCCAGAGAAGAAAGCTACAATTTTCTTCTATCCATAAACCCCTGCTATTTCTGCTTGAACATGCTTGACAGCCCTAGCAAGCAGCGCCATGTCTCCCCGCCGCACCAACGGTGAAACTACCATGACAACTAGCAGCTTCCAACTAGCAAAATACTAACACAGAAGAACTTTTCAATACCACACAGAATCTGCAAAAACTAAGCATACCACAGAGCAAGTAAGCAAGTTCCCAAATACGGCTTGCAACTTCAACATGAGCCTGACTGAATTTGAGCTCATGCTGCTCCCACCCTTCTGCCAACCCCATTACCCACATAAGCCTTGCTGAAGTTTTTAATATTTATACGGCTAGCTTTCAGACAGGTTTGAGCACAGCATAGCAGTGAAATAGACCGGGTGAAGCAAAACGCCAAAATACCTCTAATTCAGTACGCCCACTACCATCTTCATCCCAAAACCAAAGAAACAAGAGAGAAACTTTGTGGAACAAGAGTCCCAGTAGCCCTGGAGCCTGCCAGCCTCGCTCTGCAGGGGGCAGCAGGCTTTCTAATGGGGTAAGATGTTCAAGGGACACTGCGCTCCCACAGAGCACATGTCGGTTTTAGCCTCTCCCATCTTTCCATTTGGCAAGGCACGCATTCCTTGCCTCTCCCAACTCCCTTCTTTTGGTTTAACTTTGCTGGAAACTGCAAGCTAACCTATCAAACCATCAAACTGAATTTTCATCCTACAACTGATAAACTCGCCAGTATTTTAGAATCAGCAAGCAATAATCTCATTGTTGGAGCAGATCCTCCGTAAACTCCCCTTGAGGCCTGTGTCATCCATTTGTTTGATATTTGCATTTCATTTGCTCAGATGGTCAAATTACACATCATTAAAAGGTGCTACCCTGGTAGCATAACAGCAGACCAAGAGCAACATCTTTTTCATATAAACAAAAAGGTATACAGCAGCCTTCCCATCGCATGTACGCTCTCTTAGTTATGCACAAAGTTAACTGTGCTTTTGTCATCCTTTCCCACCACCTCTGAACACAGTTCTTTCCTGCCTGCTGCTCTCCCTCTCCCCACCCTCTTCCTTTCGGCCAAGCCCGCACCATGCTCATTTTGGCCACCTCACCAGAAGTACTATCCTAGAACAAAGCAGATGGAGATAACAATACAGGCAAAGTGGAAAGTGGGGCCTGCATGAACCTCATGAAGTTCAATCAAGCCAAGTGCAAGGTCCTGCAGCTGGGTCATGGCAATCTCAGGCACAAATACAGGTTGGGCAGAGAATGTCCTGAGGGCAGCCCTGAGGAGGACGACTTGGGGGTGCTGGTGGACGAGAAGCTCAAAGTGAGCCAGCAATGTGCGCTTGCAGCCCAGAAAGCCAACTGCGTCCTGGGCTGCATCAAAAGAACCGCAGCAAGCAGATCCAGAGAGTGGATTCTCCCCATCTACTCTGCTCTTGTGAGACCCCACCTGGAGTCCTGTGTCCAGCTCTGGAGCCCTCGGCCCAAGAAGGGCACGGACCTGGTGGAGCAGGGCCAGAGGAGGCCACGAAGATGCTGGGAGGGCTGGAGCCCCTCTGCTGGGAGGACAGGCTGAGAGAGCTGGGGGGGTTCAGCCTGGAGAAGAGGAGGCTCCGGGGAGACCTTCCAGCCCCTTCCAGTCCCTGAAGGGGGCCTACAGGAAGGATGGGGAGGGAATCTGGAGCAGGGAGCGTAATGACAGGACACAGCGTAACGGCTTCAAACTGAAGGAGGGGAGATTTAGATTGGTTATGAGGAAGAAATTCTTGGCTGTGAGGGGGGTGAGCCCCTGGCCCAGGGTGCCCAGAGAAGCTGTGGCTGCCCCATCCCTGGCGGGGTTCAAGGCCAGGTTGGACGGGGCTTGGAGCAACCTGGGCTGGGGGGAGGTGTCCCTGCCCAGGGCAGGGGGTTGGAACTAGGGGATCCTTAAGGTCCCTTCCAACATGAACCATTCTACGATTCTATGAAAGTTCTCATGGAGAGGGAAGGAGATGTGAGAGAGCTTTCATTTTAACCTTTGGCTGCTGAAGACTCGGAGAAGACCAGCTGCTTGTTGTGACTGGTACCAAAGGATACATGCACTCTTACTCGAAGAGCACCCCAAGGGTTACTGCAGAGCCAGGGCCTGATGGACCACGTGTCAGTCCATGCCCTCGCAGAGTTTTATGACTGGAATTGTTCACAGTCATAGCTATACAACACTCCTGCCTGGCACCTTCTCTAAATAAAGCTTTCCTTTCCTTCAAGTCTCAAAAAAAGTCATTCGGACCGGCACCCTGTCTCCTGGAAGGTTGCTGCTTTCGTTTCCAAAGAATCCCCTCCCTTTTCCCTGGTAAATGTGCATGACTTTAAATGCATAGTACTACAACAATAAGAACGACTAGGTTGTCGCTAATTCTTCATTTATTCTCCTGAAAGTAATCTGTGAACTCATGATGACACCCAGTCCTGTCAGGAATGACCCAGTAGCTTGTACACACAGTATACATTTGGAGTCTCATAACCACCAGTTACTAAAATGGAACTTGAAACCAACAGGGTCAGGATTTCAAAATTTCACAAGTAACTATATTCTGTTTTCTCCTCCACAGCTATAGCCAGGCTTTAATTCCTGGGGCAGCAAAAGCACACTGCACTGGTGCAAGCGCTTCAGTAACACTGAAACCTCAAGAAAATTAGCACCACTTTGGGTATCAAAGTGACAATTTTAGTAACTGGTTTTCTAAGTTTTTATGGCTCAAAAGCAGCTTGAAAGAAGACATCTTGGAATAAGACTAGGATTCACATGAACACAGATAGGGGAAGCCTAGTACCTTTAATGAAACAGTCTCAAAGTGCTTTTACACATTACTGCTAAACTGACATAACAGCTAGTAACTGTAGAAACAGATAATTGCTGTACCACTCCTTCCTTCCTCATCTTCAAACTCTCCTCCTCGCGTAACATAAGATCTGTGACCTCATGAGCTGGTTCGGAGAGCTAACCTAACCGAAAAGCAGCCCTATCCTTCCTCGAAAACTACTTTTCCTGCCTCTTTCATCTCTGCCTGGTTTTTGAACTACCTCACTGTGGCTCAAGCACTGAAAACTAAGGAACAGAACGCGTGGTTGGAGGCAGAGGAAAAAAAACCCAAACACTTCTTACATTAGGGTTAACTGCTATCAAAACTGCAATGCCTGAATTATCACTTTGGCACCTCTCCTGCAGTCCCTGCGAGGCAGCTCACCTCCACAGCACCCAGAGCCCTGTCACCCCTGTGTGACCCAGCTCGCCCACACACCGGGGACTCAAGTCCAGGGAGTCCCAAAATACAACCAAACCGACGCACCCACCAGCCTGGGTGCTGCGAGACGGCACAGGAGTGTCACACCTACATACCGCACGCTCCCCAGCAGAAGGACCCATCTGCTAGCGTGATTTGATACACCTAACATATGGAGGGCACCCTCAAATCTCACTGAAAAAGCGAGGGACAAATCAATTACGCTAAAATAATCACAGAACTCCAGGTCAAAGCTGACAGGAGAGGAAATGACAAGAGTTCAGTCACCCAGGCAACCCTGACGTATTTCCTTTCTCAGTGTTAAGCAACTGAAACCAAAAAGATATAGATGACATTAACTTTTTATATGCTCAACTTCAGCAGTGTGGGAGGATCCCAGTTGGTCTGAGCACCTGCAGTCCGCACCAAGGTCTTGGCTCTGCGATATCTTTGACCATAAGGAAGCATGAGCTGAAGAAGGCATCACAGGCAGGAATCCTTCAAATCCTTAGAGACCTCTTCAACAACTAGTTAGCGGTGGTTACTGCTGCTTATGCATATGTCTTGTAGAGGTTCTTACGGCTGTACATTAAGTATCACGGTGGAAAAAATGCCAGTCTGTGTCTCTAATCCATCAGAGATTATTCCTGTAAACCACATTCAGACAAAACCATTTTGAAAGTAATGACAGATAGCATGCAAAAAATTAAACTTTGGCCAGAGACATTTATTGTACACTGAAGGGTGGCCCATTCATGAGGTCCCAACCACTGTGTGTACAAGCTAGGATAGATGAACCAGCCATAGAAGTGAGGCTTGCAGCATACACAAACTATTTCCTAAATCTCGGTTACCGCAACATTAAATCCTCTCCTTTGATAAAATCTCCTAGCCCTATTTAAAGGCACGCTCCTCGCCATCATACCAGGCCTACCGAACAGTGCTTGGGTCTCAGGACGGGAAACTGGCCATGGGAGCTGGCAGCACCACCAAGCAATTATCCTGCCCCGTCAGCCTCCTGGAGAACTGCCACAGACACCGGGATACTACGGAAAACGCAAGTGGGTCAATACAGAATGCCAGTGACAGCCTTTCCAGGGGACTATACGGCTTTGTAGGTAGGGCCAAGGTTATCTACCATCAAACTCAAATTTTACTCAGAGCAGGTCAGAACATTCAGGATGGTGTGTTCAGACTTTAAGGTTCCTCGCAGTAAAAACAAGCTTAAACTCACCCTCCTGTGATATGCTTTCTTCGAAGCACTGATGTGACAGGTGCAGAAGGTGGCTCTTGTGCCCTGGCCGAAGGAGCTCGTCCATGCGGCGGTGGCACATGAACCATGCTAGCAGAGCTCTTGGGGCCAAGCACAAGCTGTGCTGAGAAAGACACAAGAAACAGCAGCTATCCTTGAAAATTTCGTGCTTCCCCCCGTTTGCCTGGATTTTCAATCACTGCCCCCAAACGCCAGGGCCATTCTCAGGGGAAACATCAAGTTTCTATTACAAACCACAGAGGCACCAGATTTCTTAACAGAAAGTCTCTCCCAAGAATGAGTGACATTAAAAAAAAAAAAAAAAAAAGATATGCAATTACTGCAGCTGCCTGTAGCACGCTCTCACTGCCTCGGAGGCATACAAAGAACGTGGTCACATCCCAGCGCAGGGCCATGTTCCAAAGCCAGGCCTGTAATTGTGCCGAATTATCATTTGCCATGGCATTCTTGGGAGGCTGCAAGGGGAGAACGCCCTGCCTGCTGCGTTTGTCAGTGCCTGTCTCAGCACTCACCCAGCCACTTGGCTCCAAAGGATTTAGGAAAAAGTCTTTGTTGCGGAGATTTTGCAAAGTTACGCTCCAGCAAGTAAACAACTGCTCCAGATCCAGGGAGCTAAAACATCTCCTCAGCAATCCCCTTCCAGAAGGCACACGTGAGCACCGACGTCAAGCTCACCAGACGGGGAGCTGTATCTTAGGAAGAACATTTTCCTTTCCAGAATCTTTCAGTGGGAGCCCAGAAGAAGAAAATCCTAGCTCTCTAAAAAGCAAAGACTGAGACGATTTACTAGTTTACCAAGACAGGCAGGCATATACAACAGTAGCTGTTCAGGATTAGATAGAGCAGAAGAAACTTGTTGGAACAAGTAATACCAGCAGCCCAGGAGCAGACTTCTCCAAGGAGTGCCCGGAAAATTAAGCCATGCTGCAAGGAATGATCTTTCAGCAAAGCAGCTTTCCAGAACAAACTGGCAGGAAGCAGGGAAGAGTAGCAGCAAAATCTTCAGGCAATTTGACTGGCATTGCACAGGGCAGACGGACTTTTGCCAGTGATTGAAAATCCAGGCAAATGGGGGCGAGCACAGAAAGATGAACTCTCCCCTACTTTTGAGGGTAACAACTACACTCTGTAAAGCTTTAAATGAAAAAATAAATCTTGCACTTCCATACTTACTCAGGGCATTACATCTCGTTTGGGTGAATGGGCTGTTAATGCCACTTTAAGGAGGGCTAAGTGTACGTCCCCGCATTGCAACGGTGGGCTCTCACCCCAGTTGACCACTCGTCAGCAAGTTTTATCCCACTTGAAAAACAGGACCCCTGGTGACCCCACGCTCACGCCATGGCTCTGCTCCTATGCACTCCCACCGGCCCCATTTTCCACACCCAGCACTTCACCATCCTCCCGTCCACAACACCTGGCCATGCCCAGGTGCCTTCCTCCCCCAGGCCCGGGTACTTGCTGTGGCCAGACCAGTAAGGACTAATGGGACTAAAAGGCAAAGATTCTGTTAAAGTAAAGACCAATGGACAAAAGCCACATGTGCTCCTCAGATTTCCACACTAGACTCTTCACTATAGCCTCTGAACAACTGTCACTCAGCTTCTGTTCGTTATTTTCCCCATTACTTTAAGGAAACCCAGCTACATGTGGCCTGCAGCTGGGACCGAGAACTTCTCCCCGCTGCCAGGATGAAGCACATCGCTCACACCACACAAACGCATTTGGGGGCATACGAGGTAATGGCGAGAGTCCAGCAGATTCCACCCACCCCCAGCTACTCCGGATTCCAACAGCCAGACCCTCCCTCCCCTTGCAGGGCAGCAACTTCCAAGAAAGCAAAATAATCCCAACTTGACAGAAAGCAGCACCTCCAACACCACTGAAGATTAACTGGAGTTAAATTAAGTACCAACGATGACAGCAATGACAGCACTATTCCGATTCGATTTAGAATGGCACAATACTTCATTTTTAGTGTCAGGTTTCACAGGGAATGGTATCATTTCAGGCATGTGAACTCAGGAGTAAACACGATGAGCTTCCTCAGCATGGCCAACAGAAAGCGGCCTTCTTTCTTCACAGAGCCAGGTCCATGGCTCCGTGCAGCAAGAGAGACCCAGACTCTAGACTGAGCCTCCCCTCTGCGCAAATCCGAAGGCTGGGCAGAACTAAGATGCTGAGTTGCAGTTTTACGTCTCCTTTTGCAACCATCAATCGGCTGTGCCTCAGCGAGCAAAACCAGGCAAATATTTTTGGTGGTCTTCTCAAACCACCATCTTGAAATCCTCATTGCCGAAAGTCAAAAGCAAACCTGTGGAAAGCGTTCCCACCAGATGTTCCTTTCCAGATAAAGGCTTTCTTTGTGATTAAAGAAAGCTTTTCCAACTGTGATTTGGGCCCTTACCTGTCCATGTTAAGAAACTACAATTCCGACAAGTCTGAGCCAAAAAATCTTCAAGTATACAGGGCTACTCCAGCACAGTCCAGATAGATATCAACAAACAGCTAATGGGACTATTTTAAGAACTGACCACTGCTTTTTTGTAGATCTGACTATGGAAAAAAAGAAAATCAAAAGCTGGCTGAGGTGTAGTCAACACGCCAACGAATGATAAACTTCTCATCTTTACCAAAACAAGCGTTCACATAATATTGTACCCACTGAACTGGAATTTATTTGCAGGGTGTAAGGATAACCTGGCAGGACCTACCAGCTGCAGCGCAGCAGAAATAGTCCAGAGGATGGACAGGCTTGCTTTTGTCTGCTGGCCTCTTACTCTTTCATGGAGGAGCTTCCGAGGGCCACAGGACGAGCAGCTGCTCCAGCCTGAGGGAGCTCTGCCAGGAGGTCAGACACCTTCAGCTCCGGGAGAGGCCGGGGACCTTCAGAGCCAGGTTGATGGCACTGGAAGCCAGGGAAGTCACTCCACCATCATAACCTGAATTGCAGGGTACTTGCAAGGAAGCGCCTGAAAGCCCTCAGCCAGGTCTCCCGATCCACCTGGTCAACATGCATGTAACACAGGCATGGAATGGAAGGGTTTCAAGTAAAATGCCACCCACTGCAATAAAGATTAAGAGCTAGCTGAGTTTCCAGATGGATGACACCTTCTGTTTCAGACAAGAAGAATGCCTGGTAATTTTTAATTCATAACACAGCTACTTGAGTTGTTGCACATACGTATGTGTATGTACACGTTTGAATTGAAGCGAATGTGAGAGTTGCAGGAGGCGACTTCAGCCTCCTGTAACTAATGCAATGCTGCAGAACCATTTGCTCTTTCCTTTACATTACACTCATAGGAAACATCTGATTTTTCCATCAAGAAGAACGTGGCCAGCAGGTGGAGGGAGGTCATCCTCCCCCTCTGCTCTGCCCTGGGGAGGCCACAGCTGGAGTGCTGGGTCCAGTTCTGGGCTCCCTGGTTCAAGAAGGACAGGGAACTGCTGGAGAGGGGACAGCAGAGGGCTACCAAGGTGATGAGGGGACTGGAACACCTCTCTGATGGAGAAAGGCTGAGGGATTTGGGTCTCTTCAGTCTGGAAAAGAGACGACTGAGGGGGGATCTTATCAACGCTGATAAATACTGAAAGGGTGGGTGTCAGGAGGATGGGGCCAGGCTCTTCTCAGTGGTGCCCAGCGACAGGACAAGAGGTAACGGGCACAAACTTGAGCATAGGAAGTTCCATCTCAACACGAGGAGGAACTTCTTTGCTGTGAGGGTGGCAGAGCCCTGGCCCAGGCTGCCCAGAGAGGTGGTGGAGTCTCCGTCTCTGGAGACGTTCGAAACCTGCCTGGACGCGTTCCTGTGCCACCTGCTCTGGGTGACCCTGCTCTGGCAGGGGGTGGGACTGGGTGATCTCCAGAGGTCCCTGCCAACCCCTGCCAGTCTGTGATTCTGTGATTTTTACTTCAGTAAAGTGTCTTCGGAGGGTGAAAAGGATGATTTTAAAGCTAATGATGTTCCTACACCGGCAAAACAATGGCTTTGGGAGAACACACAGAATGCTTCACTGAGAAAGACTAGTCCTTCACCTCGCTCCTCACTGTGTCAAACTCACTCATCCTCATGGATGCGAGTGATGCAACAACCAGCGCGAACTGCTTCAGCGGGGCTTATGTACTTCTACTTTATTCAAAACCTTCCACCCCAAAGTAATCTCAAAGCCAGAAGGAATTATCCTCTTATCCAGAGCGTGGCGCGTAGGATTAGAGAGAAGCCC
This sequence comes from Dromas ardeola, assembly GCA_013398915.1. Classification (NCBI taxonomy): domain Eukaryota; kingdom Metazoa; phylum Chordata; class Aves; order Charadriiformes; family Dromadidae; genus Dromas; species Dromas ardeola. The sequence goes on along the minus strand of VYZM01010019.1, from coordinate 236,223 downwards.
CACGGCACACCCCTGCAATGACACTTCTGCCTTTCGGGCTGGTTAATTCTTAACTTCAGCTGAATTACTAGAGGGAAAGGACAGGCTGCACACCCAGCAAATCTGTCCTTCACAAAGCGCTTGAAGCAGTTTCAAGAACAGCAAACACCACCTTCCTCGAAAACACGGATTCTTCCGGAATTCACAGAGGTTACACCCTGGTAGCTTGTAACAGCTGTATTTCCCCCAATTGTATAGTGGAGTAGGACAGCTGTAAAGTAATTATGAAGCAACAATGACTTTATGGAGGTTTATATTAACTGAAGTAGATTAAAAAACCCTGCTTTTAAAGAGACATTTCTTTTCATTTCCCATTTAAAATTCTCTATTAGAACTAGACTACATACAAACAGGACATATCACCAATATGGCTCTGCCCAATCAACACAGAAACACCGGAACTCTGGGAGCTGTAGGACTATCTTAACAGGCACCAAAATGCTACATCAGCATTTAGCAGCAGCTCCACATTAATTTCCTTTACCCAAACTCATTCAGTTCAAAACCGAGAAATCAATAAAGCTAAGACAAGTCCAGAAGTTTCTCTTTTACTTTACAAATTAAAAAAAATAAATAAATATGCAAGCAGAGCTTCACAGCTCTAAAAATAATAAGGAACAGTGAAAACAAAAAAAAACAGGCAGGTCCATTCCTCAACTGAAGAGACACCTTTTGTTTATTCGGGTTGTCTTAAATCTAAAACACGCACCTATTAAATTTACTTTAAGTCAATTAAAATCAAATCCAACTGATTTTCTTGATTCCACATCTTTAAAACTGTTAAGTGTCTAACCTGGCTTCATCTAGTGCACCTTGATGCAAACAGACGAAAGTAAGTAAACGAAAAGTAACCCTCTTGCAAATCTATATAACTGTACATTAACATGAAGCAAGCCTAGAAGTCAGAGCTCTGTGGCCACCCGTGACGGGGCACGTATCCTGCCAAGCGCTGCCAACAGGACTTGGGAGAGTGAGCAGGGAAGAAAAGAGAGCAGAGGGAATATACCGCAGCCCCCTCTGCCTCTCCCAGGCACGCAAGATTAACTGCGTACCCCCTTCATACCAACCCAAACTTTGACAATATTGGTTAAAAATTAAAACAAGGGGGTTTTTTTATGAGAACTTCCCCTGGCATTTAAACAGTTTCAACTGCATTTCTGTCATGGTTTTCTGTTTGCTGGTTAAAGTCAAGGGTTTTAAGCTGCCCTAATTACAAGGCAGGCCGATTCCCACCACAGCCGCTGTCATTCTGCCCTCCCTCATCTTTCCTGGCAAGAAGTTTCTGTTCTGTTCCCCGACTAAAGCCAGCCTGAGTTAGTGCATTCCCGGGCTGAAAAACTACAAACAAATTTCACACTGAAAAGTCATCGCAGAGCAGCAACAGCGTCTGAGCAGGGACCTCAATCCTCGTACGTGCACCGATTCTCATCTCTGCCTTTCTGCAGGTTAAATCCAACTGTACATTTCCCAAAAGCGATACCAGATTAAAACGCAGAGCAAACCCAGAGACTGACAGCCCCGTTACACAAAAATGAACGTAACAAAACAACAGCCATACTGAATCAAGCCAGAAGACTACCTATTTCAGCATCCAGGCTGGCAGGACGCTTTACTACGTTCCACCTTCCCCACCAGACTGGGGGATGCATTTCAGAAGCCACACTGAACTTTAGTCTCAGGCACTACTGCCAAATAGATCCAGACACGCTCCTGAACAGAAAATGCACCAGTTCCGTAAATTGTCTGCCAAAATACTGTGACTCCACGCAGCAACAGCAGGACCAGAACAGCACGTCTCGCCTGAGGAAGCAAGAACTACCTTCCATCGAGACCACAAATCTTCTGAAGAGAAAGAAAATGCACCCAAGCGCTGTCCCAAATCAGAACTTAATAAGGAGGACTCAACCTGCACAAAGGGGGGGGGGTGGGGTGGTGGAAATCAATCTCAGCCAAACTACGTGCGTTCTCCAGGACCTGCCAGTGAGCCAGATAAATGGGATGGATGAAAAGTTTTGTATCCACCTGCGCCAGCCTAAGCTGTGACAGTTGCATCTCTCTTGCCACGTTCTTACCCTCTCTGAAAGCTTACCTACCAGAAAAAGCTACCTTTTTTTTTTTTTTTTTTCAAAATTAACTCCCTGTACTGTCTTACTGCTGGGTCACACAGGCAGAGGAACGCGTGGCTAGAGTCATGAACACCCCAAACCACACTGGCTCAAGCTGCTGCAGAAGTGCAGCATGGACAAACTGCTAACCAACACCGCAAACGGGGAGGTAGGCTGCAAACAGGAGGGTGGCACTAAGCGTAATTCCAGTCTGCAGCGAGAGGAATGGATCACACTCTTTAGGCTCCAGTCACTATGGATGCATCAGGACAGCCCGAGAGGCTATTTCGCAAGCCAGCTCTCGAATCTCCCTTTCTCTTTGCTGGAGTTTGTTTGACTAAAGAGAATGGGAACACCAGGCTGCCACCTGCAGAGGACGGAAACTGAGTTTAGCTCTTTTAACAGAACTTTGTGTGTGCCTTTTCCCAGAGTGGGAGGAGAAGACAGTGTTGAGACTTTGGAGCAGTATATTGCTTTCCCTTTCCCGAACGCCCGCAGAGTCCGCAGCCCGGGCACAGCCGCAGCACCCTCTTCACAGGGAGCCTCTCGAAAGCCAAGAATGCCTGCTATGAAACAGTTATTTATATTGAGCTTTAGTGCAGTCAGGTGACAGAGAACCGTGGCCTTGTACTTAAAACCCCTCCGACTGATGCTTCGCCTCGCACAGAAGCCCTTTTAACCGACCCTCGCTCTTTTCCCGGAAAACCTCCCGAACACAAAGGGCGCAAGGAGCGGCCGGGCCGGGCCGGGGCCACCCCCCAGGAGGAGCCCGCTCCTCCCTGCGCCCGCCGGAGCTGGGGCCGGCTCGGAGAGACCCTGCCCCGCACCCACGG
>VYZM01010019.1:155335-198889 GCA_013398915.1 Dromas ardeola | reverse complement strand
CGGCCCGCGTTCCCTCCCGGTGATCGCCTGTCGTTGGGCCGCACCTGACTCCCCCCTCTCGTCCTGTCCCACAGGTCTGGTGCGGGAGCTGCTGAGGGAGGAGGCGCCGTCCCGCATCGCCGCCCTCACCGAGGAGCTCTTCCAGGCGGCGGGGAGCGTCGCCGCCGAGGGCGGCAGCGCGGCCGGGGGGCCCCTCTCCAGCCCCCCCGGGGAAACGGGGGGTCCCGGCGACCCCCAGCGCCCGGCCCCCCTCGCCCAGGTTGGTGGCGGGCCCCGCCGGCGCGGCCTCCCGCCTCGGCCGCCAGCAGAACTGGGAGGCGGACAAAGCCGTTTGGGTTTTTCATCTTGTAACCCAATGGCGTCAAAGTCCAAAACAAAGTGGAAAGTGTTACATGTAAAAAGTAAATGCAAAGTGCTGATCCGAAGTGTAAAAGCGTGCATCAGAGTGGGAAAAGTTCCCGGTATCTTAGTGATGTTAAAGTTTTTATTATTTCCATTCTCTGGTAGTATCTAATTGTAATTTCAAGTGAAAATGCAAGCGCAGAGCGCTGATGCCTTGGGAGTTTGGGAGGGGCTCAGAGGAGAGGTCCTTCTCATCCTGAACAGAGATCCCAGTAACCATAGCAGATACTGGAGGAAGAAGAAAATCAGCACGTCATTTAACTGCCTGGTAAACCCAGGAGTGGAAAGTACTCGTTTTCATATATTGTGAGAGTGAATTAGGTTGTTGTTACCATGTTTTTAATTTTAGACTTTTTTCACTTCTGTGTATTTCTTCCAGAGGAGGACTTAGGAAGTAGTAAAGGTCTACTTTAAAAGGCCTTTTTCAAAAAGAAGTCTCATGAGTAGATGATTATTTTTTTTTTTTAATTCCATGAATCTGGAATAAAAACAGGACCAGCTGAGATACTGTCCAGCCTTTTCCTCCAAAATTATATTTTGAAAAGAGATTTAACTCATCCTAAGGAAGACTGATTTTGAAACTCCTAAGCTTGTGACAAGTGGCAAGATAGGTGTCACAACAGAAAGTATGCTTACTGTAGTCTGTAAAGAAATACAGGAGCATAAAACCAGTCTCCTTCAGTTCTTCCTGAATCAGTTGGGCTACATTATTTTTAAAGAAAGGAGAAATCCTTATTTTGTAATCTGATCTCTTCAATAAAAGGGGCGATAAAATGTCTCCCAGCTGGGCAAGAGCATATTTGTAGGCAAGATCTGCCATGGGAAGTAGGATCTGAAGCGATGGAAAGGGCAGCCCTTCAAGGTGGGTTGATAAAGGAGCTTATTGCCTTTGTGTAGGACTTCATTTAACAAAGGTGTATAGTCAGTAGCCTTTGTTCTTTGCTAATATCAGGAGTTTCCTGATGTAGGTATTTAAAATAACTAAACTACTTAGTTTTCTTTTTGATAGGCGAAAGAGGTGAAGCTTTACTACAGATAAGTTTTAAAACCTGATGTAATTCTTACAGCTCTTTTCCAATTCCTTCAAATTTTTCGACATCTGTTTAAAATGTACATAATGTAGTTCTGAAAGCTGCCAGTGAATCAGTTGTATTTTTGACACGGTGATGTGCTATCGCACAAGTTCTGTGTCTATGAATGTTTGTGAGGAAACTTCATCCCCATATTGTGTAAGCGAGGTCATGTTTTGCTAAGTCTGGAAAAGGACTTGGTAGAAACATAGATTAGGACATTTCAGTAATATGACTGATTAATGGGATTTGTTTAGGAACATATTTGAATATTTCTGAAGTCCATCATGTGGCTTACAGAATTTGCTATTATGCATAATTTGAAATTGGAGCGGAAGGCACTGATGGATGATGTGACATATATTTGCTATTCGTCATACGATTAATTACTTCATTTTAGTTTCAGGTCTTGTCAGCCTGGGATTTACAGTCATGTTCTTTCTTTCTTTGCTTCATCTTGGAAGTGCTCTCATGTTTTTAGAAGATGTGAAATAGTCTTTTGTAATACTGAAGTATATCTTGTGAAATATACTTGTGAAAAGAGTACGTGCTTCCTGCGAGCTGCTTATAATTCCTCTGAAATGATGGATCTATAGAAAGAATGATCCATGCTTTTAGCTGAAGAAATGCAGTGTTGTCCATTCAGCATGCCTGTTTTCAGGTCACTATCCCAAATCTCCGTGTAGGATGATGTCACAGTTTCATGGAAGACTCACACCTTTGACTCCAACATAAAAGAACGTTGCACAAATGTGTGGACAGGTCATTACTGTGGTACACATGAGACGGTGTAGATTTCAATGTGACCTAAATTCAGGACAAAATTAAATCTAATGGAATTCTCCTACTCAGGTTGAAGAGAGTGCGATAAGCCTGTGGAACTGGGCTGTGACCAAACACACAGGTTCTGTTGTCAATGATGAACAAAGAGCTAAATGTACGTATGTGTTCTATACCTTCCTAAATGTGTTTTGTGTGCTGTAGAGGAAAAACTCTTTGCTGACAGGCATGTATGTAGTGCTGTGGATTTGTTAGGCTGTAGCCAGAGAAAAATATACAGCTGGGCTTGTATAAACAGCTCAGGAAGGAGCATCCTGGTGTATTAGTGATCTCCTTGTGACACGGAGTCAGTGTAGGCATTCTTATCGTTCCCCCTTTCCGTGCCAGAGTGTCAGGAAAGAGGTGATGTGACCAAAGGAAGCTGTAATTTGCCTTCTAATGCTATGGTTTTAATTTAAAAATGTATGAAAATAACGCCGATGTAAATTTTAGACTGTTGGTCGCTTAATTTATATCGAGTGAGATTGTTTCTTTAATGTAACAATCTTATCAATGTTTACATACAGAAGAACTCTAAATCCTCTTTTTACTTCCCCGCTTTAGCCAGGTACACAGTTGGTGGGTTTGGCTGGAGCCAGCAGCAGGGCTGGGGGAAAGCAGAAATGAGCTTTTGGTCTTTTCCCTCCATCTGTTCTTTATGTGGTTCTGCAGGATTGCAATACCTGGCCTACATTTTTGTCTTGAGGGATTATAGTCAAAATTATGTATAATCTGCATCATATAAATTATGTCAGGTAAAGGGAAAAGGGTAAGTTTACACAAAATAAGTAGTAATTGTAGAGCATAGTGTTCTCAGATCTTGTATCACAGCTGAAGGGCCAGGGAGAGGCTATTTTAAATACATTAAGTGGTGTCTTTTCTATCCCTGATGTAGAAGGAAGGCCTGAAAATATTTTTGCTTTTTACTTTGAAAATGTAAAGATTATTAAACTTAATTTCCCTATTTTGCTGAAGGCTATTTTGAAGCTCTCAAGACATGTTACTGTAAGCACCTGCAATGTAATTAAGTCTTTGAATACCATGTATTTAACTTAAACTCTCTCTAAAGTGCTTAATAGGTATTTTGATGAGAATATTTTTTTTTTTCTTACTGCCTAAAAAGCAGTTTTAAGCAGGTTGGCTAAAATTCAGGCTGCTTTGAGTCCTGAAGCTTTCAAATTTTTCTCTTGTAATTTAAAGTGGCAAGCAGTCTTTCAGATATGGCAGGGCCTCCCTTTCTAAAAAAAAAGAAGAGAAAAGGGAACTTACGAATGTCTGCACTGTTTTCTTGCAGTACGGTTTGTTGCTTGCAGACTGGTGTGCCTTTGTGAAGGCAGTGATCCTCCAGAGGGAACTATTCGAAGACAAATTTTGGTAAGGCTAATGGTGGGTGAGCAATGAAGTACAGTTGATCACCACTGGAAACCTTCAGGCCCTGTTAGGGTTGCTCTTGAAAGGCCGTGGAGTATACCTGTAATTCTGAGGAACCGACACACTGCAGGGCGACCTGTATTATCACTGGGATACCTTGCTTTGTCATACGGTAAATTGTTATATGAGCAACATATTCATTTATTTCAGTATCTTATAATATTGTGTAGTAAGGCACAGAAGTCTTATGCTGCATCTAAGTGTTAACGGCTTCATTGAGATGTGAGGCGCTTGTCACAAATTGAAGAGCTGAAATACCCTTCTCCTACGTTAGAGATATGATATGCATCAACGAGATGAGATCTAACATTGCCTTTCTTGAAAGTGACTACATTTTCACAAAGCGCTTATGATTTTCTGCTTCAGATGTCTATGAAAACTGGGAAAGGGTGGATAGATATTGGAAAAGCTGATCTTGCTGATGGATTTCTAGAGATTGCCATGAGTGTAAGTCCTTTTCAAGTTTTAATTTCTTACAAACGCACATAATTTGTAAGTTCCATGGATGATGCCTGTGCTTTGTTTTCCAGAGTATAGAAAAACTGTATGCAAAGTTACTTAAGGGGAGCGATGGTGAAACAGATATTCACGTGCACAAAGCTGATGTGGAGAAGAACCTCTTCAAAGTACTCTCTTATCAGGCGGAATCAGTATGTGTTCTTCACAGTTTTCCTTATAAGTCGCTAGGGGTATAGAGGGAAACTCTGACCCAGTTATTACATGTATGAATGCTTGCCGTTGAAGACTTGCTGAGGGATATATTTCCTTCACTTAGATGTAAGATAGCAGATCTCGTGTTTGCATTCAGTGTTGCAATCATTTAATGATTTTTATTTTGCCTAATTTATCGCAGTCAGTTCTGCTGTGGTGTTTATATCTTCTAGTTCAGATTTGTTGCTCTATGATTTGGCCAGCATGGCTGTTTAGCGTACAAACAGCCACCTTTCTGAATCATGAATGTGTCAGTTCCAAAGGTGTCCTGTGCTTGACTGAAGAAGTGGGATAGGACTGGTGTAGAGCCTGGGTCTCCCAAACTGCATTCGTGTAACATGTACACGGCAAGACTAGTCACCTTGGAATGCACATCATACTGTGCTGGTATTTACAGCTAGGCTGACTGAAAATACATGAAGGTAGTATTCATCATGACTGCAGATAGCCAAGGTTTGTGTCTTAACAAGTAAATATTATAAGCCACATGTGCAAAGTCTTCTGTAACTTAACAACTTTCATGGCTCTGCAAACTCATGAACATCATCAAAGCTATTAATATTTTATGCCATCAGAGATCTTTCTATGCACGAGTACCCTCTCTTCCATGACCTCCTGCATGCTGCTTTCCACATATAAAGGCTTTAAACAGTGGGAGAATCAGTATAAAATTACAAGGTCTGGAAATAGTGAGTTCCATGACATTTGATATTGTCTTTAAAGTCTCAAACTCTGGCATCATACAGTGAGGTAGGAATCATGGTGACAATTATAAAAAAATGCCTAGCTCAATATAAGAGAAGTTTGAAAAAGTGCTAAAGGTTTTCTAGGGGATCAACAACACAAATTACAATAATTCAAAGTACATAATTTAGAAATTCTGAGTTTTGTGAAGCATTGTTGTACTTGACTGAAGTTTCTGAGTACTTTATCAATGCTATAGAGTATTACAAATATATGAGTGTAAATATGAAAAAATGTAGTTGCCTGCATTTGTTGATAACACCACTGACCTCAGTATCGAGAAGGGGAGTACTATCTCCAAAATTCTCAGGAGTTTCCCTAAACAGTGGCCAAAATTTTAAAATTGATCACGGAGACAAAAAATTACCTTAAATTATTGGAGGTGAGGTTTAAGATTTGCTGAACTGTTGTATCATCTTAACATCTGAATGAAAAGGCCTGTGGCCTTTTCACACTACCCAAGGACTGCAGTGCTTTTCTGGATGTCTTTATGATCTGGCAATATGTAGAAATACGCAGAATTATTGTAGCACTGTGAGGACAGATATCTAATCCCAAACCTGGCTTTACTGAACATGAAAAAACCAAGTGCTATTTTAGAGAATCAGTCTTTTAATGAATTTTAAAGACAAGTTGCTCACTAACGGTTTGTTGGCGTGCTCTGCTGCTTGCTTAGGCAGTCGCTCAAGGGGATTTTCAGAAAGCGGTGATGTGTGTGCAGCGCTGCAAAGATATGTTGATGAAATTACCAAAAGAGGTAAGTGAAATCATCCTTTCTTTATCATTCCAAACTTTGAAAATCTGTTTTCCTCTCTATATGTTAAAGAATGACATATGCCATATAAAATTTTGAAAAGTACTCTCAACTATGTATCTTTTCTGTGGTTGGTTGCTACTTCGAGATTTTCTTGCTAAAAATTTCGCATTAAATGGCAGTTTTTTTCTTCAAAGTTCATTTTTTTCTTGTTTCTCATACTTCATACATTTGAAATAGAATGATAAACTCTTCCAAAGAATGAGAGAAGACAAATCAGCAAGCAAGGCAAAAAGATTTCTAAATTGAATGTACGGCCTGCTCTTTTACAGAACCAGCTGCGTTTTACATCTTGATCTTGTGTATTGCTTCTTGACTTGTACCCATGTGAAGTTTTGTCTGGAGCGAGATGGGACAAGAGCAGAGCTGAGTTACTAAGTTTCTGATACGCAGGTCTATCACTACCCTCAGTACTAATCTTCTTCATGAAGCTGTAGAGCTGTGAATGGAGGCTTCCCATTGCACTAAACTGTGGTTTCTGTAGTTCTTGTGTCAGAGAAAAATGTCCGGAGAAAACAAACTCTAGCATATGCAGTCTGGTTTTTTGTTTGCAAAGATAAAAGTCTAATATATTTATATCAGAATATACTTCCCCACATGTATTTTCATTTACTTTAATGTTTTCCCAATATTTAGGAAACATTTTGTTCCTTTATTACCTGTGGTACAGGTAATAAAATTGAAAGGGGTAGATGTGAGTTCTGAAATGGAAATATGGGAAATACAGTTGGAATTTGATTGGATTTTTAACCAAATAAACTCCAAACAATTTTAAATTGGTTTTTGTGATCTGCTGGCCTTGGTCAGTGCACCCAAGTGTACTGTTGCAGTCAGTTGCAGGGGTCTAGCTTTGATTTGAATCATAAAAGCAAAGCTTCTCACTGTGAATTGTTGAAGATGCTCACTGGGGACTTTGCGTTGCTGTTTCTCATTTCATTTTAAATGAATTTCATGCTTTCTGCTTAAACTCCTCCATTAAATAATATTAAACTTCCCATGATGAATGCATTTCACAAACCAGGAGCACTGATGCAAACAAGGAAAAGGTTTCCGATCACGAGAGATGCAATTTACTTCTGCTTTAAAGAGTGGTGTTTAAAGGAAAGAGCTAGTGGTTGCTGAGTGACTTCAAAACTTTTGGACCACTAGGTAGCCATCAGTCCTTAACTCTTCCAGGCTCCCATTGTACCAGAGAGCACGTGCAGAGTATCACAAGGAGGTTGTTGCGTTATGGTAGTGCATGGTCCCACAGATCAGCTGGAGAGGATTTGCAGCTTCTGGATCATCAGTGGTCTATGAACCATTACCAGTAACTCTTGCCCTACAGAGCAAAATACCGGAATTGTTCCAAACACTTGTTGTTCAGAGAGGTGCCAGGTTTATGGGGATATTTTAGCGTTACATTTGACACCTGGAACACAGTCATTCACTGAAAGAGTATTTTAATTATCCTTTGAAATAATTCTTTCCCAAGCATGCAAGTAAACGAATGGGGTATGCCACAGTATGCCTACAGCGTTATGCTAAACACTTTGCATGAAACCCTCTCAATACAGTAAACTTTCTGTTCTGGAAAGAAAATGCTCACAAATGAACTTATCAAAAGTAAGGGTTTCACATCTGAGAGTGATTGGTTTTTTTGTTCGTGCATGCTGAATCCGTGCATTTGTCTCTGGATTGCAATGAGATAAACAACAAATTTGAAGCAAGATGTTGTGCTACCTCCCTCATTCTTGCTTGAGGATTCGAAATCTGTAGTCACTGGCAGAAAACATCATTTATACTTGGAAAGGAAAGTACTTAAAAGAAAGTTACTGCAGAGGCAAAATGGATGTAAATATTGGCAGCCTGTTAGCATATAAAATGGATTTTCTGTCTCTTCTTTGGACGACATGTGACAGCTGCAAATCATTTCAAAGGAAAGACAGGTTGTTATGAACAGATGTTGTCAGGACTGACTGATAAAGCAGAAAGCAACAGTGCTCTGAATAATGAAGCATTCAAAAAGTTTTCTCCTACAACTTGTAATGTGGATCATCTGTGGATCATCATGTGGTGTTTAAAAAAACCCCAGAGACGCGCTTGGAAGAAGCCTACCATGGAAGAGGCAATCCTCTCCACTTAACTATATAAAACTTTTTTGTCATTTTAAAAAATGAAGTTATAATATTACAGTTTTTCCTCTCAAGTTTTAATTTTTATTGTTTACTTTACACAGTCCTCGTGCTTTCAGGTGATTTCTTGAGGAACTATTCTGCCTCATGTGCTTCAAGAATCCCGCTGTTTTGTGTGCCCTGAGCTGGATAATGATGCTTTACTTTCCCACACAATTACGATTCCGTTTTAGTCACGTTCAGTATCCTCTTGTATAAGGTCAGAAGTGATAACAGTGGATATATCTTTAAAGTAAAATGGGTTTTAAAGAACCTGAGACTGCAGTACCATAGATCTAATGATGTTTCTACAAGAACATATAGAAGCAGGAGTCTTTTTTTGCAGACCTGTTACCTGTCAATCCTCTGTTACAATTTTGGAGTGGAAACCTACGAATGGAAGAGGTATGAACAGAGCTCCTTCTGGCTCAGGTAATGTGCAAAGACAAAATAAAATCCTGCTTTTGAGATGTAAAAATATGTGTGAACGTGAGGGGGGTGCAAGGGAAAGTAGAGGTTTAATTAAAAATGCGAGAATACAAGATTTTAACTGAAACAAATTAGCTGAGCAGATACTTAGTGACTGTCATACTTTGTAGCCTGCTTTCCACATGGATTTTCATGTCATTAGAATGGAAGTCTTCTTTCCATGGTTCTTGCCAATACTCTCCCTAATGCATCTTCCAAAGAGGTTGCTGTTAGGAAGAGGCTGTTCCCAGTTCTTGTGCCATTCATAAGTGATAGTGAAGGGATTTGAAAACTTTGGAAAAGGGTAGATGAATTCCCCTGACCGGTTTTAAATGGATTTGTTTTAAACAGTATTTCTCATAAAGGAGGTGCTTCATTGAGAGCAAGTCATTGGCTGATAAAAGATACAGACATCAAGGTGAAAAAGGAATAGTTAGAGATGGTTTGGGTAGGATCCAAATAAGTATTGTGGTACTACTAAGGAAGAAAAAATGTAGGCTATCAGGAAGAATATCCTCCTGCCAAGGTCGCAGCCTCAACTCAGAAAATTTGGTTTTATTTCTTCTCACTCTTTTTAAGTAGTCAGAAGAAAATGAATAGCAACATATCAAATTCAAAATAGTTGTAGTCACATGTGTTGTCAAAGAGGATTTGTAGAAATCCTTAGAATTAATTACAGCCGGTGCTTTGGAGATTATTTTGTATTTTATTTTTGGGGAAAATGAAATACTGAGTCCTGATGACAAAATTTGAGGAGGAAATAAACCTTTGTGAAGTGCAAATAATTATCTGGAGAAGGAGATGTAGCTCCATCTAGTGGGTTAAGATTTCCCTGTACTAAGACTATATTAGGTCAGGAAACAAATGCTCAGCTACTGTTTTTCTTTCTAACAGTTCTTCATTCACAACATTTGCAATCCAGTCTGGTTTTGTAGAATTACTATTGCCTTTTTTCCTAGGCGGTCCTTTGTGTCGTCATTTAACTTTTAGAAAAACAATGGGGAATCATGACTTCCAGTTTCTGTTTCTGTCTCTGCTATTGATTTGCTGTGATCTTGAGACCAGATCATGTATGACTTTTGTGTATGATAATATTATATGTTAGGTGGGAATGAGAACACTTGCTTCTTCAAAACCCCTGTGGTTAAAACTGATAAAGCGATAAAACTGAAATGTTTGAATAGAAGATGTTACAGAAGGTGGTGGCAACAGATTAAAGAAAGTGATTTGGTACAATTTTTAATGTGAGGATTTAGAAAGAAAACAAAGTTTTCTGTTGTGAGTACTGAGATTAGTTTGTGTGACGTATGGGTTTCTAACTGGCTAGAAGTGGGAAAGGATAGGAATGTTGCACGTATCAGAAGACTGGCTGAATTTATCCTTGTCATTCCATTTAATTCTAACTTTCACTTCTCATTGATAGCCAGAGTTATGACATTGGGAAGATGGACATGAAATATTCTGTTGGCAAAGAAATGCAGGTAAGAAACAGAGAAATTGAGGTTTACAAATAGGAGGATCTTGTTAACCTGGCTCCACTGCATCATCTGCCTCCGCTGTGCCAAACCTGACCAGTGATTTCTTGGCCTCCTCTTTAGTACTATCTGCTATGACGTTTGGCAAAGTTGCAAGTTTAGTCACTATGAGCATCAGTCTGAACATTCAGGCACAGATGGGTGTCCTTAAATCACTTTTGAATCTAGTATTTCACAGAAATTAAATTGTAGAAAGTAAGGCTGAAGTAGACCCTGAAAGGCCATCTCTTCTTCCCTTCCCCCTGTTCTTTCAAGGCATCATTAGTTACATCTGTGTCATTTCTCATAGATGTTTGTCTGTGTCATTCATAAGCCTATTACTCCTTTTACTACCCCCAGTGCATATGGAGAAGATTTTAATCTCTTCCTCTGTATATAAATTATTTATATATTTGAAGGCCATTATCAAGTATGTCTTTGTGTTGGTGTTTTTTTTTTTTCTCTCACTGAAGTTTGTACCTCCTGTTTCTTCGGTTTTTTCTTTCATTCTTTTTTTTCCAGATCTCTGATTTTCCTTGCTACCCTTCTGTTCTCCTCTGAACTCTAGTTGATGCATGCCCTGTGTGAAGTGCAATGCTGAAGACTGGATATGCTTCAGAATGGAGCAATCACTTTATATGTCTGATATTGTTAAAGGAGAAGCCGCTGCCTGAGCATTCACACACCATTCATGGTGTCGCACACACATGCACTTACTTCTGGGTGCGCTTCCTCCTTCTTCAGGCTCAACCCTAGGTTTCCTGCAGCAGAGTCTCAGGTGTCAGATTTTATAAAATAATTGATTTAATTGAAGGGTACAGCAGCAGGGTTGGCCCGCGCCGGCTGTCTCCAAAGAGAGAGATCCTGAACAAAGAAATCCCCGGGCAATTATACCCTTGTGATCCACACACCCGCCCCTCGCATGCCCTTCATACGCTGTCCATGTGTCTTTTAGTCCAATGGTGACTTTCGGTCTTCGGTCTTCTAACATCTAATTGGATTCTTTTTCGGTGTTCAGGCAGGCAGGCTCTTACCTTGTTGATTTGCAGTTTCAGCGACGGTTGGAGCCTCACTGTCTCCTGGTTCACACTCCTTGTGCGCCTGCACTCGCTGGCGCATCAGTGTGATATCAACATCTTTCCCATACTAAGAGACTAAACACGGTGCTCTACCAGCTGCTAGGAAAATTACTAAGAAAAATACCTATTGTGGCCTAAAGGGTTCAGCAGATCCAGCTACTCACGCTACGTAAAGCTAGGCAAACAGCACAAATCACACCGTATTGTAATCCTAAATAATTTATTCTGATTAAAACTTACTTATTTTCCCTAAACAACTAATATCCCTCAACAATACCAGGCAGGCATTCTTTTGATTCCAAGAGCTATTATTTTCCATTACCTTAGATTTTAAGTCTTTTTTATTCGTATGAGGAGGAACTTCTTTACTTTGAGTGTGGCAGAGCCCTGGAACAGCCTGCCCAGAGAGGTGGTGGAGTCTCCATCCCTGGAGACATTCAAAACCCGCCTGGACGCGTTCCTGTGCCACCTGCTCTAAGGTGACCCTGCTCTGGCAGGGGGGTTGGACTAGATGAGCTTCAGAGGTCCCTTCCAACCCTGTGATTCTGTGATATCTATGTATGTCTGGCTATTTTTTTTTCTGCTCTTCAGATGGCATTTAAAACTTCCAGTTTGTTTTTCTTTCCAGGCTAAAGTGCTGCGATTGTTAGCTACAGCCTATTTTGAGTGGGATTGCAATCTGTATCTTGAGAAGGCATTGAAAGCTATAAGCTTGGCAAATCAGGTAGTAGTGTGTTCCTGTATTTGTGGTGTGTGACAGTCAAAACTCAAGCATTTATTCACATAGTAATATGGGCCACATTAATCACTGGGGTGTTCTCCTTGACATCAGACAGCGGTGTGTTTTCTTTGCTTTGGTTTTCAGACTCCTAAGTATGTTTTGGAGTTCCCAGCTTTTTTATAGAGAAATACTTCTTTGCATGTAGATGTAGAGCTGTCTTGCTATCTATTAATAGTGGTGTCCTTTGATAATGATATGACTAAAATTTCTCTGGCACGTATTCGTGAAAACTGTACAAGCAGAATAAACTACGGTGTAGTCCACTTGAGATTTATAGCAGCTGGCTTTTTACGCATCAGACCTTTTGTCTTGCTTTGGATTATAATGGATATATCCATGCTACATTTTGAGTCCCCATCTCATTATTTGTACAAACATTTGAGCAAGCGCCAAACAGAGTTCAGTTTTGAAAGCTGTGTGGCCATGCTACATCAGTCTTATTTCAAACAATTAATTTATCTGTTGTACTTTACTAACATGACTGTATTTCTTCTGGAACCTGAAAAATGAGCTGTATAAATATACCAGCTACCCTGAAAAAGTTCATATATCTCTAAGCAGTCACCTCTGTGACGTCCCTTGCACTTGTACAAATTCCATTTCCCATATAAAGACTTGAATTAATTTTGTGCTTCTGTCTTTTCAGGTTAGTTAGAGTAACTTAAATTCGAAAAAAATTACATTTGTCTTTGGTTGACCATTTTAAAATTTCCATTATCTGTTTCATACAAAACAAGTTTTAAGTATAAAATCCTGTTTTAAATGAAAGCTTAAATTCAGTTTTCTACATACTGTTAAAACTTTCAGTCAGATGATGGTGCACATCTCATGAGATCAACATATAAATGGCACTGTATTTTAATCATTCAAATAACATGCTATTACAGTATCTAAGATCTTTGCAGTTTTTATTGTATTTACTTTTGCAAAAGCTTTTGAGGTGGAAAGTGTTTTTATCATAATTTCTGATAATGTATGTTTTGATATTGTATGAGAGTATGGAAAACTAGAAGAAAATTTTTATTCTGGAGTCTGAAATGTGCAGTGTTTTAGCAAGAGCTGTATTATACAGTCTTCATTATTTCCATTTGCTCCCACTGTTGTTCTTTCCTAAATTTCATATTATTATAAGCCACTTTGAATTCTGCTCATATTAATTCTTGAGTAATCCAGCCAATTCACACACAGAAAAGCAGGAAATGTTTCTATCATTCAGTATTGTTCAGCTTCTATTTAAAAGTATCAGAAATGGGCCACAGCAAAGTAAGAATCGTGTGCATCTTACTTGCATTGTCCTCATGGTCTTTTGGCAGTGTAAGAATAAATAAGAAAGATATACATTTCATTTAAGAAGAAAATATTACCAGTTACCTACCTATTGCTTCAGTCATTAAAATGGAGCTGAAGAATACAGGGGAGTGTATGTGATTTCCTGATATTTGTTTATAAATGTGCTGGACTCTCACAGGATCCGTATTTGACAAACAGCTGTCCAAATAATGTATTGTTTTTCATTGTGCAGGAGAATTTGCATCCAGCAGGATGTTTTTTGAAAATTAAAATTCTTCTTAAAAGTGGAGCATCAGATGAAGATATCAACTCAGGTATCACAACTCTGAATAGGTTTCATAATGAGGTCATACTACGTATCCAAGAAGACAGCCTGAGTTGTATATAGAAAAGAAAAAAAATAAATCCCATTTCTCGTGTGCTTTAGAGGAAACTTCATTAGCTAATTGTTGTTCTGGTTTTGGAGTGTGAGATACAGCAGTCAGTGTTCACAGAGGAGTTATCCAGGTACTAATGTAAGTTTGAATTAAGCATGATTTAATTTTTGTTGAGAATTTAAATAGGCTTGCTGGAAATAGGGACGGGGAAAGACTCTGAAGGCTGTTAGAATGAAGACAGTGAAAAATATAACAAGGTAAAGGTATGGTTTATTTTGGGCATATGCCCAAGGTTACTGAAAAAGGGTGAAGGTGGATTGTCTGTTCTGCAGTCAGCATAGAAGAAGGGCTTGTGAAACACTGCTGTTCTCTGTGTGTGATTTTGCAGATTTTGGCCAAGAGACATCAAGTGCTGCTCAGTGTATTATAAACCTGTTAGCAGAGTTTGTTTAGTTTATCTCGGGCATATAAACTCTTTTCTCCTTATTCCTCAAACTTTTAATTTGAAGAGAACCAATTTTTCCATTGGCATGAGAGAAGAAAGTTTTTTGGGGGACTTTAATATAGAAAGGGTAACGTATCAGGAGAAATTTATTTCCAGAAATAATGAAATCTTATGGAAGAGAGCCTTTGTACTCTTCATGGTTGGAAAGCGTCAGATGCATAATGAATGCTCTGAGAAATAAATGTAGGGTGAGATGAGGAATTTCTTGCAGAGAGCTGAATGGTTTGAATGCTGCCAGACTAGCAGGAATGAAAACTCCAGATTGCTGCTGGGGAATTTCAGCCAGCTTTCAAGTGGACAGTTACTCAAAACTTAACCATTGCAAGAGTTGGCTTCTGTTCTGCATTTTGAATTGTGAAGCCATAGTGTTGCCTATTAAAACACACTCTGCTTATATTTAGTAGCACTAAGACTCCAGTCAGTTTTTCAAGCAAGTTTTTCAAGCAAGTGGATGCCTGTCTTTTCTTGCATGGCTGGCAGAAGAGTGTGTTGTGTCCATGCATTGCAGCTTCATATTCTTCTGAGTGAAAGTTCCTGCTGAGTTGTAGGCATTAGACTAAAATCTTGCATTGTGCAGTTGTACACAGGTGCCTTAGAAATGCTTCCTTTAACAACTGTTCCTATGTGTTCCTTCTCTGATCTCCTCCAAGCTACAAATGTATAAATCTTGTTATTAATCATCCAGCACAGTCTAGCAGTTTTTAAACTTTTTCCGAGTGGTCTAAAACTGATACATACTTATCAGCACCAGTCAATTCAACAGCTGATGCTAAAGGTATTAGGCTTAAGTACTTCCTATTGCCATGTGATACCACCGCACAGCCTGAGCACTGACCTCAGTCTTAAGTGGTTCCTGCTGGATAAGGGTGAGACATTTTGATGGAAAGCAGCTCGAGGCAAATGTTTGTGCTACAAAAGCCTGTGCTGTTCTGTTTAAAGAGACAGAGGGCTAGAATTCCAGGGCTAGTCACCTTTCTGTAGTACTACATTAATTGTACAGTGAAAGGAAAGTCAAAGCACAATAGACATGTTTTATTCTTCCTTTTGTTCTTTTGTTTTAGAACTATTATATTGGTTTTTTGGGTTTTGGTTTTATTTCAAAGAAGCTGTAAGACATAAATGGTAAATTGAGCAGTTAAGTGTCTGAGTTGATTAAATAATCTCACCTGCTTTGTGTTCTGTCTAGCTGTTGCAGAATTCCTGCACCATGAGATGTCTTTAGACTTTTGTTTGAATACTGCCAAACTGCTGCTGGAGCATGGAAGGTATGAAAGCATCAGTCAGTGGGGTGAACACAATATTTGGGCTTTATAGGTGTTCTTTATAAGCAAAGAACATCTATTTTACAATGACGTTTTATTTTAAATAAAAACTCACAGAGGTAGGTAAACAGTTTTGAGAGGAAGCCTGTCTTTTTTACAGCAAGGTGATCATGGCAGCAGCAGAACATGGTGTGACATAATAATGTTGTGTGGCAACTTGCAATGCTATAGCCTTACTTTGGAATGATAATATTCTCCTTATGTAGTTTTAATATATATCTGGAATAATATATATATGAGTCTGGAATTATCTGACTGAAATCTGTCTTCCATATCAACTAATCAACCCTCAGCATGAAAGAGTTTGGAGTCCTAGAATAATTCTTGTGAAAAGCAGTATAAGGATGAACAGGTTACTGCAAAATAAATCGAGGCTTGAAATTTCACACAGTTGAATGCTGCATCATGATTACCTATGTATATGCTTCTGTCTTGCAGTAAATTCTTACTCTTTTCATTGTGAGGAGTTAAGCTCTCTTGTGAATACTGTGGAACAAGCATGTGCTAATAGGAAGTTACTGCTGAATAGATAAAGTGCAGTAAATTCATACCTTGACTCACTCTGTCAGTGTGATTGTGTGCCAGTAGTATAAATGAGGAACATGTTGTACGGTGTGAATATGTTATTTTTTAGAGTGGAAAATTAACAGCTCTTCTTGTGCAGCCTCTTAAAAATGCATCTGTGTGAATAGGGAATCAGTTGGTTTTGATTTTCTGAAATCTGTTGCTGAACGATTTGAATCTTCACCTGACCTTGGAAAAATAACCCTGCTCCACATCGAGTTCCTGTTGCAGAATAAGAGGGAGCTTCTTGCTAAGCAAAAGGTTGAAGAAATTATTATAGGTCTGTATCCTTCTTTTGCTGCGGTTTATTGAAAGCTGGATTTAGTTGGCTAAAGTCTTGAATTCTGATTTTCACTTTTTTGCTTATTCTCATCTTTCTTTCTATGTTTCTTTTGCATGGCAGCTCTCAGCTTCCATAATGAATGACAATCAGGGTAAAGCTCAGGGTTAAATTCACTTGCTAGAACAATTCCTCCTTCTTAGCGTAGACTGTGTGTGACTGATACATGTGGGATTAGAAACATTTATGAGAAGTTCTGCGTAATGTTGATACTTTGTCCATCCAGCCCAATATGTTTTTGTTTGTCAGTATTAAAACAGGTTGCATATCCTTATCTGTTGCGCCTGTAGCACTGTAGTATTTTTTGACTGTCAGATCTGCAGGAAATCAGACCGTATTTTATGTAGCATCAAACTAGGTGCAAGAGCCACATTTACATTGTTTAAGCATGAAAATACTTATTCTCTTACACACCATTTTTTGGGGTTTTTGTTTTTTTTTTTTTGGTTTGTTTTTTTTTGTTTGTTTGTTTGTTTTTTTCAGAAGCAGGATATGAAACAGTGGGTCCTGGCTGAAACTGTTGTTGTGTTAGTGCTTTTTGCTGTAGGCTATGGGATGGTCTGTCTCAGATAGTTCTTAAGTGTTTCTCAGTGTGCTTCTTAAAGTTCTTGTAAAGTGATGATTTGCAATATTTTTCAGGCCATTATACTGGGAAACAGCTGTTGCCTGAAGCCTTGAACCAGCTACACATCATCTTGTGGGACAGAGCTGCCAAACATTATGAGGTTTGGGACCAAACAGTAGTGTTGTTATTTGTATCAGTGAAAATGAAGATGTGCATTGTCTGACCCCTTTGGTGTGTCTGGTTTTGGTCAGAGTGCAAGCTGTTACTGAGAACCCCGCACTAGTTTTGTTTTTATCCACCTGGGTGCTGTTTTCCATTGCAACATCAAGTTTCAGATAGCCTCATCTCAGGGTTTGTACATGGGAACAGTTACATCCAGAACTGATCAGCCAAGAAACCTGTGCAACCCATCATTCTGGTTCTGTCCTGGAAAGGGTACCAAAAACCTGAAAATATTCTTTACATTGAGGTGTTTCTTTTAGAGTTCCTACCGTCTGATGGTCTGTTGTTGCCTTAAGGAGCGTGAAATGTTATCATTTGTACGTTGATTTTCTTTTTAGCCTATATATAAAGTAGCTTTGGATGCTTACATTGTATCTTAGTTCACATACGTTCGTACTATGAGCGTATATAAGTTCTATTATTCAAAACCAGATACCTTTTTATTCTTTCAGTATTTGGAGAAGATGAGCTTATGTTGTACTCTTGTATTTGTGTCATATGCGCATTTCTTGAATACATAAAGAAAACCACATGTGCCATTTAATCACCTATCATCTCTGTAGTCAAGAAGGAATTTTGCTAATGACACAGCTTGCTTTCTTCTCATTTTAAAATAAATTCTCTGTCCAAATTGGAAGTATAGTTGGGAGCACCATCTTCAACGTAGTATTATCAAGATTCACAGTCTAAATGGGATAAACGCTTTTGTCTTTTTCTTTTAGTTTCAATTGCTTTGTATCATGAAGAGAGAGATTTTTTTGAAATAATATTTCTGGTTTGTATTTCGTCATAAGAGTGTCCTTTCTGCATCAGACGAATGACCCGTCTAGTCCAGTGTCCTGTCTTTGATAATGTCTGTAAGAATAAGGGAAGAGGGGGAGTAGGCAAAGTGTCAGTTCTCCTAATGAATATTACCTGTGTTGTGGGACTAATGATTGCTCTTCTTGGGGAAAGGTTACACTAGAATATACTTGATTATCTGAATCTTCCATATCCTATGACCTTTTTAAAAAAAAATTGGGGTAACATAGGCAGTTTAATCACCCAAATAAGGGTGTGTTTGTTTTTTGGATTTGTTTTGTTTTGGTTTTTTAAATTTCCTAGGCAAAAAGCTACTCTGAAGCTCTTCACTGGTACAATTATTCTGTCAGCTTCTACACACCTGGGCAGATAGATCAGAACTTGGCTAAGCTACAGAGGAACATGGCTTCTTGCTATCTTCATCTGAAACAAATTGACAAGGTATAGATAATACATAGGTATAAATATTTATTTACTTGCATTATTTTTATTTTTGTAGCTATGTCATTGGGATTTAATTTACACTTTTGTTACTGTACCTTTTTTGCTTTGAGAGAGGGAACTGTCTTTGCCTATCTTGCATCATCCGGCAGAGAGATGTTGTTCATCATCTTAGCTGCTATGGGGCCCTCGTGTATCACCTGTCATTCCAGTGGGGGAAACAGTCCACAAGTTGTGCGACCATGCCTCAGTATATTGGATTTCCTCTCAGATTAGAGGTCCTCCTCTCTTCAAGACAGATGAGCCTTGGCAGGAAAAATGTTTGACATGTCTCACTAGAACTTCCCACAACAGCGTATTATACCTCACCTCTGCAGAGCAGTGTACCTGCTTTACCTGTCTAGGCCTCCTGGTTTAGGGGTGTTAAACTTTACAGTTCAAAGTGACAGAAGGGAGTTTAATTTTTCAGCATTCTTAGGGCTTCTCTTGTTTTCTGATTCTGTAGCTGTAATTTTGAGGAATTGGCTTTTTTCTTAGTCTGGTCCTTGTTAGTCTTTGGTGCCATCTTCTGCTCTTGTCACTTTACTTTCCAGGGAAGATGTTGCCAAACCAAACTACTCGAGTAATTATAATATTATATCTTGAGTAATTATGATAAATATCAACGATGTAACCATTAACATTTTGTGTATCTTTTTAGCTCTCTCCTATTGCAAATCATATTACTGATGTCAAGATGTCATTGTACTGATTTCCATTAATCTCTTCTGTGAATAGGCTAAAGAGGCAGTTAAAGAAGCAGAGAGGTGTGATCCAAACAGCATCTTTACTAGATTCAGTGTCTATAAGATTGCAGTGATGGAGAAAGATACTGATAAAGGTAGAACCTAAAAGATAAAGGGTCCACTACAAGGAGCAGCAGTGCTGAATATATTAGAAAATACTGTGCAGATTTGGACTGTTCATCTTGAGAAAGACGATAGAGGGAAGCTAGAAGAAGGGTCTGTAAAGTCATTGAAACTGTCAGGCTGTAGATTTAAACTGTCAGAGTGGGATGCTTTTTTGCATACAATATGTAAGGTGTGGAGTCCATTGCCATATCTGATATTATCTGGATGGAGCCTCTGGCTAGGACATCTCTAATCTTCTCATGGGCAGAAGCTATAGTAGCATCCCAGGGTGAGAATCATTGTATACTTACAGTTTCACATATTCCTTTGTATGCATATACAATATAAAAAAAGGGTTCTGAGCTAAAGGAACCTTAATGGAACCATTATTGCTGCTCTTAATTTCTCTGGACAAGTAGAAATTACTGAGATGACTTACAGAATGACATATCTCTGTAGACTCTTTCCTCTTTATAATGAGTTCTGCCATTTCGTATTTTAATGAGAATCTTAGCTCAAGTAGTGGAAATTGAGAAATAGAGTCTATACTTACTTAGAATACAGAGTAACATGCAGAGCTTATTTTCCGATGAGTTCTGTGCCAATTAATTGTCCTCTATACATCTTTTTAATGACAGCATAATTTGTTCACATAATATAGAGTGGGAACCACAGCACAGCATGAACATAAAAGCAGCAGCACCCTTAGCGTAAGCCAAGATGTGGGAGCTTGGAATCACGCCCGGACAACGTATTAGAGAAAGTCTTCTGTCTTCAGTGACAAACAGTTATTTAGCAGAACAAAATTAAGGATGTGAGATAGGTTTCATTTGTATGGCATCCTTGTTTCCTTAGATTAGTAGCTTGGAAAACCTTTTGGCAACTCTCTAGGAAGAAATGCATAATTGTGGGGAAGTGCTGGTATGGTTGTTTTTTCTTGTCTTCGTTTTTCATATTAAAAAAAAAATTACAGCCTTTCATAAGTCATTTCTAAAGCCTCATTAAAACACCTTCCAATTGCTTCTACAAAAAAAATGTAATGTTTCCCTATGTGTATTTCAGCTGTGGAAACAGTTGTTGAAATGGGGAAGCTAGCAGAAAAGTCATCTCAACATGAAGACAAGCTGAGAGTGGATGAAAATACAGGCACTAACCTCCTGAGTTTAGCTGCCCAAATTGCTTTAGAGGTAGAGCAGATAACACTGTCTTTACTTTGCTTTATTGCGACAAGTAGGACAGCTGTAACCTTTGTAACCTGGCCTACTTCTAATATTTCTAGGTATTTCATGCATTTCTAAGTATTTTGTGCTTCCGTGACCAAGGTCTCACTCAAATTTGTTGTGTAATGCAAAATAGAAACTGATTTCACATATGGAGAAATTGTATTTTTTAATATTTCTTCAAGAAAATGAAGGATTCTGAGTTATAAATGTTGGTATCTGTAAATGACATGGTGCATTTCTTTAAAATTCCCCTTATCAAAACGTTACATGTTTTTCTGCCTCTGGGATTTGATCTTTGACGTGCTAGAGGAAATTGTGTACAAAATACACCTAAGTCAATGATGAAAGGCTGAAGAAGTCACTTGTCTCTCCTGTTTGCCTCTTGATTGGTGACTTGAGTGATGTCTGAACTGGCTGATCACGTTGGCATAATTAGAAGAGGCATTTGGATGCCCGTTAGGGCTTTGTTCATAGCACTGTAAGGCACAAAAGCCTTGCCAACCTGTACGGATCCTGTTCTTGCCATGGGCTCTTTGTGCATGTATGATCTCTCCTTATGGTTTTCTCTTTGCTCTGAGGCTCTTCTGTGCAGAGTCCTTTGTTCTTTTTCCTGTTAGTAGACTGCGCAGACTTTTAGAATATGCTGTTGCTTTGTTTTGTCTGTTTGTTTGTTTGTTTGTTTGTTTTTTATTTTATGGTAACTGAGGTAGTGCAGTTTATATAAAACGTTTTACTTTATTTTCAGAATGAACAACAAGTTGTGGCTATCAAAGCTTTGGAGTATTTGTCTGAACATTTACAAGACTGCCGACAATTATTTGCAGCTTTAAAGTGAGTATTCAATATATTTACAAGGAAAGAGAATTTTTTCTGGTTTCTTTTTCAAAAATAATTTATTATATTGAGGAAGGTGGAAAATAGAGTAGATGAAAGATTAGCTAGCAATCTTTTTGATGCTGCAGATGTACCTCAAGCCTGAACTCTTAATATCTACAGATGTTCCAAGTCTCTCCCCAAGCAAATACTATTAGTTGCTCTGAATTTTATGATTACCTTGTAATTTGGACAGATGACCAACAAGCGACTCTAATGAGATTGCAACAATATATTTGGTGAAAATAGCAGTCCGTTTTTATCCTCTGGTGAAGCAGTATCTTCTTATTGAAATATTCCATCATGTTTATAAAAACAAATATTGAGACAGATGCATTTATTCCAATATTTGTTTGAAGTTCCTTTGTTAAAGTACATTTATTTACTTACTATAACGTGATTTAACAAAGTGGTATACAAAATAAGGCGATAGGGTGGGAAGTGATATAATCTTATTCTCAGTTTGAAACTTTGAATTCTTCTGTGAGTTCCACGGGCTGATCGCATAAGGAAGAAAAGTAGGATCCTATCTGGAAAATTAAGACAAAGTAAACTTGGAAAAAATTCTTGTTTCTTCATTGCTTGTTTTTCTCCTATTTAGATGTTTGGTTCGTCTTATGTTGTCAAAGGTCATGGCAGAAAACGAAGAGAAAAGGTAAGTCCATTTGCAAAAGCGTTTTCTTATGGTCGATAAGTTGTACAAATGGTGTGATATTTTCATGCTGGGCTTATTTTCTTGCAGAGTAATCAAGAGATTAGTTTTTATGCTAGTAAAAAGTCCACCCATGTGACTTCCCAACTGAACCTGATGACATCACATAGGAACATCTTTTCTACTTGTATAACCTTTCCTTTAAATATTTGTTCTTTGCCTTCCTCTTTTATTAATGCATGAGACCAGCAGGTATTTTTGATGGGGAATGTGAGCTAAGCAACTTCTTTTAACTTGACACTAGGGTGTGATATCTTTCAGAAGTTCTGAGTGGGGCCTCCCTTGCTGAAGGCTAGCAACTTCGCAAATGGTGTGTTGCCTTAGAAGTAGAATTGTACTGCTGGATTTTGACTGTCAAGAAAACAGTGTAGTGGCAGTGGGGTTTGAAGTTTAACCTGCAGCCCCAACAACTGAGAAAATCTCCTGCTACACGTCTACAATGACCTTCACTGCTGCAGATCAATAAAACTTTTTGCAGGCCTTCACTACTCCTTTGGCATCTTCAAATGTTAGAAGTTTCTAACGCCTGAGATGTCTGTCAGGGGAAGAATGATTATATCCATAATTACAGAGATCTTGTATTTCAACATAAATAATGTGTTCCGTTGTAAGAAAGTTACGCAAGAATTTTCTAAAACTTATTTTTTCCTCCATTCTAGGGATGAAGGTATCAACTCAATGCTGACTTACTTGACCTTGGGTATGCTTTTGTTCTATTTACGTTTTCTGTAGTTCTTCCATCTGTGAACTTTTAATGATTTGATTAGGTCCATACCAACCATATGTTTAGACTCCTTATTTCAGTCTAGGTTTCCAGCTTCCCACTGAAATGAGTGAAAATTAAAACTGGAGATTGAACAGCGTTGTGAAGTTGGATCTCAGTGCTGCAGGTGTTTGCTATGGAAAGCTTGCACGCTAGTGTTGGAAAAACTGTTTCTAGTAAAGCCTGCACTTGAGACCTTCTTTCAGACAAAGGGGCAGTTTCTTCTAGGGAGTTTCCCTTTAATCTCTCATAAGGCCATGCATGCAAACAGCAGATATGTGTGTATGAACCACAGCCTGGGTGGCCTCGAGTGACAGTCTCCTACTCCGACTGCATTGGCAGGAACCAAGTCAGTATCTTTAGTAGCAGGGCTACCACAGAAGGAAGA
Source organism: Dromas ardeola (assembly GCA_013398915.1). NCBI lineage: Eukaryota > Metazoa > Chordata > Aves > Charadriiformes > Dromadidae > Dromas > Dromas ardeola. The sequence goes on along the minus strand of VYZM01010019.1, from coordinate 175,627 downwards.
AGTTTGGTTTTGTAAACTGAATTAACAATGTAACTCTTGACTGGCATTAATTAAATGCCAATAGTGGTCTTTGCTGTTCTAGCTGTTTAAAAGGGAGCATTTTTTAAATTAAGTTAATGCACTTTTTTTTTTTTGCGCTGGAAGGCTTAGAAAACTGCAAGGAGTAATAACAAATTGCTGAAAGATGGGAGAGGCTTGTCAAAATTGGTTCCCACTTTTAAGTTGTGGTGTCCTTTGAAAACGAATTGTCTTGTTTGCATTGGAAAATGTACAGGAGTTTTACAGGAGACTTTTCTGCATCTGAAGAAATACTTTTTTTCACTACGTGGTTATTACCCCTCTCTTCCTATCTTGGACAAGAAAGCTAATGAGATCGTAGAACTTTACGCTACCCATTCTTCCTGCGACAAGGAGAAGAGACTGAAGACTAGAATTAAATTAGAACTAAACTAGAACTAAAAGGTTCCCTGAAGAAAGGCCTCAAACCTGTTATTAAATTAAAAAACCCTTTTTGGGAAATTAAGTAAAACTCCTCTGCATTAGACTTCAGTGTCAGTAAACTTTGAAGAGGCAGTACTTGTTGGCAGCCTTGTATACCTTAGCTAACATGCTGTTTGAGGCACCTTTTGGTGTTTTTTATAAGCCTCTCCAGTCAAGCATATTAGATTTAAGTTGTGAGAATAACTCCTCATCAGGAATTAGGCGGGAGTTTTGGAAACCTCTGTTTTGTGGTGTAGTTATGAGACTTTGAAATGTTTCTATTCTGCTTAGAAAGTGTTACTTACAGATCGAACAACACGTTTTTTGCAGCTCACAAGAGACTTGCTGGGTCTTTCACAGAAGAGAAGTTTACAGGGGACATGAGGACCCTTGACGCTCACTGGTTTAGAAAAGTTGGTAGGTTGCACACTCAGAATATAAACTGAATCCCCTCCACCTCCAGTTAGCCAGACCTTAAGGAAGAAAGAAGTGTTTAAAGATGTAGTAGATTTATAAAATTTGCCACCTTTGGCAGGCGCTGCCTTAACTAGTCTTAAAGTTCTGTGGCACTTTCTGTCTTTTGAAACTATCTGATATGGCTTGTATTTTAAGTCAGTTATCAAGAGAAATAATCACACACGGTCTCTTTGACTGATGGGATGGCTGATACAGTGTTCCCTTCACCACAGGAGTTGCTGTATGTGTCCAGAGTTCATTTTAATCTTAGGTAGCCCTTCACTACCAAGGCTCTGCTACAGAAGTAAAATTTAAGATAAGGCAAATAAAAAGAATAATGGTCAATTCAATGTCTGAAAAAAAAGTGCTGCTAAGAGCAATAAAACCCCATTATGCTGATCCTGCTGATCTCATGTAGGCAAAATGAGAATTAGGATGTTCAGATGAGTGTACTAGTTTGATTGGTGCAGGAAGAGCTTCCCTCTGCCACCCAGATAGAATGTCTTCATTAGTTCCTTAAATCAGCAGTCCTGGAGTTTGCCTTGAACTACAGTATATGAAATCTAAACAGCAAACATTATAATAAATAAAGTGTTTCCTGTCAGGAAATGCAGCTCCCACGGAGCTGTCCTAAGCACTCTCCGTAGCGTGTCTCTGGATTCTCATTTATTAGTCTTTGTTCCACTGTTTTGTTAAAGAAGTCAGTGCATTTGCTGTCTATAAATAAAAATATAAGCATAGTGTAACGGGTTGAAGCAATTTTTCAAATTCTTGCCTCTGCCAGAGCATACCGAAGAGAAAATAGTTTAAATCAATTACAGAAGACATTAGCCATTATGGCCTTCTGCACACATGCTCACAATGCAGCCATGCTCTAATAAAGAGTAGCGAAGGAGGGAGAGAAGCAGCAGAAGTCAAATATACGAACACGAGTGTGAATGGAATCTGTGGTGACCATGGCCTTTCCAAGGCAGCATTCTCAGTCATGGAATAAACAACTCGGAGACTACAAAAACGTGCCCTAGGGAATTAACATGAACATTAAAATCTGCAAAGTCACTGTAGAATGTAAGCATTTAATTGGGTCAGAGTCTCATACATAAATCATTTGATTGTCTTTAGATGGCTCATCCATTTACTAATCAGAATTGTGTGTTTAAATGGCATGTACTTCACCCTGCTGGGGTAAAATGGAGAATGTTTCAAAACTTTGTTGTTTTTTTTCCTTTTTTTTTTTTTTTAAATTTGCAATATTGTTCAACTCTCTTATTCAGATACTAGTTTTGTTTACTAACATAAGAAAATGCATCTTCCATCCAACCCATGACCTTGTGGGTAGGGTACATGGTAGAATGGATACTTGGTTATGATGAAATTATTAAGACACAATTTGAAAGCATGAATAAGCTATTTTAACAAATCACTAATAACGGTATTTCTTGCTAAGCTATTTTAACAAATCACTAATAATGGTATTTCTTGCTGTTATTAAGTGAGCTGTTGATGATATTTTGATGAAGAAATTGAATTGTGGAATGTGAACTGCCTATTACAAGAGATTAGATGGGCATATCCATAAGGTTGAAGATTTTTATTCTAGTCTCCGTTTTTTATGTCTTTGTTAGCTTGGAACTTAGCTGTACAGTTCAGGGATTACCCTGAAAAGATGAGGGATTTTTTTCTCCTGTCTTTCAAGGTACGTACTCTTGCTAACAGTGTCTCTGATTGAGGAATATTGTCATCTGTCTAGTACTGTTAGAAGTTACATCCAAGTATCAGGTGTCTCTGGGGAGACAGGCTTGTATGCTGTGAAGATGGAGCACTTTTGTCAGGAGGAGATTGACTTGTAATATAAAATGTGAGCATTATTGTCATACTTTATATTCTGTTGCTTAAAAATGTCGTAAGAAATTTAGACTTCAATGAGAACTTTCTAAAATAAATGGATTCTGATGTTTGGAAACTGTATCATTAGTACAAACATGTTAAGTACTTGAGTCCTAATCTCCATACAGAACTTCTAGCAACACTGACAGTTTTGTATATGTTTGTAGGGAGGGGACTCCAACACTGATTTACACTTTAAGTAATGTTCTTGTGTGATTGTATAAGTAAAATTGCAATATGAATATATACTATTCATGACTGATGACTAGAAGTGCCATAGACAAGACTCAGCAATCATCTGTTCATGAGCAAATTGCTTTATATGAGCAGAATTCTCATTACCTTTTCCTGTTTTTGGTGTCAGTTGTCCCAGTTTTGTCCTTCTGACAAAGCTGTTCTAATTGCTCAGAAGACATGCCTGTTAATGGCAGCTGCAGTGGATCTGGAAATGGGGAGACAACAAGTAACACCTTCTAAACAGGTAGGGCATTGCCCTCTGAACCGATTCCGTATGTATCAGTGTAGCATTTTTTTCTTTTGATTTTGAAATCTTAGTTGTTTCACTCAGAATGGGATATTGAGAATGTAAGCATGGGAACCTTTCGTAGTTAATTAGAATCAATGCATCTGGTGCTTTCCAGACAATTGTAAATGTTGGAGTTCTATAAATTAGTTCTGTTGACTTCAGTGGATTTTTAACAGATTTATATCAGCAAAGGCTCATGGCGGTACCTTCTTTTAGAGAAATTTCAGTCTACCGTACATATTATGTGAGGAGTCTGCTGCTAAGCATTGGTCAGTCAGGCAGGTAATTACTGCGTCTTTAAGATTATGCCATTGCTGAAAGTAGTTACCAGTGTGGTTGTGATAAAGCTCACCACTTTTTTTTGTTCTTTAGGCATACATCCTTTTTTGGGGGTGTTGTACTTACTGTGGTGAGAAGATTAGGGAAAACGTACAGTGGTTATGAAGGAAATACGGAAGTCTGCTGTACAGTATTTGTTGTAGCAACTTGCTTTTGTGGAGAGCAACGCACAGCAATTTCTGTTGTGTGATTTAGTGCTTTGTCAGTCTCAAGAGCACTGTTTTATGCTTGGGAGCTAAAATAAATGGTGTCCCATAGGAACCCATATGGTTCTTTCTAGACCAATGGAACGTTGAGGGTGAAGAGGCTTTGTTTGAGATGTGGAGGTCTCTGAAAAAGAGAGAGGAAAAAAAACCACACCCCAAACCAGTAACTGGTGTAGATGATGTACTAATTAGGCTGATTCTTAATTTATGTTATAGTTACGTATAAAGATCCTGTTAGTTGTGACATGTATATGTCACAACAAAATTTTGCTTTTAAAACTATGACAAAAATAACTTCTTAATTTTGTAAAATAGACCGAGCTTTTGACTCAGGCCCTTCAGCATCTCCAGGTGTGCAAGGAGATATGGAAAGTTCTGAAATTAACAGGTAAGCTACAAAGTGTGTCTGTTCAGCACATGTAACTCTTAGACTTAGTCACTGTATTCATGAAAAATACAGGGCATATGGAATTTCTGTCTCAGCTGAAGAGTGTTGAAGCAGATATATGGCAATATGATGAAAGAATTGGCAAAGCCAACTACTTTTTTTTAATGTCATTGCAGGCTTTTTATTGTATAGGTGCTGTGAAGTGTGGAAACTTTCAAAGTGAATTTGGGTTGACTGTTCTGTCTTAAATGTTGAGAAACTCCAAGCTTTTTGCTCTAGAGTGGAGTCACTCTTGCACTGTTTTAATGGTTTTACTAGCCTCTTCCAGCCTCTTCCCATATAAGGCATTTCAGAATACAGAAAGTCCTGCTACCATACTTTGAAGTGCCAAAACCCATCCTCTGTTCCCTGACTATTCCATGTCAATTTAGATCAGATATTACTGGAGGCTGGTGTGCGTTCAGCTGACAGGTGAGATGCTGAGCGACTGTTAGCCTAGAGGATGCATGCTTCGCTTTTTTGGTAGTATATTGGTAGAAAAATTCCATTAGGCATTCCTTGTCTGGCCTGTGGTCTGGTTTCTTTTCAGTTATAGGTTTGGGACACCGTGGAGTTTCCATTATAAGATCCATTAGTATTTAACTTTTGTCAAGAAATTTACTTGCTGATTTCCTCCCCTCCCCCCGCCTTAGAATTTTCAGAATATTTCAGGTTCATTATATGGCCTGGTTTTGGGATTCTCCTTGCCCTTTTTGCACTGAAGGCAAGATAACTCAGGAAGACTTCTTCCCTTTTAATTTTCCATCCTTAAAATCCGAAGGGGTTGATTATCTCAGGACAGGGACATATTGGAGTTTCTCCTGCAGAGGTTTGTGGAATGGCTGTGGGCCTTGTGCTTCCGTTACGTCTTCACTAGGCCTTTGCCAATGTGTGGGGAAGTCTGTTGCTCTGAAGGAAGCTGAGAATGTCTTTTAGATGTAAAACCAAAGGTCGTCTTGATAGTTCAGTAAAGGATTGTTTGGCATTTGTATAAGGTTTGCACCTTCTTAGCAGTTCTACTGTTTTCCCACCCTGCTTCTGTGTTTAAGGATTTCCTGAGGGCTTTTCTACTAGAAAGGGGACAAGTTCTATAGAAAAAATTTGAAGCTGATGGTAACTTCTTTCATGTGCTGACCTTCTGAGTGGTGGCCTTCTGTTACCTTTTTTACCTGTCAATGAAAATGGCTTCCCTAGTAGCTCTCACCTTGTCTAGGAGGGTTGCATGAATTTAAACAATTACAGACGATCCAGATTTTATTTTTTTGGGGCGGGGGGAGGCATGATGGTTGGTGGGGTTGTGCTTTGGACATCTGAGGTTTCTGTCCAAGACCGCTTCATATTCCCACTTGCTATACTGTTAAATCTGAGAGTACCTTAATGGTTTTCCCGCCCGTTGGAAACAAAATTTACACCTTATGGTACACCATGTGGCTTTAAGACAGTGAATTATTACAGACAGGCAATTCTGTCTCTTCTGTAGGAGATTTTGCTAAAGACCCAACAGAGACATTGCTGCTGCTTTATGAATTTGAAGCAAGATCCAAGCTGAATGATCCAACACTCCACAACCTTATGGAGTCAGTATGGGAGCAACCGCAAATAGAGGTTAAGACACTAGAAATCATTGCATGTAAGGACTGCGTTTGTACTTTCTTAGTTCTTCGAGTCATGAAAAACGGCCTTTGTTGCTCTCCTGTTCATTTGGGGTGACCAGGATTATCATATATTGTGCAGCATGCAGAAAATGGGTCTAACCTTATATATTTTGTCATGAAGCAATGATGCTTAGGATATCAGCAACATTAGGAGATCTGTATTTTGAAATCCTGTGTTACATGGATGATGAACCAGAAATTTGCTACATCCTTCCGTTTCTAGACCCTGAGACATTTGTATAGGTTTGCGTCTGGAAAAGATTAGTCAGATAAACTTTTATAAGCTCCAAACTGGCAAAGGCCAGAGAATGACCCTAGCTGACTCATGCCCCAATACAGAAGTTTTAGGATGTGGGCTTTGGATAGATACGCAGTTTCAACTTAAAGTTAGTGTAGTTAATTTTTAAATCACACTTCTCTGTACTGTGCCATACTTTCGTCACAAATTTCTAGTCATACCTCCTTGAGAATCTAGAGTAGGATCCAAGGAAGATGAGTAAAATTTAGAACTACCATGCCAGGCCTTTGGAGGGGATTCTGTGGGGTTGCATAAACACCTACTGGTCTCTCTTGTCTTGAGGGAGTACACACCTCGGCTTGGAAACACCATACTGACAGCCCGCTCCTGACAAATTTTTCCATCCAAATTTTCACATTGAAGGAGACAAACAAAACAATACTCTACTTTAGACCCTCCCGCCCAATATTTTTTGGGTTGCTGCCCCAGAAGTAAACAGCAGTGAGGGTACTTGCAAATTGTGGAATCTGCTGTGCGTCTGCCTTGTAGTCCTCGTTGATGAGGTGCACAGTGTAGAGAAGCACTAGCTTGTGACCAGCCCGGGCATCCAGGCATGAAGCAAATCTCTTTTCAGTTATCTATCACAAGGGATCTGACAAAGTGCTGTAGTTTATTTTAGTGACTAATGAGATTAAGGTCTGTCTCCAGTCATTTCTTTCTTCTTCTCTATTTTCTTTTGCTTTTAAGCATTAGCAATGGAATCTCCAGCTCGGTATCCTGTACTGTGTAAGAAAGCGCTCAAGGGTGCACTAAACCTTCACAGAAAGCAGACTGTCATTGATGCTGAGAAATTTAGGTTAGTGTTATCACATAGCTTTGCCATGAGCCTCTGACTGGAAATTCTGCCAGGGAATAAAGCCTGCAATGTGAAAAAAATGGATTTTAGCTTATATGCAAGGTTCCGCTTCTTGCTGGCCAACCAGTGTACCTCTCCAGTATGACTGTCTAATGGATGCGTTAACTGCAATTTGTTTAGTTGGCATATTTTCTGAAACAGTCCTATTTCCAATAAATGAATCTATTGAGGAAGGAAAATGAAAATTGGATCCAGAAGAGGTCTCTGACTGTTTCTTGTGAGGAAGATGTTAATTTCAAATGTTACTCTGTGGTAGTGAACTGTGTATTTCGAAGACAATGAAGTGAAGGGAAAGTAAGGGCCGAGAAAAAAGCCATGAGTTGTAGGTTAGTCATATGATGCCATAGTACATATGTCATTTATTTTGCTGGGTAACTGGTGCTCTTAACAGCTTTACCTTATGGAATCTGAAAAACAACCTGGTCTGTGTCCTCCTCTCTCACTTGTATCCCATAAAGGAATTTTTCCTCCTTTCCAAGTTTCTTGCAGTAACCACTGGGCAAGGGCAAGTGCCCTTGTCTTTCTCACTTCACACTGAGAGAAAGACCTGTTTTCAGAAACCATGTATTTGTTACTGATTTTCTGAGGATGCTGACTACTTATTTCTTGTTGGTGAAGTTAGAAAAGGTATTTTTACCTCACTGTCATGTGTAGCACCCTAGAAAATATTATGTTTTTTCTTGTGTGTTACTTTAGAGTCCAGCAATGAAAATAATGAAGTACTTGTTGCTCTTGGCTCTCTTTTTGCACAGTTTGTATGAATGGGATCTGATACTAAGAAATGGGTGTTCCTGCTATAAGAATATGAGCGTATATGAGTCCACCAAGGTGGACACGTCTGTCTGACAGTCTCAGAGACTAAGTTAGTGTGCTGCTGATACTAAAAAGTAGCTGTTTGTGCACATAGTATTTAATGTTTCCTCTTTTGCTGTGTTTCAATTCTCAGCAAATGCTTACATAGTTTGATTAATCTTTCTTTGCCAACGGGATTAACGGACTTGGATGCCTGTGTACTGCAGGAGGCGTGGGACTACTTTGAAGATGCTCTGAGCGTAGTCAGCAGCACAGTAAGTTGAATGGGGAAACAAGAGATTGGGAGATGATTCTGAGTACATTTTAAAAAAATTCTCATCAGGGTGAGAATAGTTAGTAGACTGAACATTATATAGTGTTAGATGTTCAGTCAACAATGCATAAAAGATATTTATGACTGAGTTATGAATTTCCCTGGATTTTGTAAGGCCTTTTTAGAGACATTTAAGGCCAAATTTTCAGTGCCTACTTTAGAAACATCTTGAGCTAAGCCATACAACATTCCTCCTCCTGCCTTCTAAATTCTTACGCTGAATATGGATTTTTAAATGCAGTTTACTTTTCCAGATCAGTTTAAAGCCAGCTAAAATTTGGATACCAGCCTTGCTTTTTTCTCAGCTCTATTTTGTTAAATGTATTTGGGAACTTACTATGTTACTATTTTTTCCAAATGACCTAGAACTAGATTCCTCTGCTGTCAGTACTTGTGGCACTGTGTGCCTTGTTTCTGTGAGGACAGGTATATGGAGAGTAAAACCTTTCTTTCAGTAAGCATTTCTGCTGCTCCTTTTAGGCTTGAAGCATAATGCTGTACAGTGAAGGCAGTTCACAGAATTAGAATTAGAATTTCAGAATGTACAGAATTAGAATTTCATAGCTAGAAATCAGTTAAGGAGTGGTCCTGTTCAGGATTAATGAAACCAATACTATGTTTCATAGCTTCATTCCATTGCATGGTTGTTTCTTTAGTCAGGTTTGGATGTATCTTTTTTTATAAAAGTGGCATAAAGATATGCTGTTCCTGGCTTCCCACAAAAAAAAAAAAAGAAAAAAAAAAAAGAATGTTTCTGCATTCATGCCTGTCTTTCACCAAAGTTGTCATCTATAACTTTGACAATGTTCTTGTTGAGGGATATGAATGAGATGTTAATGTGGACTGATACTCGTAACAGCAAAGTTTCACAGTGCTAGAAGGCTTTCTTTTGCAGTCTTGCTCTTAGTAGCGGGTACTAATTTGGTACCAGGCTAGGAGAAGGACATTGGGGCATCACATCAGTACATTAGCAGTTAGAAAGCTGGTACACCACTCATGATTTATACCTCCTGTTCAGAACTGGATGCTGCAGTTCAGAAATTCACTCTGGGCCCTCTTACTTAGGGTGAGAAGTATCTCTCAAGGAGGGAAAAGTTAAGTCCTTCCAGCCTCCCCTTAAGGATTTGCATGGCAAATAAATAATTGCTTGTCCTTCCCTTCCCCAGCTGAATCAGCGCCCCATCAGGTTCAAAGTATTGTTGGGTACTCTGGCTTCTGTTCTGCAGTTATAAGGGCAGCTTTCATTCTGGCAAGCCATTGCCACAGCGCATAGAGAAATTCTGAAGACATAAGAACTGTTCTTCTAATATGTAGCGAGCAACTGCCCTGCTATTCAGTACTGTGGATAAACTGGAAAGTATCGCGGCAGCGAGTTCAGTCTGTCTGCAGATAGGCTGTTGGAAAGCGTACTTCCACTCTAGCATCATTCCCAGTCCCACAGATTTGCATTTTTGGACCTACCAATAGGTAATTGCAACATGACTTACCACATTGGAAGCTGTTTGACAGTAGTGCTGATGAACTGTGAAGTACAGGATGGCTCTGAAGGAATTGCCCTTTGCTTAGGAGAAAAAAAGAAACCCAACTGTGTTCCCGCTCTAAAACTAAACTCTAACGCACTCTCGACTTGTCAGGTTTAAAGTGAAGAATCTATTTTCTGATGAGCTGCTGCTTCTTGTTTGCTACTCCAGGATGCTTACCCAGAGATGGAGATCCTTTGGTTGATGACAAGAGCCTGGAATACAGGAATATTTCAATATACTGTTGGTAAATATAAGGAAGCTGAGCAGTGGTGTGGATTAGGAATGCGTTTCCTCAATCACTTAGGATCTCTGAAGAAAAGCTACGAAGGCCATGTAAGTGTAAGCAGATGGATTTGAGGATGTGGGGTTGGATGTCTGGTCTGAATTTGAGATATGGATCTGAGTGAAAAAAACACTATAGGTGATCTTCAAAGAGTTTCAGGAGAAGCATGGTACCTAAACATTTTGGGGGAGCTAGATGCTAAAGATTTTTTCAAAGTGAGGCCAGAAAAGTTTTGATAGCCATTAGGAAGGGTAATGTAGTGTCCTTTTACTGGAAGGATCGTGCAAATGTCTGACTGGAAATAAAGTTCTGTTTGTGGCCATGGGAGAACCCTTGTACCTTGCCTGCTTCCACTGAAGTCAAGGTGCTGTACCAGCTTACTTCAGTCAGCTGTTGTATGAATACTTTCAAGCTTGGTTTCTAATATAATCTGCGTTCTTATAAATAGGGTTTAAGCTGATCTGAATGAAATCATTAAAGCCCATCTTTTCCAGTGTAGTTTAGCCACTTCCTGCAAGGGAAAAAGTCCAGGGCTAGTACCCCTCTAGAAAGCAACACCACTTCTTCTAACTCTGTCACAAGCCATCTTCTCTCCGCAGTTTTTGGCTGGTGCTTCTACCCTGATTGCCACACAGTGCAGCCTGGCTGGGGTATGCAGTCATCGTGCATTCTCTTACGCACGAGCTGGGCAACCAAGAGCTGGTTGCGACTTTTATACCGTTTTAAGTACATCTGTTAAGACAATAAGAATTGAGATCACTCCCTTCCAACCTCAGCCATTCTGTGAATAGGTTTATTCATCGATGTAAGACTCGGCTATAAACTATGCTTTATGTTAGTGTAAATAAAACCACCTTTGTTAGGTTGCACTGATTTAACTATTTTTTTCTTAAACCACCGTATTTAATTTGTGCCAAAATCTTTACATCGATCTCAAATTTTAGGTTTAGAAGCTGGTGGTAGTCTCCCACCTATTCCCTTGCTTCTGTTCCCTGTCACTTTGTTGTATTATCTAGTTGAATGGTACAACTTTATCCATCCTTCTTGACAACTATGGTGCTTGTATTCTCCAGATGATTGGTCTTTATAGTGAGGTTCTGGACAAATTGGACAGAGCAAAAGGGTTTCTCCCAAATGTAGAAGAATAATGACAGCCACCCTGCGAAAAAAGAGGACCGCAGTCTCTCCTGGAAATGTTCTGCTGAATGAAAGAGGCCGTTAGCTCTGCAAAGGCATGTGGACATGGAAGCAGTGGAAAAGAAACCAGGATCTCCTTCTTGTTGGCAATTAAGTTATGTACTTTTTAGGAAATGTTTATTGAATAAATGTACTTGTTTTCCTCGCAGGAATAATTTTTGTTCTCTGGAGCTATGTAACAGAAATAAATACTTAACGTTTTCATGAGATCTGTCTGCTGTTGTGTAACAGGTTGGTTTAAAATCAGATTTTAGTAGTTAGTGGCAATGAGAACAATAAAAGTATTCCAAGACCAGGCATCTCCTCTGGATGTGGTAGCTGCCTTGCTACATAAATATTTATCAGATTGTTTAGTTTTCAGTCCATTTCAGTATGGACAAGAACTCAGAGCTGTTTGCCAGTTTCACAGATTGGTTAGAATAAAAAAAAACCAGTACTATTTCGCTCACAGAAGAAGCTAATGCTGTTTATAGAGTACTAACTGTAACACACCAGTCACAGTTCAGCATGAAATCACCCCAAATCCACATAAAAGCACAGACTGATACGTGGATGGATCTTACTGCAGCTGGATTGAAGAGGTGTCTCCCACCTGAAATTCTGTGGGGACAGTGAGAAGCGTGGAGAGGTGGAGTGGGGTTAAGAAACATAATTACTTCTATGCAACTGTTGCTGTTTCACCCGCAGGTTCAGAAGTCAGAATAAACGTGGCCTGAGTGTTGTCTTCTGTACTGTAGCACAGATGTGCCTTGTGACACCTTTTGGTGTCCTAACTCCGGGGGACAAATGGTGGTTGCATTCCACCTGCATATGAGCACAAGGCCATGCATCTTCCAGCATGCCCGGCCCTTCTCTGGAAGGAAGTGGAGGTGAGTGGGGTGGGAGGGAGGAACAGTGCACTCCAAGCAAGCCCCGCGAGTGCTTGGGGAGCAGTGCTGTGGCTTCTGGCAGAGCCTGTACTTAGTACTGGAGTTTTTATTTTCAAAGAAAAAGGCGCTTGAGCAAAAAGCACAGATTCAGGCTATCAGTTGCCTGCTTAGAAGATGAGGCAGGTGTCACAGCTGGGAGATGGACACTGATTGCTTTTCAGGGAGCAGGTCCAAGGCAGGTCAAAGTATATTGTCTTTTTGGGGACAGACCACACAGACTTTTGCGTGATCCATAACTGGGCATACATCCTATAAATGGATTCTTTTGCTGTTTCTTTAAGAGGATATTCAAGCACCCTGAGGAACACTGTAACAGTCATTTGAGGTCCTCTGGTTTACTTACTGGAGAGCTAAAAGTGTTCTGCTGCTTGTTCTTTACAAACAGTACACAGAAGGCAGGGCTGATGGACAGCAGTATCTTTCAACTATAAGATCATCTGGCTTGAGATTAAGTCTTATTTAATTTTGTTTTTAAAATTTAAAAATATGTATTTTACTTAGCACCAGATTATTAAAGCCTATTCAGACAGAGGACAGGGCCACTAACAGCAGCATTGTGGCTATAGAAAAGAAGGAATTGCATTAGTCGTTGTCCATTCTGAAAGCCTGACACGGTCTGGAGGAAGAACTTGGGAGTGTGCTTAGTGCAGTGGTCAGGGCCAAGCAGTAATTAAAAAATTCAGCTGCAGTGCAGTCTCTATCAATGCTCCATGTCTGTCTTTTTTCGTAGTGTGAGTAACCCAAATATTAGTGCTTTCTGCTTTTTTGTGTGCACGAGGCGCCACTTTGCGTCCCATGGCTGAAGCTAGAGAGCAGCCCATAGCACAGCTGCCCCATCCTCGTGTCTGTCATGCAGCCGGCTGCGGTGTCGGTTCCTGAAGGCAGGCGCACGCAGACCCATCAGTCAGCTGGGCATTTACAGCAACGTTAAGTAGGGAGGTACTGTACTGGGTGCTTTGCAGTGTGCACGGGTGGTGCGAGAACGGGGCTTCCTAAAGGAGTGAATTACACTGAAGGTGGCCGCTAGGGAAGTATTGGGACTGGTGCCTGTGATGGCACGGTGCTGGTGCTGCAGCTGAGCACGGTGCTGCCCGAGCCGTGCCCCGGTGGGTGTGAAGCGTCCCGTTGCTCGTCAGGCTCAGCGAGCCAGAACTGTGTATGGGCACGGACAGGAAGGTGCCTTTGTGGAAACAGTCAAGCAGGATGCAAAGATGAAGGCAAAAATAATTGTGTTCAGCCGGAGGTTATGTATGTGTTCTTATTCCTGAGGTCTACCACAGGGCCTTTGTTCGTCGGGCTGGGGCAGTGTTAGTGTGAGCTACTTCCACTGACCCTCAGTGGTGTTCGCTTCCGGCACCCAGACACATCACCCAGGCTGCTGGGTGCAGAGGGCTCCTGTGAGACACGCAAAGGAGGATGGAGCTGTTTAGAGTAAATTCTCCACATAGTGTGCTCGGGGGTAATTTGGATCTCTGTGAGCTGCTGCTTTCAGATCGTTAATGCACAATGTGCCGTCTGTTTAACTAAGAAACACCTTTGAACCCGTAAAAATCCAGGCCTCAAATGTCACATAAAATTCTTTTGGAGTCACAGTTTTGGAGCTGTATGCTGCCTCACGTTACTGCGGGGCCTGTCAGCCATGGCAGAGGTGTCCTTTGCTGCCCGTAGTACCTCCTTGGTGCCTGCTGGGCCGGCTTTAATTATTGTTCTCAGCTCTGACTTGCACAAACACAAACAGGTAAAGGTGTCACACCGTACCAGAGGAGAAGGGCATGTTTGCCCAGTAAGCGTAGCAGGTAATTACATACCGCCATAGAAGGCAGCAAGCATTAAATGTGATTTTTGTCTACAGACGGAATTGTTTGAATTTTTTTCCTTGGAGATGCTCAGTTTGATTTCTTTTATGCTACAGATTTCACTAAGGAGTCCAGATCAGATCTGCTACAGACTCTGTTGATCATACTTCTCGCCTCTTCCCTGCACATTTTTGCATCGTACATTTTTATTCCAGGCTTAGTATTGACCATAGGTTTTAAGTAGGGCAAGAATTCCTCTCCTAGTTGAATCAGACCTTAATTAGCTGGCTTTCCAGTGACCATTCCCAAGAGGTAGTTTGCGTGCGATCACTCTGCTTTGCAGGTTGGTAGTGCACTGAGTTTGCTAGTGTAGGTGCAGGCTGGTCCCGTGTTTATTTTACTAGGCCAGATGTTGCTTTATAGTTCAGTAGCCCAGCTAAGGATGATTGTGGCATAGAAATCTTTTTAAGCCAGCAACAGCTGACCTGGGGAAAAAAAAAAATAAAAAGCAGTGCTGCTCATTCCTCCCTCATCTTCAGTGTTTTGTTGCAGCATGGTTTCAGCTGGGTCTGGGCGCTCACCCTGAGCTGTTGGCAGGTTGCTCCAGAAGGTGGCATTGCAGCGGAACCGTGTCTGATTTACACCATCGTGGAAGCTGCAGGGTGTGCTGGACACTTGCTCTGTAACTGCAGAGTTCCTCCTTGCTTCCGAGAGAACAAATGGATCCTCTAGGGCAGTAGTTCACAAATTTCCCCCCTTTCCCTAGCCCGTATTTTATGCCCTTTTTGCCTAATCTGAGAATTTCCTATAATCTGTTTGGGAAGCAGCAACAGTCTAGAGGCACAAGGGAACTGCAATGGGACTTGGAGAATGGGTCCAGGGAGAGGGTGTTTTTGCCGCTAGGATGTGGCTGAAGGGAACCTGCCCAGGAAAAAAAGCCCTTGCTGAGAAGAGTCTGGGCGTGGGGCCGGGCAGAGGCCGTAGAGCCAGAGCTGCTGCGCCCCTTCTGCCACCTCTCCCACAGCGGCACCTGCAGTGGGACCACGGGCTCTCCGGCAGCTTTATGCTTGGGGTGCCCCTTGGGCTGCCTCCCACCATACAGCCTGAGAAGAGCTTCGTTGCTGTTAGCGCGGTCGCAGCACCGAGCACTCTGGAGAGGCAGGAAGGAAGAGGGGCTGGTCTGGCCATGGGCACTGGGAATTGAAGTCATCATGGTAATCAGAAATCAAGGTAAACTGGAAGAGGGTTGAAGCTCATTAGAGGATTGGGCAGAAGCTTTTGTCAAGTAGCCAGCAGTTGACCTGGCCAGCAGGGCAAGGTGGGGGGATTCTGCCCTGCTCTGGGGAGATCTCCCTGCAGTGCTGCCGCCAGCTCTGGAGCCACCAACAGCAGAAGGACACGGAGCTGTTGAAGCGGGGCCAGAGGAGGCCCCGGAGATGCTGGGAGGGCTGGAGCCCCTCTGCTGGGAGGACAGGCTGAGAGAGCTGGGGGGGTTCAGCCTGGAGAAGAGAAGGCTCCGGGGAGACCTTCCAGCCCCTTCCAGTCCCTAAAGGGGCTCCAGGAAAGCTGGGGAGGGACTCTGGAGCAGGGAGGGGAGCCACAGGATGCGGGGGAACAGTTTTACGCTGGAAGAGGGGAGATTGAGATGAGATCTGAGGAAGAAATTCTTTGCTGTGAGGGGGGTGAGCCCCTGGCCCAGGTTGCCCAGAGAAGCTGTGGCTGCCCCATCCCTGGAGGGGTTCAAGGCCAGGTTGGACGGGGCTTGGAGCAACCTGGGCTGGTGGGAGGTGTCCCTGCCCAGGGCAGGGGGTGGCACTAGGTGGGCTTTAAGGTCCCTTCCAACTCAAACTGTTCTGTGATTCGATGATTCAATGAAATGGTGCACTGGAACTAAGGGAGGAAATATCCCCATTACCCCTGTGGTGCATCCAGCACAGCCCCACGATGGCCCTGCTGGTCTCACAGTGCTCCGTGTGCCTGCCCCATTAACAGATGCCGCACTGACTCACCCAAACAACTTAATGTTTTTCCTTAGGGTTAAAAAAAACCTGAAGTCAAACAACATGACCCTCATTTTGGAGGCAAGGGATGTAAATAAACACTAAAGGTCAGGGGGGAACCTGAGGATTCTTCAAGGAAAGAGGCACCTTTAACAGGATGACAGCTTTACCTGCCTCACAGCAGGTGATTATTGCCATGATTACACCTTGGGGAAAGCAGGTCCATGCTGCCAAGCATCATTAGCAAAAAAAAGCCCAATCGAAGACAGCTGTCTCCAGGTGCCTGCAAATCAGGCCCCAACAGGGAGAAAATTTTTCAGAGAACTATTCCTAAATTCCTTTAAAACCCCTCTGCCAGTAGCCTCACAGATCCTGTGCTCCTCTGCGTAACAAGGAGCAAGACAGTTAATTACCCAGAGCTGCAGGCAGAAGCAGAGACATGTTTCTCTGTAGCACAAGCAACTTATGCTCTAATTTTCTAGCAGTGTCTTAGGACAGATTAGTTCCATGCCTGTTGCAGGCAGCTGTAACAGGACAGTTTGGGAGGGAGAAGACCTCCCCCTCTCCTTCACAGTGAGACAGGACCACGCTCTGCTATTGTATGGTCCAGAAGGACTTTCCTAACGTCCTGGGAGGCAGAGCAATTTGTTCTTAGCCAGAAAAATAGCTCCTTAAAAAGCTTCAAAAGAGCAAGTTCTTCATTCCCTTTGTGTCCCCCCTGGCGCACGTGGGTTACTCGCCCTGGGGTTGTCTCCACCTCACAGGGGTGGTGGGGTTTGAGACCAGAACCCCGTGTCCTTGTCCCCGCTGGAAACTTCACCTTTCCCTGTCGGAGCAGGTGAAGACACGTCACGGACCGTCCAGGGAGCAGCGTCTGCAGAGCCACGTACCGCACTTGGCGTTAGGGGCACTGACGCCCCGGCGTGGAGAGAGAGGCCTGGCAGCCACCATGGCAGCCGTCAGCCGACAATGTGGTGCTTTCCATCAACAACTTCACCATTCCAAATCTGGCACTATGTAAGGAAACAGTTTGATTTTTAGGAGAGGTAACGCTAGCATCGGATCTGCTTAGCAACTGTTTAGTCTTCCAGTGTTTTATGGACAACCACCACGACAAGACTGTTGATCTGATCAGTTAAAGGAGTTTCTAAACTGTTTTATTTGTCCAACGAGCTTCAGAAACTGTGACCTGTCTGTAAACTATGTTCCCGTGCTTGCTACAACACCCCCGTTCCCCTGGAATCTCACTTTACTTCTCTTGCTTGTAGTTGGAAAGGAAAAAGACATTGAAGATTGAAAAGACAAAACCCTGTCACCTTTCAATTAGCTCAGCTAAATGCCAAAGCAAATTCAGACAGGAATGTATAATGATACGCCATTAACCACATTTGTCTTCCAGTGACCACTCCTCTCCTCTGCACCTAAAGGTACCAGAAAAAGATACCGGTTGTTCTTTACAACTTCTTTCTTCTCTCTGCTGTCTAAACAGCACGTTAAGCTGTAAAGAGATGCTCTATATTAACTGGAATATATATTTACTTTGCTGTCTTTATATCCAGTACAGGAACAATTCTGTAACAGCGTATGACCCCTGTCATTTGATCGGCATTTGTAAAGCGAACTGCCCACAATTCAAGTCATGACCCACAATACATTTATGGTGTCATCAGACCAGTGTCAGCCTGTGTTACAACCACCCAACTAGAAGAGCTTTTCAGTGGCTTTTCAGTTGTTACAGCTGTAAATAAGCCCACTTCCTTTCTTTTCTTTTTTTTTTTTTTTTTTAAATTTCCTTTTCGGCAAGTTCTCAGTGACCACCATATACTAAAAAAAGCAATTTATTTTATTTTTTTTTTAAACCACTGTCAACACTTAAGTCTGCCGTGGAGAGACCACGTTGCTAAGATCAGCGCCAAAAAACCTGGCAGACAATGAAGGACTCTACAAGAAGGTCTCAAAGACAGCGTTCTTTGCAACTCTCTGTTTATTAAAAATATATGTCTCCTTGGAAGAAACACTGGTAACCAACTAGTGTTGTCATGATCGATTCGATACTGTCAGCTATGCCATGGAGTACATCATCTTTTTCTCCATGTGACTTGATAAGAGGGAGACAGGCTATTACCAAAAGAAACAAAAAAAGAAAAAAAAAGAAGAAAGAAGAAAAAAAGAGACAGGACCGGTGTGACTAGCATCTTAAGGACTTTTTGTTTCACTTACTCCACTTCTCCAGGGACGGTTTCTAGCAGCCATAGCAGGACCAGCGGGGCAGGGGCTGGCTGCCCAACAGGAACCCATTGCCAAAGTTCGCTCCTTCAGGGTCGCTCCCACTGGCAGTGGGATCCCTCCTGCCCTCCACCGCCCCCGCGTCTCTCCTGCGGCACTGTCCCCCACTGCTCTCTGTCCCAGGAGGCAGCTCGGTCCCTGCAGGGCTCCGTGCGATGCAGGAGTGAAGACAGCTTCTCAGCAGACGGTACTCGTACAGTCTCACAGCCGTTGTCGTTCACACAAAACCGTGGCCCGCATGCGCTGTGCACCGACACTGATAACTGTGACATTCGGGAAAGGGGACCAGCGCCCCACGCCTTCATTGATCCCTATAAAATAGGGGAAGGGAGAATGGGCCAAGACTTACCTGCTGGTGCTCGTGTGGCGACCTCCTCTGTGCTGGTGCTTGGCACTGGCTCTGAGAAACGGCACTTGGCAGGCAGTTCTTTGTAAGGTGGGAACGCTCTTCTACCTGCACTGCGTGTACCCAGCAACACAGCTCCTTCTGAAAGGCTTCCCCCAAGCTCCACGCAAGGCTCTGGTCCCATGGAGGAGCCCCATTCAAGCGTGGAAGCCAAAGTGTCCTTAAAGACAGACACGTCTCAGCTTAGGGCCAACTGTCTCAGCGCCAACTTGAAAAATCCCAAATTGAAAAATTGGGCAGCAGGCGGGTGCAGCTCCGCATCCCCTGCCCCTGCGAGCACAGGGCACCCAGTTCGGTGTTCTAGGGTGACCTTGAGAGAGGGAGCGGAGCCCCATTTCAGAAAGAGGACTGATGCAGAGACGTCAGAGACGGAACCCGCGAGGCAGCCGCGCTGAGCCCCAGCGCCCCGAGCAGCAGGCGAGGTCCCCGCTGTGCTGGGACGGCCGCCGCCACCACCGCGTTTGGCGTGGAGCAGGGAAGAGAGAGAGGGAGGAAGTTTTTTCAGTTCTCTTACTGATTTGGAAAAGTGTGAGCGTCCATCCAAGGCACAGCTGGGGGCTTCTCCTGCCCGTGGCTCACGCAGAAGGGAATGCCAGCGGGCTGCCGCGAGCCAGAACGGGTCATTTCCCCTGCACCCACGGGTCCAGGGCCAGCCCAACATCCCAGGTTTTCCACAGCAACACAGGACAGCGAGTACATTTGTTCCATGTGGCCGGTAGAGTATTTCCTAACTAAACACCGCAGATCTAGATTCTATTTACAATTAAGCCAGATTAAAAAATAAGTTAAAAAAAAAAAAATGGATTTTATACCCATTCAGTTCATTATTAACAAGAGAAAAAATGAAATAATGAGGGGGGAAAAAAAACTCAACAAACCAACAGCACAGTGACACAATATGGTTTTGGTTTAAAATCAGCTTAAAAAAATAGAACCAAAAGGAAACCTCTCATGCAAACACGTAAGGTGGTGTGTAAAACAATGTGCAATTTAATATGTAGCATCATCCATTCTCTTGCTCTGCAGCCTCCTGCTCAGTCTCTGTCTCCCAGCCGCGCTCATGGCGGCTGCTGCTCCTCGCCGTGTTACTCCGGACCCCCGGTCCCTCCTGCGCAGGCAGCGTACCAGTCTCTGCTCTGCCTCGCAGACCTGGGGCGGCTGGCAGGAGGCTGCCCCCACGGGAGACGCTTCCCAAGCACCTGGTACCGTTTTGAGCTCTTCATGCCCAAGTGGACTCCCTACGCCCAGCCGTTGGGACAGAGAAACTGAAAGATCCTTGCAATAATACAATACCTTTTAAGAGAGGTCCCTCAGGTTTCCTAGTCCACATACATATATATATATAATATATATATAATATCTCTCTCTATATTATATATAAATTACATATACAGATAAATAAAAAGCTTTCTGCTGCCTTTCTGTCGCACTGTTCAGAGCTGCTAGACAGTCACACTTGGAAAAATGCCCCTGGAGCTCTGATACTAGCTCGTGTGCTCAGAGTCCATTGTCTCGCTTGTTTCTTACGTTAGTCCTTAGCTGCCTCCTCCCATCTTGATTCTTGGTTTAGTTAATAATAATAATAATAATAATAATAATAATAATAATAATAATAA
>VYZM01010019.1:116449-135110 GCA_013398915.1 Dromas ardeola | reverse complement strand
CCCCGCCCCGCCCCCCGCGGCCGTTCGCGGCTGCCGGCGCCGGTACCTTCGGGCCGGTACTGAGCGATGATGGTCACCGTCTGCCCCGCCCGCTTCAGCGCCGCCGCCGCCTGCTCGTGGGTGGCGTTGCGGAGGTTCACGCCGTTCACCTGGCGGGAGAGAGCGGCTCTGCTGGACCGGAGCGAAGAGCCGGACCGGACCGACCCGCTCGCACCCACGGGCCTGCCCTGCGTCCCGGCCGTCGGCACTGCTCCCCCTGACCCGGTACCGCGGTACCCACACCCTCAGCGGCTCGTCACCCGGGCCCTGTGCTCGCGGTACCACCCCGGTACCGGCATCTCTAGTACCAGCATCCCCGGTACCCGCCCCCCGCCGGGGTGTACCAGGGACAGGGGTGTACCGGGGACGGGGGTGCACCGGGGACGGGGACCCGGCCAGCCCCCGCTGCACCGCGGGACAGATCCCAAGAGGCTGCTCCGATCCTGCGTACCCAGGTGCCACGTCCACACTGGGGCCGGGGATGGAGCCCGCCGCAGCGTGCCCGGGGTGGCGGGGGCAGATGCTGCCGGCAGCCCTCCTCACTCACCGAGAGGATGCGGTCTCCCCGCCGCAGCTCCCCGCTGAGGTCGGCGGGGCCTCCGGCCAGGATGAAGGACACGAAGATCCCCTCGCCATCTTCTCCCCCGACGATGTTGAAGCCCAGACCAGTGGAGCCTTTGTGCAGGATGATTTTCCGGGGCTCCCTAGAAGGACAGACGCAGGACAGGGAGACATCAGGGTGAGGAACAGCGAAGCTGGCGACAGGGTTGGCTGTGCCCGGGCTTCCTGGCACACTGGCAGGGCTGGAGTCACCCCGAGTACCACCTGGCGTGACTCAGCCCTCGGCACCGAGGAGGCTGATAAACCGGGAGAGGTTCAACGAGTGACATGAGACAGAGCATGGATGGAGACAGAGCATCCGCCATGAAATCGCGCACAGAAACGTCAGACTGCGAGGCGGCACCAGCTGCCGCAAGCCTGGGCACTGAGGACGGCACGGCCGGGCCAGGAGAGGGGGATGAAGCCCCTCCGCACCCGTGCAGCACGGTGAGCATGCCCACAACCCCAGGCACCCCCACACCACAGGCCCCGAGCGGATCAACAGAAGTCCCGAATTTTTCGATGATGACTTAATTCTTTTGCAGCTCAAACAATAGGCAGGCAAAGGCAGAAAGACTGCCTGGCATGGCAAAAATCCTGCGTCAATTTTCATCTGGGAAAAAACCCCCAAGTCTGATGGGAACAACGGCGGCTCCCAGCTCAAGTGCTGGATTAAAATAAGGACTAAATGATGCCAGACAATTAGCCCAGGCTAGTGACTGTAAGCCAACACAACACTGGGGACCATCAGCACATCCGCTGCGGTGACCAGCTGGATCCTGGGTGCTCCGGGGGATACCGCAAGGACTAAGGACCTGCCAGTGAGCTCAGCAGCCGGATCAACCCTGCGCCTGCCGGGGAGCAGAAGGAGATCTCTGGGAAGTGGTAGGAGAGACGCTGGAGGCCCAGGCACGGCACTGGACGATGGCACCTGCGTTGGACCCTAAAATGCTGGCAGACTTGTGCTAAGGGGAGCCTGGGGCACCGGGGTGGCCGGCCCAGCTGGCCCCCCCACGGCTGCCAGCGACAGCCGGGGAAGGAGTGGAGCTCAGGCGGCACGAGCGGAGCGGGGACGCAGAGGAACAAAGTTTGACTGAGCAGGCAGCATGAAGCCCCGCAGCCTGGCAGCGTGCTCTCACGCCACTCTTGGAAGAAAACATCTTTTTCAGCCCCCTGGGCATCAATGCCGTCACCAGGGCAGGTGGGGGAATGTTTTGGTGCTTTCACGAACCTGCAGATGGCAGGATTTACCTCTAGGGACATGTGCCAGCACCCCGGGAAAAGTCTCCCCCCATCCTTCCCCATGGGGGAGTCCTGATGGGCTCAGCGTCACTTAGTTCCAGGCAACCGCCTTATAAGGAGCAACAGGAGACGGACAGAAGTGCAGGATGCCTTGCAAGAAAGTCTTGGTGGGGTCCTGCCCTGCCCAGACCCCAGGCCCAGCACAGCCTGACCCTCCCGGCTCTCGCAGCTGCTCCTGTCCCTGTCCCCGCGCCTCCCCCCAGGCACAGCAGCATCCCGGTCCCCTACCTCTGGTCACACTTGCTTCTGTGGTCTCGCCGCTGCCTGGAAGGGGACAGGGACGGCTGTCCCCTGTAGGACATGGACGAGGAGACATTGACAGTGAACATTGCGGCGCGATGGCGGCCGGGAGGCGTGAGGCGCAGGAATGTTCTGAATGCTCTGCGCCGCGGCCGCCCCGTGCTGCCTGTCTCTGCCTCTCGCCGGCTGCGGGGCCAGCGTCTTCCCCGACCCACATGCAGGGTTTTTTTATGGAAGTGCTGAAAGGAGGCAGGCTTCACTCTGCTCAACCCTACGGACTTAACTCCTTCCTGCCCCTGCAGGCACGGACAGCACAGCCCCGGCCTGGGGGGACAACCCACGCGACGGCAAATCCACAGCCCAGCTCCCCACGCCTGCAGCTCCACGCACACTGTGCATCCCCACAGCCCCTTGCTTTCAAACGCAGAGGTATGGCAAGTGGTAACTCCAGCTACGCATTTCTGATGGGGCAGAGGCTGAATCTACGTTGCGACCTCCCGAAAATACCTGCTTTATCCTTATGGCCATCGGATGCGTTCGAGCTCTGAGCCAAGCAGGGCTGTAACACAGGGCTGGGATGCACCAGGACCAGGAAGAGATCAGGGAAACACCATGGAAAGGCCATTGGGGTCAAAAGAATCTCAACCCCAAGTCCCCAGGATGCCACCAGTGCTCGGCACAGGGCGGCCCCTGTGAGGGCGCAGGGAGGGCTGCAGCCATCGGTCCCTCTGCAGCAAAGCTACGCCTAGGGCTAGAGCTCTCCCAGGGGAAGAAATGGGCCAGATTTCTGGTCTGTCTCCAACCAGCTGATGAACTTCCTCTGCCCCTTGGGTTTTGCTGCTGCCCAAGAAGGGTGCAGGGACCGTCACCCCAAATCAGCACGGTGGGAAGCATCCCCGTACCCAGGAGGACCAGATGGGTTGGTGGGAGGTAGAGAGGCACTACAGGAACCAAGGAGAGGAAATGAAGACCCAGACAGGTACATCTCAGGTCTCGGTCATGACATGCACTCTCCGCTTCCATCCTCATCCCGGGAGGCAAAACGTGGATCCCACAGGCAGATCCCATGCTGGACCTTACAGCATTAACACTGGGAGCTCGGCACAGAGCGATTGCGGGGATCCTGTGGGGCTGTGCCGGGTCTGGGTTGCCGTGGTGGAACTCATTGGAAAACAGATGCTCTGGTCCCCAGCCCTGGGTGCTGCAGGACACGAGGGTCACTGGAACCGCGTCCACACCTGCAGCAGCACTTGTGCCTGCGGGAAGGGAAGAGGCTTGATACTGGATCCAGGCCAGGTCCTCCGCTTCTCCTGGGAAATGGCTGGCAGGAGCCTCCTGGGAGACAGCTGCTTTTTCAAGGGAGTCGCCGCCTTTCCCCACACCAGTAAGATGCATTTGGACAACGCTGGTCCCAGCGCACAATCTTGGGAGGTGCATGAGCCATCAGGCCCACAGTGATGAAGCTGTCCCGGGGAGGTTGGTGACGCACAGGAGGTTTTCAGGGCTGTTCTGGGATGGATGCGGGTGGTGCTTGAGCCCACTGTGGCTGGGCACCGCGACCCAGCGGTGCCAGCCTGTTTGCCGCGGGGCCCTCCGCAAGGCAGCACCATCCTCTAGTGGCCACCATCACGTGCTGCACCAGAGCCACTGCCGGGCCACGGCTGAGCCACCTCTGAGCCATCGCCGTGCCATTGCCACTGGGCCGTGTCCAGCCCGGACCAGGCTGCTCTCTCTGCTCTCTGGCCCGCAAATAAGGAGGTCCGTGGGTGTAAGGAGGGACACCCTGGTGGGACCGGGGTCCCTGGCGAGAGACAGATGGTGTGCTTTCGCGGTGTCGGGACTCAGTCCCTTCTGTGGTGCAATGTAATGGCAGAAAGCACTGCTCCTGCGTGTGGCATCATCCCCCAGTGCCCTGATGGCACAGGAGCTGCTGCACCCGGCGAGGATGCAGCCCTGGGAACAGGCTGTAGAGCCGGCATCGCTGGTGCCAAGACCAGGCAGGAGAGACGGGGCGCGGCGGAGGCCAGTGCGGCACAGGTGATGGCGCACAGCACGGCCGGGCACCAAGACGCGAGAAACCCCCGTGAGGATGGGGAGTGCAGCCACTCTCTGGGAGGACAGCAGACCTGACGCCGGATGGCAAGTCAGGGTCTCCCACTCTGGCACCTAGCAGTGCCCTGTGGAACCGGACAAGCCCAGCCGAGGCTACGGCATCTTCCACCACAAACACAGCCCCAAAACCAGGCTGCGACCTCGCTCCTAACCGCAGAGCCAGCCCGAAGCCTGAGCCCTCCAGTCCCGGCCCTGGGGACACCAAACCCAGAGCAGGCTCAGCACTGGCCCCGAGGCTGTGGCAAGCAGAGGGAAATCTGTGAGCCCCGACAAGCAGAGCAGGACCAGCCATGTCTTCTGCCCTCAGCCTGAAGCTCTGGCGAAGTTTTACACTGTGTTTAGGCTCAGAGAAACATCTCCTTTGTGCTCCTCTTTATTTCCTGGGTTCAGGAAAGAAACTTGCTCGTGCAGTGTAAATGATGCTAGTGGGGAAAAGAAGGGGGCCGTGCCAGGGCTGTGCAGGAGGCTGTCAAGCCCGGGGCTGGCAGCCCGTGAAATGGCACCCGGGTGCAGGTGGTGTGGGATGCTGGAGAGCGCGGGAGGAGGACCCCGGCTTGTATCCAGAGCTGTGTCTCTGCCCACCGGCCCCTCACCCCCAGCACAGCTCCACTCAGGGACAGCCCGCTCGCAGCCTGGCACCAGATGGCACCGCAAGGGCAGGGAACACCAGGGATTGTAAAACATGTAAGAGAATGAAGCTGAAATGCAGACACGTAAGGCTCGGAGAGGAGCAGGAGGGGGAACGGGGAAGGTGGGGATGCAGCGAGCCAGGGAGCAACACGGCAGGGCTGGTCTAGGGGGAGTGAGCACGGAGCTCACCGGGGGGGCCCCAAGCTTTGCACCATGCACCCGCAAACGGGCTTTCGGCCGAGGCTCTGCACTGACAGCAGCGATGAGGTCAAGCAGCCAGGGAGGGAGAGAGGGAAGGAGAAGGAGCAGGGATTAGGGATGCTCATGCCTGGTACTCACCTTGTGAAGTCCTCGTCCCCGATCATGTGCCGAGGGATGGGCGAGTACCGGGATGGAGTCACCTGGGGAGGGACGGGGTAGGCAGGCTTGCTCTCAACGCTGCCCAGGTAGCCCAGACTGGAGTTATGGCTTATGTGGTTGTCAGCCAAGGCTGAGAAGGCTGCAGGGAAGGAGAAGGGCATCAGGAGCAGAAATCCATCTGCAACGCGGATGTGGAGACCAGCCCCGTGTTGCCTGCCACCCCAGCACACTCTGTCCCCCCCGCCAGCCCTGCGGTGCCCGGGCTGCCGTGCCAGCGGCCGGCGGCGTACGTACTGCTGGCGTAGTCGGGGGGCGCGTACATGTCGTTGAGGTGGATGTTGCCGGGCTTGGCCACTTTCAGGTACACCATGTCGGAGGTGTTCTTCAGGGCGGCCACCGCCTCCTCGTGCCGCACGTCCTGCAGGTTCGTGTTATTCACCTGCCGGAGGGAAGGGGCTGGGTGACGTGACCGCAGGCTGGAGGGCAGGGGCTAATGCAGCCCTGCGGGAACAGAGAGGTTTCCCGTGGGGTAAGTGCCGCAGTCGCTCTGGAGGCAGGGTCCCATCTCCTTGGGTCTGGCCCTCCCTCCTGCAGCCGGTGCTGCACCTGCCCGTCCTGCAGCACCGTCCCAGCAGGGACCCCAGGGACGGGGCGGGGGGCTGCTGGAGGGAGAGGTGCTGGGGTTCAGGATCGGCACCGCAGAGACTGCCCGGCTTCGCCTCGTGAGCATCTGCAAGCATGGGGCTTACCGCGAGCAGCCGGTCCCCGATCTGCAGGCGCCCGTCCTTCTGGGCAGCGCCGCCCTCGATGATCTTGGTGATGTAGATGCTGTTGTCCCCGGGGATGTGCTGGTTCCCGATGCCCCCCGCGATGCTGAACCCCAGGCCTGGGGAGGGAGCGAGAGGGCAGGTGAGGGGTGATGGACGGAGCCCTGGGCTGGCACCACGGCCCCTCTGCATTCACTGAGCTTCCCACCCTGCCCCAAACCCGTCAGGCAACAGGCCACCCTGCTGCTGTGCGGGGACATCCCAGCCACCGCACACTGCATCGTGGGGCTGTCCCATACCCTGTGCCCCATAGCATCCCACGCTGCTGGACCACCCTGCAGCACCCTGCATGTGGTGGTGCCACCTGGCATCCCACATTCCCTGTCATGCTGCCTTGCATCCCGTGGCATCCCACACTGAGGGGTCACCCCACATCATCCCGTGGGGCAGCGGGGCACCCCAGTGCTACGAGCAGAGCGAGGGGTTCACCTTTGGGACCCTTCATCAGGTTGACCTCCATGATGGTCTCTGGCGGAGGCTGCCGGCGACGCACCACGAGCCGCACCACGGGGCCCGCTTCCTTCAGGGCCTCCACGGCTTTGCTGTGCACCACCTCGGAGACGTCCACGTCGTTCACCCGCAGCACGCAGTCGTTCACCCTGCAGGCACACGGTGGCCCTGAGCTCCCCTGGGGAATTGCCAGCCTGTGCCACCCGCCTCGTGACACCTCTGCCACCCTCCTCCGGCCATGCAGACCCTTGTGCGAAGCAGAGCTGCTCAAGCTGGCCAGATCCTGCCCTGCTGCGGTGAGAGCTGGGTCCCTGCTGAAGGGGAAGGCAGCGGGGCTGGTCCCCATGCTGCGGCACTGGTGGAAATGGGAGACGAGGAGAAAGGCTGGACCCTGCCCCAGGCGGCAGGCGGAAGGATGGGAGCCGGAGCCTGGCACAGGGAGGGGAGGAGGGGTGGCTGGTGGCAGGGGACCGTGAGCATCCCTGCACTGAGGGGCCCTGGCTGTGGGGAGGAGACCAGGGGAGGGGAACCAGGGACCATGGCAGGGGAGGGGGGCAGGAGATGCCTAGAGGGTCCCTAGGGAGATCCCGGGTGACACACTGATGGGGCTGCTCCCCTGGCCCCGTATACTCACCCCAGACGGCCGTCCATGGCTGCCGCTCCCCCGGGGATGATTTTGGTGATGAAGATTCCCGGGTCATCTGGAATGTGGGGGTTGTCGATTCCTCCCGCTATGCTGAAGCCGAGGCCGGAGTTACCCTGTGGGAAATCAAACACTGCGTCTTTCCCCGGCGGGCAACCGCTTGCTGCCGGCCCTCCCGAAGCAGTTCTCCCCCAGCGCGGCTGCCTGGGGCGTGGGAGCCCTTACAGCATCTGTCTCTCCCCAGGGTGCCCGGCTGAGGGGGCAGAGGGATGCGCGGCCGGAGGGGAGGCCGGCACTCATCAGCCGAGGCGCTCGGAGCAGCAGCGCGGAGCACCGACCAGATGGAGCGGGAGAGTGGGAGCCGCCGAGGACCTCCCTCGCCGCCGCGTCTCCACCGAGAGACTCTGAGGCAGGCGGCGAGCTGGGGGACGAGGGGGTGGTCCTTGGCGGAGAAAACCTCCCCTTGCTGGCTGCTGCCCAGGAGGAGACACTGGTGCTGCAGCCTGCACGGAGCAGCAGGGCTTGTGCCAGTCACCAGCATCCCACTCCTGCCCCCCTGCCCACTGCGAAGCAGCCCCAGCACGGAGCCAACCCGGGGGCCAGCAGTGCTGATGCCAAAATTTGCAGGATTGGGTGGAGGGGGCCGTCTGGATAGAGTGGGGTCTTCAGTTCTGCTGCTTCTTCCTCCCGGAGATGCTTGGAGCATCACTTGAGCTTCGTCCTGCTGAAGTCTGCCCGAGGAGAATGCAGCGCGTGCCGCGTCTCCAGACCCATCCCGGCAGCATCCGAGGATTGGCGGCCATGGCCCTGCGCCGCCTCTCCCCCTTCCGGATCCCCGGCAGTGACACACTCACAGGCGCTGCTTCCAGCTCCGGGCTTGATGCGAGTGGACAATTCCTGCTTTTTCTGCTCTGCCTTGAAAATCAGATGGCTCCTCTCCTTGTTTTCTCATGCGGAAGAGCTGACACTTAGTCACATCCTACCGTGCCCGCCTCTCTCGTACACAAACGGGCTCGGGCCAAGCACTCTCCTGGCTGCCCACAGCCCCAGTGCTCAGCGCTAGGCGCCGGGGAGCTCTGCCCTTCGGGGGGACCCGTGGCCAGGAGGGCTCCGGCTCCCCGGGATCCTCTAGCACCAGCAGCAGGCTGGGGCTCACGCTTCTCCCCAGCAATTTGGGCTCAGCATCAGCTCTTGCGGCGACGCGGAGGTCTCCGCTCTGACTTTCTGCCATTCATGACACAGCACGTGGCACCTCTGGGAGCCACTCTCACTACGCAGTGCTCCCGGATGCTCTCCTGCCGGCTGCGATTTGGCCAGCACGTGATGAGGGGGCACTCGACAGTGTAAGGTCTGAGGCCGCTCTCCTTTTTTTAAGCTGGATTCTGGTTACCTCGTGCCCAGCTCCAAAAAGCTCACTGTCACTGGAGACCCAGCCTGGCCCGAGCAAGGCAGGTGAGATTGCGCAAAATAGTCTCCAGCCATTCATTGTGCCTACAGAAGGGTGCACTCTGATGCTAGCGACAAGACCTGGAAATGATCCGAGAGGTGTTTATTTTTATTTTGATAAGCCTTGAAATGGAAGGCATTTCTTAGCTAGCATCAGGGTTGATGCAGACACGGGGGCAGCTCCCGCTGCAGACACATGTATGGTGGGCAAACCCAAAGCCACGTCCCTCTGCAGACAGCGTGTCCTCAGTTATTTCCCCCAAAACACTGCTGCATTTGCCCTTGGACAACAAGGACGTTGACAGAGCAGCAATTCTGGGGTACGCTGAGGTCATCTCTGGGAGCCAAACACCCAGCAAGGGGACAGCCTCACCTGCACGCACCAGCGTGCTTCTCCTGCAGTAAGACGGGGCCGTTGGATCCCGCTGGGGACCAGGTGAAGGGGAAGAATCTGGGGAAGGTCCGCGCTGGCCCTGGCTGCTAAACACTGAAATTCCCTCATGGTTCCGTGCTGCTGGAGAGGGAATCTCCGTCTGGGGCTTTGAAATGGGGGCAGCAACGACTGCTGCCTCTCCGTGCGACCCTGCCAGCTCCTCCCTTGTACCTGCTGTAGGCTGAGGACAGAGGATGGTCTGAAGAACCCCTGAAAGCAAGGCTTTTGCCTCTAAACTGGGCCCGGAGCAAGAAGCACTCAGCCCAAAAAAGAAGCATCCCCTGGGCTGGTTTCGTCAGGCACGCCGGGGAAGCGGTGGGTGAGACGGCAGCCCCAGATAACCTTCCGTCCACCCACCTCCATGATGCAGAGCCAAGGGGAGGAGGGAGATGACTAAAGGCAGAGAGGAACAGAATAATGAGTGATGCGTCTTCCCCTGCGACGCCGGCCACGCAGCAAGGCTGAGCCGCCCGGCGCGGCAGCGAGAGGAGGCCAGGTGTGCCGTGGGGCAGCCTCCCGCCCCGGCCATCCCCGCTCCGCAGGCCGTGCCCACCTCTCCGAGCAAACCTTGGGCCAGCTTTTCCCTCTCCCTCTCCATCCCTCCATCCCTGCCGCTCCCGGGGTGCCAGAGGAAAGCCCTCCCCGCCCTGCGCGGTGCGGGATGCTGCCCCAGCTAATTTTAGCCACGGCCGGTGTGGTGCATGCCATCAGCTCTGCGTTGCCAACGGACAAGAAAAGCCTCGAGCAGAAACTCCCCCCATTGTGCTCCCATAGAAAACCCATCCTTGCCACTTAGCATCCCGGGGCTGTGTACCCCGGAGCGATGGGGAGGCCGGTGGTGGGCAGGCATCGCTCCCCCGTGCCCGGCTGGGGGTGCGCCCGCTCGCGTGCTTGCAGAAGCACCCCCCTTTTCCAGCAAAGACGGTGACAAAGAGCCCCCCCACCCCACCCAGCTCCGCGCTGGCGGGTTTGTGGGGGCGAGGGTGTGAACGAGGGAGGCGAGGGAGAAGCCTTCCTCCCTCCCTCCCTTCTGGAGGGGTCTGTGGGAAGGGGAGGAGCGAGCCCACCTCTCCTGGCGCTGCGGGGGCTGTGCGGGGAAGGCAAGCGCGACACCCCCAAAAGCCTGCGGGGAGCGCGGGGAGCAGAGACCGATCTTCCCCCCCGCCGTCAGCTGGCGCGGGGATGTGGGGGTGCCGGCTGCGCCCGTGGGAGGGTGAGTGGGAGGAGGCAGCAAAGGCTGCTGGCGGGTGAGGAGAGAACACTTACCCTTTCCAAGACGATCTCCTCGTATTTGAACATCCCATCGCTGCCGTTCACCTGGGGAGAGGGAGACAGCGCGTTACAGCTCTGTGCCGGTCCCGGGGAGATTTACTTTTCCCCTCTGATAGCTGTGTGTCAAGAACCCAACCTAAAAGCTGCACCATCACCACTGAAGAAAGCCTTAAACGCAATCGCTCGAGCCTGCCCTGGAATTAAACTGTGCGCTGCTTTTCTTTCTGGGCATGAGCCAAAGCCCACTGACTTTAATGCACTTCAGCGCAAAGCCTTTATTCTCCCGGCTCATTTCTCCAGCCATGAAAAGGAACACAACGGAAGGCACAAAAAGAAATAACGCCTTTGTTACGCAGCATGTAATTAACCTCGGGAATTCACTGCTGCAGGAAGGAAAAAAAGGGGGTCGGTCCGTTTGAAGGAAAAAAATAATGTCTGTACGTAATAACATAATAAACACCTTTAACAGCTTATATCTTTTAAATCTTTTAGTAGCATGACTCTGTTAACGGGGAATTCAGAATAATTCATTCTGATGAATTAGCTGGGTGCAAGGGAAATGAGATGCGAGTGTGGGGCACAGTAAGAGGGGAAAACGTTGTGATGCCCTTGTATAAAAAAATGGTGTAGCCTGTCTCAGTGCTGTACACCGTACTGATCCCCAGGCGTGAAAACCTTCCATACCCAGAGTGTCAATGCAGGGCTCTGGGAAATGTAATGGCTTGAAACAAAAGGGATGCAACCGTAGGCTCTCAAGTAAGAAATGGTAAATGTACACGTCAAAAACTTCCATTTTCCCCATAAGCAACAATGCACAGGAAAATAAGGCGGCAGTTTCACTCCAAGTCATCAGGATCAGGCCACAAACAGCCGCCAAGGTCTAAAATTTAGCAAGATTTGCAAAGTAATTGGGTATTGGAACATCCAGAGCTGTTACGCTCAGCACCAATGGTTTTGTAGGGGACTGGATTCGAGCTCACAGTCGGAGTTGCTCTGGGAGACACGGAGGGGCTGCAGGCGGGTCTGCACGGCACGGCACAGCACGGCACGGCACGGCAGAGGCGACGCGGCCCGAGGCTCAGCAGGCAAACGCCTCTCCCGTCCTGCAGCCCCACCTCTGCCTGTGGGCCCTGTGCAGGGTTCCTCATGTGGGTTTTACATCCACCATTAAACGACGGCTTTCTGTACGCGGTCCATATTCCAAACCGGAGCTGCTGTGGCTTTATTTGGACACAGGTCCCCTTCCCCAGCACCAGCACGCCGATCGTGTCCTGCTTGCCCAGCTCCCTGCTATCCACCCCCGCGGAGGCACAGCCCGGCCATCCTCCAAAACCCCACGGTGCTGGGTCATTAGACGGAGGGGACAGCAAACCTCATTTATGCTAAAGCCATCATCTGACACCACGGAAGGAAACTCAGCGAGGCAGCGGTGAGACCCTATTTACAGGTAGGAAGAGCAAACAGAAGTTTTTCTAGATGGGAATAATCAGGTGCCCAGGTGGAAAAGCAGTTCCGCATGCCAGGATCTGGGATGGGGCTCTGCCACCTGCGACACACACACCCTCATCCCCTGCCTGGTTCAGCCTTGGTGAGACCAAAGCAATCCCACGCCCTGTTGCGGGTACCGCACTTCAAGAAGGATGAGGTTGGGGAGAGTCCGGAGTGGAGAGACGGAATGGGGGCTCCAGGGAACACGGGCTGAGAGGGTTGACCCTCCTCGGATGTGCTCCGTGCCTGATGCCTCTCAGCCACGGGAAGATTTCAGGGCACGGTTCAGGGTTGGGACATCCAGATACTCCAATATTAGGATGCTCTGATCCTCCTAGCACATTGGGAAAGGCTTTGGTCAGCTCTTGAACAGGACCCCTCCGCAGAAAAGCACTGGGAGTGGTGGGATTCACCCACAGCAGGATCCTCGACAGCCTCGGAGAGACAGGGACACGTGGTCGGTGCCACCTCCTGTCACAGCACCACCCCAGGCCGTGCTCCCGCGGGCAGGGGGGCATCGCTTCCCTCGCCACAGGCTGCCCCTCTGCCATGGGTTGCTTTTCCCTCCCCGCATCCTACTGTACTGACTAATCCTGAGTGGAGCCGGCTCTCTGGCCCGCGCCGCCCCCGCAGCCACCCTCGCTCCAGCCTCCGGGCTCATCTCGTCTCCGCAGTTGGTAGCCCGGTGCGTGGGGCGCGGCGTCGCCTCTCCCCGGCTTTCCAGCAACTCGCATTCCTGGCACCCTTCGCTACTACACACATTGTCCTCTCTGCTTTGGCATTCAACACAGTTGCCACACAGCCAGCCATATGCACACCCACGGCCGCAGAGGAACAGCACATACATACCTACAGGATGGGGATGTGCAGAAAACTTTGACAATCTGTGAGCCGCGGAGAGAGCCAGCAGCGCGTGAGCCCCGCCAAGCGAGCGGCCACAGGGCGCAGAGACACCCCGGCAGGCCGCCCCGTCAGACACTCGGCTGCCAGGCCGGGGAGCCTGGGGTATCCCCACTCCCCAAATCTCGGGGCTGACGACGCTGAGCGGTGCTTTGCAGCACCCCCTGAAAGCGAGCGGTGCCGGCGCTCTGCTGGCGCTGCGTGCGCTGGGAGCAGCCCGCTCCAGCCGGGCACCTCGGGGTCAGCTAGGCCAGACCAAGAAGTTTCAGCTCCAATTACATTTCCAAAATCCATGCAACAGAACGCCAGTTAATTGCACGAGGAAGCCAAATGGAGAACTTAATATATACCACGTAACCAAGGGAACAAGCCAACAAAGCAAACGTTCCAGCGTTGGAAAATTGAATACCAGTCACTCACTGACGGCAAAACCTCCCCGCGGCACCCACCGGCGCTGCCGCGACCCGGCTCTGCCGCAGGCTGTTCCCCCTCTCCTTCGCCGGTGCCTGCGTGCCTCCCCAGCTCCCCTTTGGAGCCATCTCCGTGCTCCGGGCTGGGTGCCCGGCCCCATCGCCCTGGGCAAGGACAGCACCCCCCACCCTCCTCCCGTCTCCCCATGTAATGCCTGCAGAGCCGACGCGGGTGTTGGGGGCTAATTAGCTGTTCCCAGCATATCCCGATCCTGAGTACCGTCTGATTCCTCATGGAAAAGAATAAAGGCATTTTTTTCCCAAGCCTTTCCCACGCAGCAAGCCGACCTGAGGGCTCAAGAAGAGTCTCCCTTCGCTGGCCTTCACTTCCCTTTCGTGTTTTGAGCAGCAGGGAAATAGTTAGCGATGATGACATTTAAATCACCAACAGAAGGCTGCAGAGTTAACACTCATTTGACAAACAGAAGAGCACACACCTTCCAGAGCTACTGCAAGCTGTCTGCAGGCTCTGCTGGCCAACACTGCACCAGCGCACGTGGAAGGTGCTTTGCAATTTGCTAGAGAGTCAGGATTTGGGTTGGTTTTGGTTTTTTTTTTTTTAATAAAAAAGGGAGGCCAAATTTAGAAGACTAAGATGGGGTTCCTCAAACCCAACCCTTATAGCCCATCGGGCTGCAGGAGGAAATAACCTGCAGGAAGGATAACGCTGCCCACAGCCACTTTCGGAGCAGGGTCTAGCCCGTATCTTGTCGTTAGGACACGATGGGGACAGGCAGCAGGACCCGGTGCTGGAGCAGCCGTGTACCGACATAATGAAGAGTCTGAAGGCTGGGGGGCCAGCCGGTGGCGGTGCCAGCCGGACCCGGGGACGGAGGGTGCCTGGCGATGCCCCACGCCTCCCCCAGCGCGGGGGAAGGAGAGGAGCCCGGTGCTGGGGCAGCAGGAGCGATGGGCACATCCGAGCTGGCACGGGCACCGGCAGCGCTGGCGAGGGAGAGCTCTCCCTGCCTGCACATGGCAGGGGGCCCAGAGAAAATAGGTCAAGAGCTCCCTCCCTTCCCCGCATCCACGCGTCCTGCCACAGCACCGAGACCTACTGACTCTCTTCCAGCTAACCCCTGGCCTCAGCCCCCTTGCGTGCGTTGCCCACGGTGTTGGCCATGCGCACAGAGTAAATAAGCGCTGTATTTCTGATCAGTCTTTTGCCAGAGGGCCACGGCGCTGAGCTCGCAGAGGGCAGGGGTGTGAAGGCTGACAGCCCCCCCCCCCCCCCGCCGGGAGGGCTCCGCAGCCACGCTGCCTGCGGGAACTGGCAGCGGGATGTGCCACTGCCAGCACCTGGGAACAAAGCATGAGGCTGGCAGTTTAGTTTTGATTTTTTTCTATTTTTTCAGGCTTACAAGTAAGTTTTGCCCTGCTCAAAGGTACTGGATCGTGGTGGCCATCTCTGCTGCCCCTGACCCTGCAGTGACTGCGGCTGGGGACCCTGGTAGCAGTCAGTGCTGCACGAGGAGGGTGCCTCTGCGCTCACCAGCGGCAGAGCCTGGGGCTCCCATGGTGCTCACTGGCCAGGATTGGGCCTGGGAAGCACTCGGCTTCCTCACACCTGGCTTTTAGAGATCAGGGAGGGGGTGGCATCTCGCCACTGGGCAGTAGGGCACCAAAGGAGGGCTCCAAGGACACAGGCTATGAAACCTTCAGCTCCTCAAGGGCTTTGGAGTGACCTTCCCTGCTCACTTGGGGACTGCCTGACAGCAGTTGCCATGCACCCTGGGCAGCAAGAAGTTGTTTCGGCTTCTGAGAGGCAGCTCTGAAATGCAGAGACCCCCTCCGCCATGGGAACTGGGCTTCTGAGGCTCCGTCTCCCTGCTATGGACCTGCTGGGCAAAATACACCAAGGGGTGAAACCCTGAGCAATGACCCGGAGCTGGCACGGATGATACCCCCCCGGCACCCCTCCTAACTCTTCAAGGGATGCTTTTAATACTGCAGGAATTTTATAAGGATTTATTTGGGGTTTTACACCCTGGGTTTTACAGCTCCCTCCTCCCAAGCTGCAGGCAGCAGCGCTGAGCCCCGGCCCTGGTGGTGAGTGGGACCTGGTGCTGCAGCTCGTGCCTTTCAGTGCTGCTGGTGCCACATGCTCTTGAGGACGGAGGTGGGTGGACAGAGAGATTGAAATGTGGAGCAGACTTCTTGATAAACAGCCGGGGCCAAATTCAGCCCAGCAGCTAGTCCAATGCAATCAATGGAGCTAGAACAGGAAGGAACCAGACTACATCCATCTGTTTATCATTAAGGAAAGCATTGAATAGTTAAGTAATTAAAGACTGGAAGATGTGACTTTAACCCTTCCAAATACGTACTGTACCAAGAGGCTTCAGCTTTTGGGTTTGTGAAAAAAAAAATGCTTCCAGATTTGCCGTTTTGGTGTGCTCTTCTGCAGCAAGCCCCTGGTGTGGCTCCTTTGCTGACCTGGGAAACTGCCCAGCGGGAGGGTTTGGGGTGTGTTTTCCCCAGAGCCCGAGGAGCCCAGCTCCCCGGAGAAGCAAAGGACGGAGCAGGACTCGTTTCTGTGCCGGTATGACATGAAGTAGAAGGCAAGAGGGTTCTCAGGCTGGAGGTTGAGAGGAATCAAAGTGAGGTGTCTCCCCTGCCCTGGGCATGGGGCTGGTGGTCCCCCGTTCCACCCAGCAGCTGACAGCCACGACCTGCCCCTTCCTTTTGACCACCGCAGGGCAGTTCCCCCCCACCCCCCTCCTTGGCATGTACTGCTGGGATTGGATGGACGGGGTAGGTGACTGCCACCCCCAGAGTGACGCTGGTGCCTGCCAGCGGTGCACAGCAGCTCCCACAACCCAGCCAAACCCACCCCAGGGGCTGCAAGAAGGGAGCTCCCATCCAGCACAGCAAGAAGAACCTGCGACCAAGGCACAGGGAGAAGGGGTGGATGGAGATACGGAGCTAATGAGGTGGAGGGAGAAGGTGCAGGAGGGGTATGGAGTTAATGAGATAGAGTGGGGTAGGCAGCCAGGAGGGCAGGAAAGTGGAGTGCACTGTGGTGGGAGAAGGCGGCCGCTGGCCCCACGGGTGGGCTTCCTGCTGCTGGCTTCTGCAGGGCTCGGGAGCCCACCTGGGGTGACAGAGCCTGCCCTTGGCCCTTGGGCTCACCTCTCGCTGCCCTTGGGCACGCAGACAGGGAGGAGGGACAGGCACGGCTGGAGCCTGGCGAAGGATGTGGCGCTGGTGGCTGCAATGGCGAGCAGGAAACATCCCCCAAATGGAGGGAGGGTACAAAACAGATGTGAAAGCAGACTTTCCACCCAGGAATACCTCCCTGCCCTGCCCACAGCACACCCCTCTCTCGCCCCAGTCCAACCTTGCAGCGTGCCCTTCCTCTCCAGGAGACATTGCCCTTTTTCCAGTTCCCTGTAGAACGGCCCCAGCCGGGGTGAGCACAGAGAGCGGGCTGCAACACGGCCCTGCCCTGCAGCCGGGGTGCCCAGCACGCTGCCAGAAGCCTCCAGCTCCACAAACACCCTGCCATGCCGTGTGTTTGGAGAAGGAAACCTTTGGGGACAGCAACTCTCCTGCCACATTCATACGAGGCTGCTGGACCCAGGACCACCACGCTGCAAGAGGCACCATCGCCTTCCTCTCCAATACCAGGTGGCTTTGGTTCATCACCCGAGGCATAATTAAACCATACAGCCAGGGTTGCAGAAGTCTCATCTGGGCATCCCTTCCTTTTTGTAGCCCTGCCCAACCAGCCCCGCACAGCTCTGGTGCACACTGATCCCACCACAGGCTGTGGGCTGAGTTCTGCGGTTCTTCACAAGCAAGGTTCAACCACCAGAGGTCACCTGCAGCCCCCTACCACGACTCCAAAGACAAACCAACCCCAGCTCCCAGTCCTGGTGCCGCTTCATTAATGTGGAAGGCAGCTGAAATTTGCTGCATCAGAAGAAAACTGACAAGCTGTCAACTGAGCTCCCTTTGGGGAAAAAAGGGGGAGCACCCCACAAGCACGGAGACAGTGCTGCAGAAATTCACGCTGGCCACCCTGCTCCCTCCATCCACCCCGTCAGGAATGATTTGCAAATATTCTGGGAAGGGATGCAGCAGCGCACAAACCCAGGGGGATTATCTATGGCATTACTACGCCAAGAGTGCCAAATGCGCTGTGGCTGCAAACACTCACAGTCACCAAGCACTGCTCAGCTGCTGGCGGCCTTTGCTCGGAGAGAAGCAGCATCTGATGGGTCCTGCTGCCCTGAGGACCAGTGGCTGCAATGTCAGTGAGCGCCCCGAGAGTCCTGCCTCCCTCCCGAGGAGCTGGGCCTGCTGAAGGGGGCTGAGGCAGTGCAGGAAGGTAAGGGATGCCCCAACAGAGCCTTGCAGCCACCCTGCGTGGGAAGCAGCAGAAATGGCTGTGTGGGTCACCCTGAACACAGCCAGCCCAGCTCCCCCTGCTCCTCTGATGCCTGCTTACCCCTCTGAGTGCCTCCTGCCTTGTACCCTCCCTGTGCTGGAGTCCCCAGCATCACTTGCTGCTAGCCTTGGCTCTGCTCAGTGTCATCCAGCCCCAGCGAGGTTTGGGGGTGGGATGTGCTGTGGGGATGTGGCACAGGTACCAGGCTCCTCTGCCACCTCGCTGGAGCCTCCTTGGGCTGGAGGAGCCTTCCCTGCACCGCTGAGCAGGGAAAACGCACCGCTTGTTCAAAGGAAGCAAAACAAAACCAGGAGACTTACAGAGAGCCCTTGTTCCAGCGAGTCTGTGTTCACGATAATGGGAGCAGGGCTGGCCTGTGAGGAGACAAAAGCAGGATGTCACTGAGCTGAGCGATGAACCCAGCCCTTCGTGGTGCACTGCCTCTCCCCTGGCTGTGCCACCACAGGCAGAAGAGAGCAATTCAGGAAGGGCTCTGCTCTTGTTCCCTCCTCCAGGTGCCCAACAGCCCTGAAACAGAAGCAGAGCCACAGCGTGGCTCTGGGCATTGGTCCTCTCCTCAGGCCTGGTGTGCCCCCAACACCTCGTGGCCTTGGCTCCTGGGAAGGAGACAGGGAAGACTGGAAACTCTCCCAGCCTCGGGCCAGAATCCCACCAGCACCAAAAGTTACTTTGAATCCACGTTCCTGAGGGATTAGGAAATAGGAGGAAGGAAGGAAGTCTCTGTGAGGGAAGGATATATTGCCAGCAGACCAGCCCCGGGGCCTTCACGCACCTGCCAGCGGCTGCTGCCGCCCCACCTAAGCAGGGAGGCCACCATGCCCTGGGAGAGGAGGTGGCAGCGTTTGGCCCCTCACCCTCGCTACCCCTGGGGTAAACCCTCCGCTCGGGAGGCTCGGCTCATCCCCCCACACCACCTGCATCCCCCCTCTCTTGCAGGACTCCCCCCTCCCCGGGCCCCCCTCCTCCCGAGCTGCTCGGGAGCTGGTTGCACGCCGCAGGAGGCAGAGGGGGGCTGGGGGCGGGCGCTGGCGGGAG
>VYZM01010019.1:103586-116412 GCA_013398915.1 Dromas ardeola | reverse complement strand
GGAGCGGCTCCCCCCGCCCGCGGGGTCCCGCCGCGCCGGAGCTGTCCAGCGCCGCAACCTCCTGAAGGCGCCGCGCCCCGTCCCGGGCGGCTGCTGGGGGGCAGGTAGCTGGGGAGGGATCTGTCTCTTGAGTGGCAGCGGGAGGGAGAAGCGGCAAAAAGTGAGCAATTTAAGGTTAACTACAAGGCCGACGTTAGTGGCTGGCGCGCAACAGCAAATGGTGCAGAACCGGGAAGGTCAGGGGTAAGTTAGAGGGACTGTTTTTACGAGAAGGAGCCTGAAACGCAGGCAGAATGTGAAGGAAGCTGACGGGCAGGGGGGTGAGGTGGGATGGGGGGGGATAAAGCAAAAAAACATAGTTTCTTAACAGTCTTTCAGCTTTAACTGTGCTCTTCATTCCTTGCATTGTGCCTGTTAGATGTGCCTGTGTGTTTTTTAGATGGTGTAAGAGGTTGATGGTTGGACTCAATGATCTTAAAGGTCCCTTCCAACTTAGATGACTCTGTGATTCTAAGTCAAGATTCACAACATCATTCCAAGGCTCCTGTGGAGGACAACAGCCAGAGCGAGATGGGGAACTGCAAAGAGACTTGAGCTACAAGGGGAGGTGAACCTCTGCCTTAGGGCATCAGAAACATCAGAGTCGGAGTCAGCAGGGAGCAAGTCAAGGTGTGGGTTAGTGCAGCAATTAACAGGAACCACTGTCTGTCCAGCAACGTGGGTGGTTGGACTGCACAGACCAATGGTCTCTGTGAGTCTGATATTTTTGCAGGAGCAGGCTACTTCCTCATTGCCCTCCTCTGGGTTTATACGTCCCCAACAGAGACCTCATATAACCCAGCATGGCAGAGTCCCCACTGTCTCCTGTTTTAGTTGATCATATTTCTGGACTTTTCACTCTCCTCATTTCATAGGTGGGAGAGTTAGGGATCAACCAGATTGTGGTTTAAATCATGCTCTGAAAGGTTCTGCTCTCATATGGATGGAGCAGGAGGTAGTTAATTTGATTTATTCAGATGCTTTCTGATCTTTCCTGCAGCTGTAACTATTGGTTACAAAACCATAGTTTTTATGGCAATTAATTCTCTAGCTCAGGCAAATATGACCACTTCCAAGCACTCCTGCCAAATCCCTCCCACACACATAAGAGAATCGCAATTTTCAGGTCCAATGTCTTGGGATCTCCATGGCCCAGAAGCAATGTTAAGCTGGGAATATCCCCTCTCTGGCAGTACACAGTCCTTGTATTTAATCCAGATAATTTGTGAGATAGCATATATTAAACTTGGCACTGGCTTTTATTAGTTCCCAGTGAAATTCTAGGAAGGGATTCCACATTTCAAGGCAAAAAAGAAGCACTTCTACTGCCAGCAATTAACAAACGATGGATGTTTGAACCTTGATGTGCCAGAGGCCAGCTCTTATTAGATGAGTTTCCAGGAAGGATGCAGAAGAGGCAGCCTCTGTGAACGTAGCCCGTCACGTGCCCCATGATTTATGACATGAATTCAACTCCACAAATGATGCTTTGGAACCCTCCCAGGGAGAAGTGCTCTGTATGATAATGTTATAGAGGCTTTTGCAGGTCCAGCCTGAGTCCTCCACTGAGCCCCACTGCAATCAGTCTCTTTGTAGAATTACTAATAGCCCACAAATCACACATCACATTGCCTCGCGCACACACTGGCGAACCCTGAGGACATATTTTGTCTAGCCCGCTCACTGCGCACAGAGCATCCTTTGCAGCCATTCCACACTAGTGATTTTTACATCTCAAAATACTGCTAGGAGCACAATTTCCCACTCAGGCTCCAGATGGGACCCAGGAGATGCTGA
Source organism: Dromas ardeola (assembly GCA_013398915.1). Taxonomy (NCBI): domain Eukaryota; kingdom Metazoa; phylum Chordata; class Aves; order Charadriiformes; family Dromadidae; genus Dromas; species Dromas ardeola. Next base: position 114,576 of record VYZM01010019.1, on the reverse strand, counting down.
ATGTGAGTGGCTGCTTAAAACAAAGTCGCACATGGTCAGGAGGAATTCAGACCAGGAAATCCCCGCTTCCCTCCTGTGGCCAGCTATTTCAGCTACTACAAGAAAGGTGTTTGGACATTAGCTCTGACTTCCACTTGCAAATATTCCAACATTTGCATCTTGCCTGTTCTCCTGCAGAGTCAGACAAGACCTAAGACTCAGAAATAAGCAGAGGGCCTGAAAATGAAAAGCCTCTGCCTCCCTCCATCAAGCAGGCACATGTGCCAATCCCTCTGCTAGCCAAGGGAAGAGAGAGAACATCATCATTTTTTGCTGGGCAGCAGGAACATGCTAGTGAATTAACCATGCCCTCAATTCTATAGGGAACGGTAAGTAATTTATGCCCTAAGGAGCAGGGGGTTGCTGCATGCAGGGAGGAGAGAGAACAGGGCTGTGCATTCAGGTCACATTCAATGGGGGCTGTCAGATCTCTTCCATCTAAACCACTTCATCCCACTGTTATTATTTACCAAGGCCTGTTTGTGCTTGGGGGATTTACAAATGGAAAGAGAAGAGGTCCGAGCCCTACGGTGCTCACCCCATGGCAGCAGGACCACCAAAGCCCAGCGGAGCTGGAGATGCCCTGAACTCTCTCCATCAGGCAGAAGTGCAGGGGGCTGCTGGGGTCCTTGGGCTCTGAGGCTGAAGGCTGCGGGGAAGGTGGGACTCAAGGAGGACCTTGGGGAGCGAGGAGGGGGCCCACTACACAGCTGCAGAGAGACCGATCTAGGCGCAGAGCCAGTGAGGCAGAGGACAGCTGTTGGGAAAATCTGGGCAGCAACAGGAGTTGAAGGGAATAGCGGCGAAGGGGGATGAGGTTTGAAGGTCACGATTCAAGAGCTCTCTGGTCTCACGGGGGCTGAGAGAAGCAGAGCCTTGCATTCACCTGTGTCGAGGGACCAGCAGCCGAGCACTACACGACAGTCCCGGTGGCAGCCCCAGCCCAGGTGCTAACAGAGGGAGCAGCATCCTGCCCCATGCAGCCCCCAGCGAGGGGCTGGCTCCCTGCAGAGGCCCCAGGAGAGCCCAGAGCCCCTCGAGGGGCAACTGCCTCCGTGGCTAAAGCCAGGAGGAGGCTGTGGGTCTGCATGCAGGGCAGGAGGGATGTCTCCTCCCTGGCAGCCCGCAGCCCTCCCAGGCCAGAGTGATTCCACTGCAGCATGTGCAGGGAGCAGCAGGAGAGCCGGCAGCGCTCAGACATGCCTCAGGGGCCTTTCAGAAACACCTTTAAATATCACCTCTGGGCAGTCATCTGAGAGGGACCACTGCTGTTTGGGCTGTATTTCCGACAGGTGACTGCCCTTGGCAGTCCAGGGGCACCAACACAGTCACCTGGGGGCAGCCAAGCCCCAAACATCTATAGGTATCACCCTTCCCCTGTTTCTGTTGCGGTCATCTGCTGGGGCAGAGGTAGGAATCGCAAAACGTGATGATTTTCCAAAAGTTCCAACCTAAAGAAAAGCTGCAATTAAACAGAGGAGGTTCATTATCTTGCTTCTGAGGGCTGAGCCTTGCCCTGTGGCATTTCTTCAAGGACTGCTACGAGGGCTGGCACACGGGAGCCAAGTGGGGAGAATCTGAACTGAAAGTTCAAGATATTCTCTCCAGAACTGAAATCCCGAAGCTTTGCAAGAGCTTCGCATCCTCCACAGAGCCGGCACAGGGGCCAGCCCACAGAGGCGGGCAATTACGTACCTCCTCCAGACAAAATAAATGTGCTGTAGATGTCCCAGGCCAACGGCAACCGGATTGTGCCCACATATAAACCCATTTCCATCTTAATGAGCAACAGGACTCAAACAGGAGCCTCCAGAGGTGACAAATACCAAGCCTAATGCACAGAGCTGTTTCTCCGCAGGAGGCTGGTGTGCCCCACATGTCACAGACTGAGGGATGCGCGGAACAGGGTGACTATTTGTGACGCTGGGATAGTGCATGAGAAGCAAAGTACTAGCAGAACTCCTCTATTTCTGCAACTTTCCCTGATTGGATCAGAGTGAAAAGTCAATCTGCCTTTTAATACCTTTTGCTTATAACCATCTGAGGTATAATAATAACACTCAAAAGGCAATGGCTCTGGAGATAAGTGAAATTCAGTCTTTACATCCTTTTAAAAGCTCTCAGGGGCAGAGGCTAAGCGGGGAGATGCCCAACAGAAGCATCTAAACAGTGTGGACACACTGGGCTGCTTGTAACCTGGCTCCATCTGCTTTGATTTATTTTTTTTTTTAAGGGTGTTAAACCACGGAGAAGACTGTGCATTTACAGCTATGAAAGCGGCTGCTGGGTGGCAGGACCCCACAGTGCCGGGCGCTAGCTGTGAAGACACAGGTACCGTCTCGGGGACGCCGAGGAGTGGTGCGATGCTGCCGTGGCAGCGGGGTCGGCTGCGGGATGCCCGGGCACCAACAGGCTCCCGCTGCCGGGGGGAGCGGGCTCGCACCGAGCGAATGAAGTAATTTCACAGGAGCGAGCCCCGGTCCTGCCGGCACAGCACACGCGGTGAGCCCGCGCTCAGCGCCGCTCACCCTGATAAGCGCCCACACGCTCATCTGCTTCGCGCCAGACTTCCCTGCCCTTCGCACAGACGCTGGTTTTCCCAATGCCGGGGCTGCCTCCTGCACCGACCCAGAGCCCAGCACGCAGCTGCCGAAAACATCACCTCCCAAAGCACCTGAGATGACATGGCTCCTCCACAGCAAACTGTGGACACTTCTGAGGGTGAGGCAGGACAGAAACCTGCTCCTGAGGCTCAGGTGCCCAAGGCGGGGGAGGAGACCAGCCCCTGCCCCTGCCGCGGAAGCAGAGTGTGGAACAGGGTGCTGGCACCCTCGCTCCAGGCTGCTCCGAGCTCCCCCCGCTGCCTGCACACCCACAGACCCCTCAGCTTTCACCTGGCGGTGCCCGGGGAAGCCACCGCACACACCTCCCGTCAAAGAAATGATGCACGGCACATCCCTTCGCGGACTGAAGCCTGACTCCCAGCTGGCCCACAAGATGTAGGGCTTTTCCTACGTCTCAATACCAAATCCACGCATTGGCTTTCCTATCCCTTCCCTTCTCAAGGGGAGAGGTCTCACACCACTGCCAGAGGCTGGTCCCCTTCTCACAGCTCCCTGTGCTCACCTCCTGTTGCCTTCGCAGGCTCTTTATGTGGTGGCCAAAGCCGAGGGTGCTTGGGAGCGTCAGAGGGCTGCGGAGCCCGAAGGAGAGCTGCGTCCCTCAGGGCTCCCACGGGCTGGGACGGGGAAAGGGAAACAAAGAAAATGGAGGCTGGAAACTTCTGGGGCCTGAAGAATTTCATGGCCAGAGATGAGTCTCCCTTCCGTTTTACTGGGCTGGACAAAATAACTCTCTCTGCATTTTTTCTCACCCACCTCAAGAGAGACTGTTGGCTGGCACAGTTTGGGCAGGGGGGGGCACACACCGCCCGACAGCGTGTCTGCACAAAGCGGGGCGACAGGCTGAGCCCGACCCCATGCCCTTGTCTGCACAACTTGAAATGTGGCATAAATGACGTAGGAAATGATGCCAGGGCCAACCATGGAGCTTTTGGGTGCCCAAACCCCGTGTCAGTCCTGGCTGGCCAGGCACCGGCTCTGCCCGTGCCCCCGTGCTCAGCTCTCAGCCGGCGTGCCGGCCCATGGGCGAGAGCAGCCCTCCTCTCCAGGACGCTCCTCTGGGCCATTCCGGTGGCGTGAGCAGGTTCCGGAGCTGCGGCGGCGGAGCCCCTGCCCCGTGGCTGCGCCTCGGCACCGGCTCAAAGCACCACGGCCATCCGGAAATGGGGAGCGCGGGACTTGAAAGGTCCCTGGTCACAAGGATCATTGGCAAAGCCTCTGAAGTGCCCAAAGTGTAATGCGAACACAAGCAGCTACTGAGGGTTTATCTTTGTTTTGTGCCTTTTTTTTTTTTTTACAGAGTAAGCTTAAATGGGGACTGAAAAAAGCCTTCACTCAGCAGGGAAGGAAGAAAGCTTCCCCAAACAGAAGCTCTGTGGAGTCTAAGTTTCCATTTAGAAACCATTAAGGCCAACGTGTTCATACTTGAAAGTTAGACATCCTGTTCCAGGCTCAGCCCGCTAAAATAAGTGACCCAGTTTGCAGAGGTGCTGGGCTCCGGTAGCTTCCCTCTGACCTGGTGGTACCAAATAAAATTGAGGCAATTCCTTTTTTCACAGGAAGAGTTATTATCATCTGAAAGACTCACGTGCTTTCCCCCCGCCTTAGACAAATACATACGTACAGGGGAAAAAAAAAGAGTGAATAAGGGTGGGTGTTAAAATAACGACTTCTTTGGTCCCTAGGATTCAAATATCCTGTTCTCTTCGGTAAGTTCCAGTGCACACCTACTTACAAAGTCTTAAGAAACACGTTTCTGTGGGAGAAAAGCAAACCAAGATGCATCAACAGAGCCTCAAACTAAATTCCACTTAATACGAAGGTGACAAGAGGGTATTTAGGTCCTGGTCCAGGGTGCTCTGAAGCACCGCATGCCCCCCAAAATAACTACACCCTCTGAGCAGTCCTTCAGCGAGCCCCATCCAAGTGAGCTTCTGCAGACTAAACTGCGAACTTCATTTCAAATTCAGGTATTCTGAACTTGTTAAATGCTCTATCAGAAGTTTTTGTCTCCAAGTCCCTGATACGTGTTCATAGCATATTGTTGGATTTGCAACGAGGGCCCTTGAGGGATCCCTGTATCATCCCATCTTTGCATGTGTTAAAACCAGCTGCGAGCATTAGCACAGCCCACTGCACCCGCAGCGCTGGCACGACCTTACAGCGAGGGTTATGCCCATTCCCAAATCGCAGCTGTGATGCTGACCCAGGGACACACCGTCCCTCCCGCCAGCGCGGGGGGTTCGGCATGGCAGGTAGAACCCCCGCGCCCCAACCACACTGAGCTCCTTGTGCCCCAGCGCAGACCAGTGCCGGACCTGCTCTCCCCGGGGACCCAGAGACCACGCTCCCCTCCGAGAGCATCCTGCACGGGGCTGTGTGCCACGGGCGCCCAGCACGCAGCCATGGCCGCGGCTGATTATGGCCTGATTAGTCTTAATGACTTCCTCTCTCTAAATGAGCATCCGCAGCTAGGGAAGGAGCGGAAGCTCCTCTCCTCCCATCACGGCATACAACACGCCGAGGAGCTTACCCGAACAAGGCAGCTTGCCCGAGATGGCGACGGCTTCTGCTTTGTTTCCACCTCCCACCCACCTCCACACCCGGATGGGACCTCTGGTACAGCTGTCCCCTGGGTTTCCCTCTCATGCAACCCCCCGTGGGACCCTCTCCCTCAAGCACACCCTGAAGATGGCAGGCAGGTCCCGGCACTGGTCAGGACTTGGCTCAGGCAGGTCCCAGCCATGTAACACCCAAAACCATGGCAGGGGAGGAGCCAGGAGGAAAGCGCAGCCATGGGGGCGCAGGGAACATCCCTCTGGCAGGGGCAAGAGCAGGTGCTGCTGTGATGGAAGCTGAAGGTCTTCCTGCCACCTCCAGGGTCTTCACGAGGAGCCACCTCTTCCACATTGGCTACATCCCTGCTGAAACCTGCCCATGCATGGCCCTGCCTGCACCACCAACACGCTCTCCTCCCCCTTCTCTGGACATGTGGCAAGGTCACATCCTCCCGGTTTTGGTGGGTACTTTCCTCTTCTTCCACGTGTCGCACTATTGGGGTGTCTCCCACCTACGTGGCTTCAGATACTGCCTTTACAGCAGCAGCTACATCTCCGCTACGGCCGGTTTGGACACCAGCCACAGCACCTCTCCCTGTGCTGCTCCCGGGGTCCCTCTGGCAGCTCGACACCCCAAAAGCAGCAGTGGGGTGCAGCTCCAGGACTGCGGTCTGCACATCTGGGCTGGCAGGCAGGCAGCAGTTGGTAAGCCGGTTGGAGAGGAGCTCAGCTCAGTCCTTCAACTCCCCTCTCTAATTCCAACGTTATCCCTTACCGAATTAATGGGATGTGTCAGAAAGGTCAGCAAGCACAAGCACACAGCCCCTGGCTGAGGGATTCACGTGCTCAAGGGAAGGTGGAAAAGTCTTACAGGTGAATAAAGAAACTAAGGAGACAAATGTCCTCAGCTGTCCACTCCTAAATGAACTTGATATGTTTTGGGAAGGAGCACTGAGAACATCTGACCTTCCTCAGCCCAGTCCAGGGGACAGGTGACAGGAGGACATGGGATGCTCCGGGGTGGGCAAGGGGAACCAGCTCACCCAGCATCTGGGTGTTAAGGCGTAAGTTTCCCCAGGAGACGCAGAGGGAAGGGGAATGACTTTATGAAGCATTAACTGAGCCCTGGTTCCAGCTGGGCAGCAGGGAAGAAAAGTCCAGACCATCAGAAACATCGGCTGCCTCCCGTGTCCGTGGGGCAAGGGACTGAGAGCGGGCGCGAGGCCGGATGCGGGGGGAGGAGAGCAGCTCGGCGCCTGGTTATAGCAACTCAACTGGGTGATGACGGCAGGATCACCAGACGGAGATGCCCAAGAAACAAGCTGAGAGGTGAAATCAGATGGAGGGAGATATATTAGGAACAGACACGCAAATTTACACATCGTGAGTGAGGAGGTGACAAACAGGTCTGTGGGATGGGAATCAAACTCTCACAACGAGGGAGTGGAGTGACATGAGGAGTGGTGGAGAGGGAAGACCCTCCCGGGACTCCAGCTGGTGGGAGGACACGCTGGAAGAGATGCTGGAGGTGGAGGGAGAGCAGGGGGACCACCAGCGACCGCAACGCAGGGGCCACACAGGCGGACGGGGTCAGGAACAGACAAGCACCACATTCGGCGACGGAGCCAGACGCGAAGGGCAAGTTTCACTACAGTTGTATCTACATTTAGGTTGCCAAAAATACCTTTCACAGATTGGCTGTCTTTAATTAAAAGGATGTCTCCTGTGCTCCTGGCACGATGCAGAGCTCGTCCTGCCACGCGGGGCTCTGCGGGGACACTGCGGGGGGGCTTTCCCGCAGAGCAGCTCCTCTCTGCCCGCGTCCCCCTGTGCCCTGCCAGCACTGGGCAGGTCAGGCTGCGGTGCTTCCCCCAAATGCCCCTCCACAGCACAGGAACAGAGCAAAGGAGGAAAACTTCACCCCCTTCCTGTTTTGGCTTCTCTCCTTCCATCCAAACGTGGAGAACGCTTTCCTCCTCTCTCCTCCTCCACCTTCCAGTGCAAAGATTTAGCTAATTTCTTCTATGAATAGCACAGGAGTAGCCATAGCAACATCACCCTGCCAACCTCACCACCTCCACTGCCTCCGTGTCCCCGGCACCCCGTTCCTCTCACCCTCCCTCGCACCTCCCCAGGGAACATCTGGGGCTCCAGCCATTTCCCACCAAGCAACCCGCGTCTGGCTTCCCGCCTGCCCCCTCGCTGCTCACCCTCCTGTCCTCCAGCCATGCCTGCCCATCCCTCAGACATTAGCCCAGACCCCCACGGCCTCCCCAGGGCTCTTTCCTCCACCCGCCACCCATGTCCCAGGAGTCAGGAGCCCCCAGGCCAGCAGCTCAGTGAAGGCGGGTGCTTCCGCCAAAATGTGCCACCCTGTGCTCACCTACTCCAGGTAATTCCCCAGTGCACAGGAGGAACTGTAACGAGCAATGTTTGTGCATGGAAAAACACCGCCTTCGGTGAAACGCTCACTGCTGAAGACAGGCAGGGAGGACCTGTCCCCATGCCCCCCCCGCCTGGCCATGAAACGCCTCTGCTGGGGGGGCCCACGCAAGCCTGGCATGCTCCGGGCACTTGTGGGCGGGCAGGGACCCACTGCGATGCTGCTCTAGTCCCCCCCCGCATTGCCCTGGCCCCCAGGAGAGAGAGAGGGGCTGCAGGCAGGGGGGACAGCAGGACATCGCATTTCTGGCCAAGCAAGGCCAGCAAACCTGGGGCAGCCCCGGGGGCGGAGGGCACTTGCCAACCACATGCCGGGGAACTGCAGTGCCCCTTCCCCAGCCACCAGAGGAGCTGCCCGTCCCCAGCCACCCCACACACACGCATGAAAATGCTGGTGAGACCCTTGGAAGCCTCACGGGGGGCCCTCCTTTGGCCCCTGTGCCCGGCTCCAGGGAGCTGGGGGTGAGCTAAGCCCCAGGGCTGGACTGTCCCTTCTGGGAGGGCAAGGTGGCGGCTGGTGCTGGACCCCCAGCGCAAGGAGCAGCGGCGGCGAAGGGGTTCGGGCACGGCCGGGCAGCTCAGCGCTCCGCTGCTGTGAGTCCGTGGGCGTCAGTGTGCAGGGAGAGGAGGGGTTTGAGTGTTCTGCTCCTCTAGCGCTGCGCATCAGGGATGCTTCCCTGGATCGCGCTGCCATTCCTCCCCCGAAGCCGGGAGTCCTCCTCTCACCCTAGCCGGGCAGGGGAGGACTCGCATCCCCCACCAGCAAGCAAGGGGGGGCCGAGGAGGGCGCAGGGACAGCTGGAGGGACTGCGACAGGAACAATGGAGGACAGCAACGACAGCAAGCACAGGGAGCTGGGACTAATGAGCAGGGGACATGGATAGATAAGGGAGAAGAAATGGAAGAGATCTCAGAGGGGAAAAGAAAAGCAAAGCAAAAAGAAATGAGAAACCCAGAGCTCAGAGATTTCCTCCCTCCGGTGAGGATTAGGGGTTCTCAGTTACTGGCATTGCCTGAGCAAGCTAATTTGTGTCCTAGAGAAGGGGAGAGGCAGCAGGAGAGAACCGACGGGACACCGGAGGTGGGAGGAGGTGTGGGTTGACGTTGGGACTGTGCCGTGTGTTGGCCAGCACGTGTGGGCACATCTCACATGCCGCGGAGCTGCGCACAGGGTCTGCGAGTACGCATGATGTCAGAGAACATACACCACCATATGCAACCGTGAGCACGTTTCCGATGTCAGAGCATCCGTGCGCGCAGGCGGTGCGTGCTCTCCTCTGCTTGCGTGAAGAAGCAAGGGGAGGAAAAAAGGCTTAAGTGAGAGGCGGTGAAGCTCCCCGGGAGGTGAACAGATCCCTGCTTTCCCGGGGAAGCCTCCTGGCCCGCACACCCCTTCCCACCTCTGCTGCTGGAAGTGCTTCCAGGGATATGGAGCTCATTTAAAGGGGCAGCCCTGAAAAATGGCAGCCCTGCCTCTAGGCTCTCTAGGATGCTCCTCCTCAGCTCCCGAGAAGGAGACCGGCTTCGCATCCTCAGCATCCGGCCAAATCTACCCAGAGCCCAACATCTCCCGGCCTCCCAGAGCCAAAACCGTCTGCCTGAGCGCAAGCCATGCCCAGCTGTGTCCATTTTACCAGCTTTTGTCCCTCTGCCCATAACTGGACTGGGAAGAACATGGACTCCTGATGGCTCGGGCAGTTTGCACCCTTGGATTAAAAGGGGAGCATTGCCGAGATATTTGCTGCAAAGCTTTACTCATTGCATACATTTGCTACACACCAGGGAGCAATGCTGCTTGCTCTGATACAGGCAGCGCACATACCACACACGTCATACTCTACATGCAGACCCCGCTATGTTCACGTAGCCTCACACACTGCCATCCTCTGTTGCTTGCAATGCCGCGAGGAGCTTTTGATTTTTTTTTTTTTTCCCCCTCCCCATCTTCAGACAGGCTAAGGCCAAGCAGAGATTCCCAATGTGGACTTTCAGAGCATCCCAAGCCCCGGGGCTCCGTGGCAGCACCACAAAGAGACAATGATTTCTCTTCCACCATTGCGAAAACATGAAAGGCTCCCCTGCCCAGCCTGCCACGGCAGCAATGCAGCTGGCATTGCTTCCTTCCCAGCCTGCTTGCAATCATCTTACCAGGAACCCTGGGCCGGACCTTTCCTGCAAGCAGGAGTGGAAAGGAGGGAGCAGACATGCTTCAGTTCCCTGCTCCTGCTTGCTGCTGTGGATGGAGGGAAGGAAAGAGATAGCGAAGGAAAGATGGAAGAATGCTTGCCAGGAATCAGGAGGCGAGAGAAAGCCGAGGCTGATTTTGATGCAAAGAGTGGCAGAGAAAGAGATAGAAAGCAAGACCAGGCTGATGGGAAGGTGGCTGGGGTTTTGGGTGCTTTCTGTAAACATCATCTGAGCGTAGCAGCTTTTAATCTAATTATTTCAACCAGAGCTACAGACTGAGACAGTAACGAAGAAGAAACAGGGGAAGGGAAGAAGAGGGTTGTGTTTTCCAAGGGGAAAGGAGGAGAGAATTCCCATTGATTCCCATGTGTCTGCCTGCTACGGCGTCTTGAAATAATAATTAGAAGGATCGATATGAAATAATGTGAGGTTTGAAGATAATGAATGAAAAAGGCAGAAGCAGCAAATTGAAATACCTTTCTCTAAAGCAGGGTAAATTCTTTTTCAGGCAGGGTCTAGCCTCCATTTTAATGCTTTGCAAGCAGCTCCAACCATTTTCTAAGCTGGCTTGTGGGTTCAAAACAAGACTGGTCTCTCCATTTAGGGGAGAAAGAGAGACACAGGCTGAGAATGGGTCCTGGAGGAGAACACTAATAAAATGAATGCGTGTGGGAAGAAATGGAGGCAGTGAAATGGGGCAGAAAGCACACAGCACGCCAGCGACCAGAGCAGGGTTACGTAATGATCTCGGGGAGCAGGGACGTAGCAGCGGAGCGAGGAAACCACAACTCGATGGAGAGCGGGTGCCAGTTTGGGAGCGCTGGCAAGCGGCACCGCGAGCCCACGAGGCTGCCCGGCGGGCAACACGCCCCACGCCTGCCAAACACAGGCTGACAGGATGCCCTCGCCACTGCCGGGGCTTCAGGCAACGGCATCGTAAGCGGCGAGGACTCGGGTGGGGTGTCCGAAAAACATCACGCCTGACACCCGCCTTGTACGGAGCGAGACCCAGCTGGCCCAGCTCGACCCCAGGGAAGCGGCTCCCATGCAGAGCTCCCACGCTGGGCAGGACCACGGTAGCCAGCCTCAGCGAGGGCGATGCCAACCCGAGCAACGCCGGTGGCCAGCGTGAGCGACGATGAT
>VYZM01010019.1:77397-96445 GCA_013398915.1 Dromas ardeola | reverse complement strand
CTCGGCCAATCAGCGCGCCCGCCGCAGGGCCGCAGCCGGCGCACGGGCCTCTCTTAAAGGCGCAGTGTCGCCCCCCGCCCGGCCCCTCCGCCGCCCGCACGCCTGGAGAAGACGCGACCGTTTCGGAAGGCCCGAGGTGACCTTCAGACCGGGACCCAGGCGTGGGGTGCGGTGGTGTTCCCGAGGCACAGGCACACCCCTGCACACGTGCTCCTCAGGGAGGGACACGCCAGCAACCCAGGCCCTGGGTGATGGGTGACATCGAGGGACGACGTGTCGCTTCCCTCACCCTGGCTTCAGGGCTTGGTTTGGACAAGGACCGGGCATCCACAGGTGCGATGAGAGCACAGAGCGCACAGCGGGGTTGAGTTTCACCCCGAAGGAAGGCAGGCCGTGAGCTCTGCCACCAAGCCACGGTGCGGTGAGAGCAGGCGGCCGGGAGAGCGGTTCCATCACCAGGCTCTGGCTCGGAACCAGAGCGGAACCGCGGGAGAGCTCCCACAGCAGCAGAGCCCCGAAGCTCACAAACCTTCCTGCAATAACACCCCGTGAGACTCAGCTCTGCAAAATCTACCACCGCCCAGGGGGGAAAGCGCTGCGCAGGACGTGCCGGGGGAGCGGGAATGAACAGTGCAGCAACGGGACCGCCACGCGCTCGCGAAGCAGCGGCAGAGCTTGCCCCTGGCTTCAGCAATGAACCCAGCCCCGGGACCAGCCCCCGTCTCTCCCTGCCCCACAGCGGATTGCCCCCTCGCCTGCTCCACCACAGCTCCTCCCGCAGCCCGCTGTAGTGGGGCTGTGAAATGATCTGGACTAAAAATACCCCTTAAGAGGGGGGGGGACAGCCTGGCAGGACATCGCCACATTTCCTGGACACACGCAGGTGGGAAGCTGGTGGTGAGGCTGGGGAAGCAACGCCGGCCAGGCAAGATGCTCTCCATGCCAGTGCTTTGGGCACAGAGGCTGGCGTGCCCGAGCGGTGCCAGCCCTGAGAGCTATCTAGGCCACAGACCACAGGAGGCCTTTGCCTGAGTCTCAATACTTGGAATAATTTTTAGGTGTGGTGCCAGCGAGGCTCCTGCAAGGTGCTTTGTACCTGCGGGCTGCAGAGCTCCGGTGCCTCCTGCAGCAGGGCGTGAGGCTGGCTCGAAACGCTTGCCCTGCTGCAGCCACACAGGGTCTAACCTCCCAGAGCAGGCAGAGCAAAGCAAGAGGAGGCAGCACGCGGCAGAGAGCACCTTTCAAAGGGCTCACACTCGGATCCACAAGAGGGATTATTCCCAAACCCGCACTCATTCACTGCCCTCCTTCCCCTGCAATTCCCTTCCCTCCTACCAATGCTGAGGATAATGGATCTCTCAGTGTAGTTTGATACTGATCCTCCAAAACCTACAGACTAAAAACCTTCATGAGCAGTTATCGTGGCTGCTCTATTTATAACAGTGCTGGTATTGCTTCTGCCACCAGAATCCTGATTTCCGTCCAGCCCGATGCCATTAAGATGCAGCGACGTTCCCCAAGCTCCAGCGCTCCAGATAGAAAGCAGCTGGCCTGCCAGGCTCTGCCTTCAAGCTTGGTTTGTTCCTTTAAAAAATGGCAAGGAGAGCCCGTTTGTTTTGCAGTAACACACCCAGGAGATTTGTCCTCAGTCTCCTGAGATGCTGGGGTGGCTGCGAGGGGGAGCGGAGCGTGGATGGGTGGAGGTCAGGGCAGCACATCCCATGTTGTGGGCACGGAGGCACTCTGAGAGCCCCTGGTTGGTTGGTGCTACGGGAGATGGGCTCCAGCACTTCACTTGTGTTGCAGCAGGAATGCGGTCAGTCACCCGACAAGGCAAAGCAGGAAAGGGGGGACCTGGGTGCTGCTCATTTCGGAAACTTGATGAGCAAAGCAGACAAAGCCCCCGCGGGGACAGTGTGGTGGCTGACGGAGATCCTGGCCAAGGCACCGGTGGGGCTGGCCCCTGCTCAGTCCCCATCCTGCTGAGATGCCTGTGATGGTCTCAGTTCTTGCTTTCAGAGCTACGCATGAAACCCATCAGTGTGAATCTGTGTGCGAGTCGCCCCAGCAGCTCTGCTCGCCCGGAGATGGGCAGACACCTGCACTAGACAGAGGCAAGCGAAGCTGGACCATGAATGCGGCAGGAGGATGGATGGACTCCAGGCTTGTCCGGATGACTCTGGAGCGTGGCCATCTGCAGGACACTCCCCAAAGCCTCCCCCTCACCATCCCCTTTCCGCCACTGCACGGGCAGCGCTGCACGCACTCGCACCATCACGAAATAACTTCAAAACAGTGATGATGACTTGGATGAATGGACGGACCAACAGCCGTCCGGCAGGGCTTTCCTACACTGTGCAGCCAGAAAAGCCTTGGGGTCTCCGAGGATCTTCCTTTTGCCACTGGTTTGAGACAGAAATAGAGTAGGAAGAGGTGGCCACGCATGAGCCTTTGGTTTGACAGGCTGGTGGCCCTACTGACTTCTTCATCCTTTGCTGAAGCTGTATATTGAGCTGTGAGAACTGAGGTCTAAGCATCTCCTCGTTCACCTCCGCAGCAGGAAAAGCAAAAGCCTCTAGTAAAGCCGAGGCCGTTCAACCCCAAAACGTCCACTGAAGTGACAGCTCTTACTGACACAGCCCGTGCTGACCCTGCTTTGAGCAGCAGCATCCTTGGGACACGGGCAGGCGGCTGCCCAGCCGGGTATCCCTGCTGCGCAGGGCTGATGTACGGGTCAGTCTGAGCGCGTGGCTGCAGACAGATGCCCTCCTGGCTTCAGCGCTTGGGCCTCCAAGCCTGTGTCTGCAATGTCGAAACACAAAACTGCTGCAGAGCATCTGAAGGCAGAGCCCTGAAGTGACCTCCAGGCACAAAGCAGCTCAAGTGACACCAGGGCAGCAGCCAGGGCCTCTGGGCTGTGGGTTGCTTCTTTTCTGCTCTGCTTCTCCGAAAATTAAACATGGTCTCAAAGGTGCACGGGGATGCAATGGGGAGGGGGGGGTCCCTCCGGCAGCTGGTTCTCCTCTGCTGCCATTGCTTGAGCATTAGCTGCTTCCCAGGATTTTGGGGTCGCAGGGCTGACGCTGCCGGGCTCAAGCTGAGATAAAGCAGCGGCCAGTCTGGCCTGCAGCGATGGCTTCGTTGCCTGCCCAGCCAGCCCACAGCGAGGATACGGGGTGGTGGGGACAGCAGGGCATGTGCAACCAAGCAACCTCATGGGGGGCTTCCTGGCGGTGCTGCAGTCATTGTCAGACATTCGCCTGCATCAGCGTCCCGCTTCGTTTCCCTGACGCTCCTTGCAACAGCAAACAGCTGCTTGGTGCTTCCCCTCTCACACACCTTGCAGAGAAAATGAAGAGCGGAGGGGCTGCAGGCCGGGCAGGGGGGAGCGGGGAGCTCACAGCAGGCGTTTCTGCAGCCACAGCATCCACCACACACCAGTCTCATCCCGACCCGCCGCGGGTGCCCAGAGCCGCTCCCGCCAGGCAAAGACGCAGAGCACAGGAACGCCCTTCTCTTTGGCCAAAGGCAAATCGGGAAAGAGGAAAAAGCACTCGAGAGAAGGATGGGCGAAGCAGACAGCCGGTCGCCACGCTGGCGGCACAGCCTGCCTTTCTTTGCCAGATCCCCCCGAGGAGCTCCGCGAACCTTTTTGGCATTTGAGCTGTGGGTTATAGGACAGACGGACGCATCTTCTTCAGCGGCAGGTGCAGCAGGGAGGGCTCCTAACACCCTGCCAGGGCGTTTCTGGAGAGCTGGGACGCAGGGAGGGATGGGGACATTTTTCTCCTCAGCCCAGCAGGGCTAACACACAGCCTGCGCCTGGCACACTGCGGGCACGCTCAGCGGCACCCCACGCACCCACAGCCTGCGAGAGACGCAGCACCCTCTGCCAGCGAGGTTCCCTATTCACCGGCGAGTTCAGAGCACGCAGGGAATGTCTGTCCTCTGAAGCAGTCCCGCTCGCTCTCTCCACCACGCTAAGACCTGCTGTTGCTTCGTGTCAGCTGCCGGGCTGAGCAAGGATGGGGCCGCGGCGCTGGAGCTGGGCAGTGAAGCAGCGAAACCCTTGCAGGCAGGAGGCAGGGAGGGACGCAGGGGCAGGCGGCCGCGGGATCGGTGGCACGGCACTGGCGCGGTGACAGGGATGAAGTCAGAGTGGCTGCAGAGCCGTGCCGGGAGGCAGGAGAGGGTGGCAGGGGAAGAGCAGCGCTTCCTCGCAGGCGCAGAGTTTCTGCTCATCAGCGGCATTGTTCTTCTTTCATTTATCTTTACAGCTGGCTGCTCTCTGCTCCCCGCACAGAGGATGAGAACGGCATTTACTGAGGGAAGCAGCCTTCCTGCCAGCCTGTGAGCGCAGGCGAGCGGCACTGGCCTCGTGGGTCTTCCCACTACAGATACACAAGCCCTGAGCAGCCCTGCCGGGGCAACCGTGGGGCTCGGGGAAAGGCTGAAATGCCGGATTCGGCAAATAAAACCCCACAAACCCCAGAGCTCAGGCAGGATTGTGCCTCTGAGTGCCTCAACAGGGCATTTCAGCTGGCCGAGTCCCTTTGCTCTTGCCCCGTTGAGAGCTAAACATCCACCTTCCCACGGAGGGATGGCTTCATCCCACTAAGCCTCGCCGTCAGGAAGCACACGTTGCTGCTGTATTTACCGGCCCCACTTCCTTTGCAGCAGCCATTTGCACGCTGCAGGGCTACTTGGCGTGCACACGCATCCTTGCCAGCAGACAGAAAATTTCCTGTTCCTGGAAGCATTTGTGCAAAGAGGCAATTTATTTCTCATGTGTCTTCCTGGCTAAAGCAGGTTATGGTGGCTTTTGCTGTGCTCTCGCTGCCGGGGAGAGCTGCAGGCAGTGGGGAGGACAAAGCCAGGGCAACAGAAAACTTATTTACATTGACAGCCACGATAAGAGAATTACACTTACTTCAGGCAGGACAAGCCAGTTCATCATTCTGCCTTTTATCCGTGGCAGGGTGTCTGCTTGGGCTCTTGTTCTGGGCTGGCAGCACCAGGGGTGCCGCTGCTCTGCCCTGCAGCTGGTGCCCTCCTGCCCTAGCATTAAATATCACCTATTGTAGAAGCTTCCCCGGTTCTTCCAAGTGCCATTTGCCATCTCAAGTGTTTTCCTGAAACCCACTTTGGAAATGCCTGTGGCAAAAAAACGCACACCGAAGGCTGGGGAGCAAGACGTCCCTGTGGAGGTGGGCAGGAGCTGGGTGTGGAGGTGTTGTCCGGCCCCGATGCTGTCCTGCAGCCTGGGGCTGTTGAGAACTGACACTGGAGGTGATGGTGGACAGGAGCTGAGGTGTCCTCAGTGCCTCCGTGCAGGAGTGAGGGATGCGAAGCAGGGCCCGCGCTGCGGTCCATCGGCACAGCCTGCCCCCAGGCATGGCTGATTCCATGTCCTGGTCCAGATCGCTGCCACGCGGCACTCCTGGAAGTGCTCCCACTCTGCCGGGGCACAGCTTGTGCGCTGCAGTTCAGTGAAGATGACATCTTGGGGAACAAGCTCACCACCGTGTCACAGGCCCCCAAATCCCAGCTCAGGGGCTGCTACAGAGGCGCCTGCAACACCCCAGCACCGCTGGGTCACAGTTTCCAGGAAAGTTGCTGGGTCTCCACAGAAAGCCGAATTTCAGGCAGGACTATGGGCATGGCTAAGCCCAGCACTGAGCACTACCATCCTGACTGTTTTTCACAGAATCACAGAATGGTTTAGGTTGGAAGGGCCCTTAAAGCCCACCCGGTGCCACCCCCTGCCCTGGGCAGGGACACCTCCCACCAGCCCAGGTTGCTCCAAGCCCCGTCCAGCCTGGCCTTGAACCCCTCCAGGGATGGGGCAGCCACAGCTTCTCTGGGCAACCTGGGCCAGGGGCTCACCACCCTCACAGCCAGGAATTTAATCCTGATATCCAATCTAAATCTCCCCTCTTTCAGTTTGAGACTGTTACCCCATGTCTTATCATTACACTCCCTGATCCAGAGTCCCTCCCCATCCTTCCTGTAGGCCCCCTTCAGGGACTGCAAGGTCGCTATAAGGTCTCCCCGGAGCCTTCTCTTCTCCAGGCTGAACCCCCCCAGCTCTCTCAGCCTGTCCTCGCAGCAGAGGGGCTCCAGCCCTCGGAGCATCTTCGTGGCCTCCTCTGGCCCCGCTCCAACAGCTCCGTGTCCTTCTTGTGCTGAGGGCTCCAGCCTCAATTTTTCCCCTCCGGGTCCCTGCTCTGCCTGCAGCCGGGCTGTGAAGTGGCCATCCTCTGGGATGGAAGAGGCTGCAGATGAGAGAGCTCTGCCAGAGCCCGGCCCTCCCAGAGCCCTGTCCTGTACACCCGCGTCCCCTCTCGGGGCAGTGACCCCCACTCTGCGCTGGCAGCGGCGGTCCCCGTGGACGGGTGACCCCAAAGCACCAATGCCCAGCACCGAGGACAAGCTCGGGACCTGTACCGACACTGGCCAGGAAAGGAGGAGGCTGAAAATAAAAAAAGCTTCAGAAAAGAATGACAGGAATTATTTCAGGGCTAGAACAACCTGCCTCACACTGAGCGAGTGAAGAAGCCAATCTGTTTAGTTTATCTAAGGGAAAGTTAAGAGGGAACTTAGACGCATCTATAAATACCTACATGTTGGGAACATTTCTGATTGCTACAGTCCTTTATCCTAGCAAACAAAGGCAGCAAAATTTCCTGGGGCTGGGAGCTAAAGCGAGAGAAATCCAGGCTAACAGCAAAGTGCAGATTTTTAATGGGAAGGATAAATAACCATCAGGCCAGCAGGGCTAGGGACGCAGCAGCCTCCCCATCACATGAAGTCTGAAAATCAAAGTGAGGGGGCTGCTGCTGAAGGAGCCATTGCAACTCAGCCCTCAGCCAGACACTTGGGGCTGGACGCAAGAGCCGCTCCACTCCACAGCCTGGGACAGTTTGGAAGAAAATCCCTTAAAATCTGACTCTTCCCAACTGACCGGGCTCTCACCCTCGTGGGTTTTGCCCCGTGACCCCCCAGTCTGCGGTCACGGTTCCCTCCCACTGGCAAACAGAGACAGGCAACCGAGCTCGTCCTCCTGCCGTGTTCAGAAAACCACCCTTCCAAAACTGGTAAAGATTTGGTGAATGTTTGAAAACATAGAGAGTAGCAAGAAGAAAAGGAGAAATTAAACAGTAAGGGAAAAAAATGGGGTGTTACCCATTTTATTGCAGTCCAGAATAAGAAGGGAAACATTTAAAAAGGAGAGAAAAGAAGCAGAGCAATTCTTGTATTTAAAATATTTCGGAAGAAGACTTCAACTTAGCAAACGAGCATTATTTCAAACTATGCTGAGGAAAACAACATTTTCATATACTTTTAAATCTGTGGTGAGCTCCATCCATCCTGGCCACTTCATCCCTCCCAAAAGTGCATTTTGCCCTTCACTCGTCCCTAAAACTCCCCTCAAATGCATAGCCCAAACGATGCACTCGCACCAGGAGGAAGCTGAGATTTACGATGCGCATCCAAATAAACGGCATTTCCAGGTAAATAAGACAGCAGAGAAAAGCTCCCCGTAAGCTGAGAAATGGACCTGCCATTTAAGAGCTCAGAGAAAAAAAATACGGAAATCTGCAACGTGGGAGTGTGCCAGCGCTGGGGGCGAGAGGGACAGGGCTGGGAGGATTTCCAGCTCCATGCAGCCTCTTTATTTCTGCGCCATATCCACCTGCCCTCCCAGCCCCGGGGGGTGACGCTGGGCCATGGGAAATGCTAACACGAGGGGACGGTTTTGGTGTCGTCCAGCCCCTGGCACAGGTGACTGCTAGATCTCCCAGCCTGAGCGTCACCATGAGGAAACACCGCCAGCCCCAAGGGAGGAAATTGCCTCCCCAGCACCGTCCCCGTGGTGCTACGGGCACACGGCCCCAGTGCTGTCCCCTCGGTGCCAGCTGCCGGCCGGGCTGGCAGGGTGGGACGCGGCGTGGGGCGCACGGAGGCTCACCTGGGGCAGGGCGCTGCGGGAGCCGAGCACCAGGCTGCAGACGCTGGCTGGTGCCTCCGTCCTCCTGGCCGTCACCCTCACCAGCCGCGGCGGCGTCCCTGGCGCGCCGTCCCCAGCCCCTGCGGGAAGCCTCCGCTCACCATCCCAGGACGGATCCTGAAACGAAACAGGGGGTACATGCGGGTAGGGCAGGCCAGCTGCCTCCAGGCCCCCCCCCCTGCTTCTGGAAGGGCCAAAATGAGCTTCCCCCACGCAGGGGGCTCATACAGCCTTCAGTGAGCACCCCACTGCCTGTGACAGCCTGCCCTGGCACTGGCCCCTGGGCAGTGGGGTCACAGCAGGGGACGGCGGAGCCTTGCAGGCAGGGCACCCCGGGGCTGTGGCGGGGGCAGCTCCCTGTTGCATTTCATGTTTCAGCAACACAAGATGCCTGAAACACGTTTTTGGAGAAAGGAAGGATTCGATGTCATCGATGGGCTCGGGTTGTGTTCGGTGCAGGGAAGCCCCGAGAGTGGCTGCGTTGCTCATCCCCCCGGGTGCAGGGCGCTGCTGGAGGAGCCGGAGCATCCCTCACGCCGGCTGCGCCAGGCCCACCGCTGCTTCCCCACTTGCTTCCACATTGATTTTTAAATGTCCTTATTGACCATCCCACCTCCTGGGGGCCACGAAGAGCTTGCTGGCGGGTGGATCAAAGCTACAGGAGACCCAAAGAACCAAAGCGGGATCCCACTGCCTACAATATAACACCGCTAAAAATATGTTCATAAACACAGACTAGATCTGCAGGTTTGCCTTTAAACAGCGGGACTGTCAATGTGAAGGGGGTCAAAAAAAAAGGGTACTAAAATGGTTCCTGAGTCAGAGGGACACAGATATCTCCTGCGCTGATTGCGGGCAGTTTTATGCCCCCTTTTCTTGATCATCAAACCCCTTTGAAGTGCTCCTCCTTAGGTGACATCGTTCAGCTCCATCTTCCCCGTGTGCCACTCAAATTTGGTGTCCCCACAGGTATATGATGGGAAGCCAGTTCAGTCCTTGAGGCAGAAATATGGTGTTTATCTAAAACGATTATTTCACCGAAACGAGGAATCTCCAAATTTCTGCATTTCTGCACAAATGTTTCCGTATCCCCAGTTCAGGGGGATCCCACAGCATCCCTTGGCGGGGCACGAGGCAGTGAGAGGGGGACGGGAAGAGGGCCTGCAAAGGCACAAGGCGATTTTATTTACCTTGGTGCCTTTGAGATAGCTAAGGCCCTACTGCTCAATTCCTGCCTCCCCTCCCGGTGCCTTATCTTTTAAAAGGCTGTTGAAAATTAAAGAGAATGCAAATAAGAGAGACAGAAGTTATCCGAGAGCTGGAAAAAAATCCTGAAAAAGGGAAACTTAAAAGACTCAACCTAGTTCACTTATCAAAAGCAGCCTGCGAGGTGGCTAGATCAGAGAGCCGAAACGTCTCCGTGGGAGACAGCGTCAGACGGGAGCAACTAATCCAGCTGCAACGGCAGAGCAGGAACCAGAGCTGAAGCTGAAGCTATTTGCATTAGGAGTAATTCAATTAACACTTGTGAACCAGAGAAGCCGCCTCGTTAATGAGACAAGCTATGACAGAAGAGGTGTGGAAACGCTCTGGGCGTGAGCTGGCTGGGCTGCAGTGGCCAGCAGCCTCCCCGTGCCCCTTGCCTCCCGCTTGGTGCAGGACCACGCAGGGTCTGGCCCCGCGGCATCGTGCCGGAGTGGCTCTTACCTCCGGGAGGTTTTGGGGCTCTCTGGGTGCGACCGCGGAGCTGGGCTCACGGGCCCCATGCTGCTGCCTGGCTGTGCCGCGATGTGCGTCTGGGCTGGGAGGCTGCAGAGGTGCGGAGCGCAGCGTGAAATCGTAGAATTCATGGATATCTGCAAAACCGGAGGAGAAACATCCACAGGACCGGGGAGACAGCCTGATGCCAGTGTCCTGCGTGGGGTGCAGCACCCGTGCCCACCCACTCTGTCCCATCCTGAGCCCTCTGTGAGAGGCTTGTCCCCGAGCGATGGGTGGGACTCCAGGGCTCTGCTGGCTCCCTGCTCTTGCTGCGCTGCCCACCATGGCCCCCCCTGCAAGGCAAGAGGTGCAATGGGGTGCCTGGCTCAGCACACAGTGCCCCGTGGCTGTGGAAGCCACAGACGTTTCCACGGAGAAATGACCACACGCTTCACGGGGACCAAGAGCAAACCGTCCTCAGCAACATCGGTCATAAACCCACCCCATCCCGCTCTCTTCCAGGCTGTGCCAGCCCCACGCGTGGTCCCATGTCCCTTCTGCTTGGAGAAGCCTCATGCACCAGGCAGCCCCTGCCTGCCCTGACGCTGCCAGGCTTTGCCCTCCCCATCATTGCTCCCCATCGCCCCCGGCCCGCAGAGGGGCTCCCTTCCCACGGGGACAGGCAGAGAGGGCACACGGCACTGGGGCAGCAGGCTCATGGCATGCAAGCCCTACAGCTGATGGCTACAGCTGTGTTACCTCCAGCTCCGTCCCCGATAAATTCCCTCTTCCCACCTGGCACGATACAACCTGCCACAGGCAGGTGCCAGGTACCCTCACGCTGGGCTCTGAGGACCTGGGTCTGCTGCTGCTGCGAGTCCCAGTGGCTCCGGAGAGAGGTGTGAGATCGGGGTGTCCCAGCCCTCGCTGCTCCAGGGGCAGTTTCAGGGTGACAGTGGGACCTCATGGCAGCTGCTGCTCGGGCGCAACTCCAGAGGGGCTGTGGGAGCCCAGACCCTCTCCCACCCCTACCAGCAGCATTTTACCCTTTCCTGGTCACATGTGGAGGACTGCAGGGAAGAGCAGGGCTGCAGTGGGCTTTGCTCCTCCCTAAGGAAGCCCCCACTGCCACGCACTCAGGCAGCTGCGACCCCCAGCAGCCCCCAGCTCATCTCCAGAGCCAGGGCAGACACAGACCCCCAGATCCAGCACCTCTATAGGTGCAAAGAAAGCCAATATACTCACAGCAGAAGTGTTTAATTTCAGAAAGGGAACTACATCAAAAGCGAGCAGCTTTTTTACAAAGAAACTGAAAGGGGTAACAAAGTGGGTAAAACATTTGTGGGAGGCACCGAGCCTCTTGAGAGAGACCCCACCGGGACATCAGAGCAAACGCACGGTGCCTGGCCGGAGGATACTGTGAAGGGAAGAGGGAGGAAAGCAAGGCTGGACTGCAGGGAAGGGAGGCTATTAAAAGCGAGAAGACGTTCATCTAAAAAGCTGAAGCTGCGTCCAAATGAGAAAACCAGAAAGGATGATAAATGCTGCCAGGTTAAAGGTAAAGCTCCAAAAGGTCGGCCAAAAGAGTTTGGTAAACGCCTTGCAAAAGGCATAAAAAAGTAATAAATCCCTTCAAGCACCTGGGAAACAGGAAGCCTGGCGGAGTCAGCTGGGCCAAAAAGTCACGGCAGCATAAATAAGCACTTGGAGTGGGGAAAGTTGCAGCAGGAGCCTGAGTTCATCTTCTGTACCCGCGCCCTCTGCAGCGGGGGCTGGGGAGCCCCTCTTCTGCGAGCAGCCCCGAGGCAAGCGGTGGGCTCAGCTCCGGGGGCCGTGGCCGTGCCCCCGTGCTCCCTGGGAGCTCAGGCATGAGGCGGCTGTGCGAGCCCTTCAATGTGCAATTTCTTACCCGAAACTGTGCCACACCGAGGCACCATGGCGTATTAAATGTCCACTTTATAAAGATTTCCAAAGGAAATCCGGTGAGCGCTGGGCAGTGTAGGCAGGGACAGGCTGAGCACTGCCCGAGGCTATTTCCCAGGGAGGTTTTCACAAAGCAGGATCGCACCCCCACATGTAAGTCCCCATCGTCTCCTGGTGCCTAACCCCATGCCCATGAGCTGCAGCAGCACATCCGTGTTGCAGATGGGACAGGGAGCAGCATCGGCCCCCATCACCGAGGGGCTGCCCGGTGACCTCTCAGCCGCAGGGAAGAAGCTGCTATAAATCCCGGCTGCCAGCAGAACGGCTTTGTGCCCACGGGGGGGCCCAGCCAGGCAGCACAGCCACCCCACTCCAGGGAGCACCGTGCCACTGCCACTGGCGTCTATGTCACTTTTGGAGCTGCTGCTTCGTGCTGCATCATTGCCAGGCTCTGTCCTGTGCCCTGGGAGAAATGGGGCAGCCGGCAACGACGGGAGGAGTGGGAGTCCCCAGATCCAGCCACCGCACCTGGGGCGTCCCCTCTGCAGCCCCCCAGGTGCCGAGCGCGCCCTGGCAGCCCCCGAAGCCCTCCCAAATCAGACATGAGGTCACAGCAAGCAGTCATCACACAGCCAGACAAACGGGACTTTGTTTTCATGCAAAACCATCTCTCCCTCCGGTTATAAAAATAGTCATTGCGTAATGGGATAGCAGGAGCTCCTGGCTGTGCGGATTACGCTTGGAACGCACAAAACTTCGCAAAAATGAAAATAAGATTTGAACAGCCCCGTTGCGGGGGTGCACCGCTGCCGGCATCCCTGTTTGTCACCCATCTGCTGCAGGAACACAGCCTGGGGCAGCCAAGCTGGCAGGGCTGGAGTGGGAAGCTCGTCCTCTGAAGCAGCCGCTCTCCAAAACCCTCAGCCCACTTCGGACGCTCGCTGGGACAGGGGATAATTGCTGGCACCGGGGATTAGTGGGGTTTCACAACTGGGTGACGGGGTTCACGCAGTGAAGGGCTGGCCGTGACAGGAATACATTTTAGGACATACGTGCATGTGGCATTAAAGATAATTTAAATATACGCTGGTTTCCTTCATTTCTTATGGGCATCACAAGTTGCACACCAGTCTGCCTCACCTTTAGGAGTGCTTTAAGAGCAGTGCTACATGAAAAGTCTCAGTAAGAGAACGTTGTAGTAGCAAAAGATGATGCTGCGTGTTCTGGCTTACAGCTGAATTTCTGTTTTATGACCGTGTAAATCCGCTCTGGATCTAATAAGGAAGAGTAACTCAAGATTTACAGAGATTAGAATTTGTCTAACAATTTCCTCCTGGGGTCAATACGTCAAATAAGAGTCATTAAATATTTCTGTAGCACCAGCATCCGAGGGCTGATGCAGTGCCCTTGCGCCAGCCGGCACGTGCACTTCCAGAAAATGACATTTCTTCCCTGACACGTGCACTGCCGTCAGCTGCGTCACCGCAGAGTCACCCCGGGCAGAAACTCCGGCCTCACACCAGGCTCCCAGCCCTGGTCCCGCTGCTGTGACTGCCACCGCAGAACTTCCAACCAAGCTACGAGTTTCCATCCGTCCTCAGGGCTGGGAGTCCTCCGGATTCCTCCACTTTTCCACCCTGGCTCCTGCAGCCACCCGGTGAAGCCGCAGCCGCCAGCCCCAGCAGCGTTGCAGGCCCGCCGAGCTCCCGGCTGCAGTTTTGCGCGCAGGGAAGCACCGTGGGTCAGCCACAGCCTGCCTCTGCTCCTGCCTCCCCGGCAGCAGCGCTCTCCGGGAGGAACCTTTTTTGGGGTGAAAGGGGCCGTAGGGGAGGGCTGGGGGCCCGAGCAGGCCACAGGACCTCATTGGGGTCTGCAGGCCACGGCTCGGGCGTGGGAGAGGAGCCGAGCGCCGGCGGGCTCTCGGGAGGAGCGCTGCCCTCGGGGTGCTGGCAGCCGGGGCGGCCGAGCGCACACAGCCCTGCCTGTCCCCAAGGGCCACAACGGCCCCTTTCAGAGCCCTGGCTCCGGGAAGGAAAGGTCAGGGAGCTGCTTCTGCGTGCAAGCCCCGTCCTCCCCGGCGGCACAAGACGAGGCCAAGCATCTCTCCGAGGGGCTCTGGGGGGCACAGGGAAAGCAGGGCCACCATCGCCCCAGTGTCCCTGAGCCCTGGCTCCTTTCGCCAGGCTGTTTCCCTGCAAGTCACACGCTTGGCTCCGCAGCCTCAGACGCAGGGAGAGAGGGGCCAGCAGGAGGGAGCCAGCACAGTCTGTTTTCCCTCTGCGCCGCCAAGGAATTTCGTTTGTGCGGACGGAGCAGGGGCTGGCACATTCCAACGCGGAGCAGCTCCCGCATGGCTGCGCTGTGCCGGGCCAGCCGCCGTGGGCCAGCAGCCGTCGCGGCAGGGTCAGCGTGCCCCAGGACACGGGCAGCTCCTGGGAGAGGGAGTCGAGTCCGGCGCGGTGGTCACAGGGACTGAAGGAGCTGTGCCGTGCACGGAAGAGTCTGGCAGAAAATGGCGCACGTGCGCAGCAACACTGGGAACGTTCACGGCAACAGATACATCCAGCTCTGGACATCACTCAGCTGGGACACCGCTTTATCTGGGATAAAGCAGATCCTCCCCTGGAGCTGGGCAAACTGGGGTCTCTGGAGGCTTCTAAAGTCCATAAAACAGCTTACTCTTAAAAAAAAAAAAAAAAAAAAAGCATATGGAAAGCCATATCCCTGGCATTTTTCATGTGGGCTTGGAAAATTCCATGATGTTTGGCACTTCTGGTAGCTCTACTATGGCATAGTGCAGTTTGGTGTTCAAACTCAGGCCAGCCAACGCACGTCTTGGGAGAGCAACACCCGCAGGAGCGTGCGATCTGAGGGCAGGGAGGTACCACACTCATGCATTCATGTTCCCCAGGGCTCGAAAAAAGCAGCCCCATGTTGCTGAAAGGCCGCAAGAGGAGGGACCTCTGTGGGCTGAGACGCCTCTGGAGCCAGAAGCATCCGGCACAGCGAGGGGCAGTGGTACGGGAGCCTCTGCGCTGGGAGGCATACGCATGGCGCTCCTGCTAATCCTCCTCCCTCGGGTAAACTCTGAACCAGCTCCGTGACTCCGAGCAGACTTCAGACAGACACGCAGCAGCCCACCAGGAAAAGGTGGGGTGAAAAGTAAATGAAATAGAAATGCTCCACCATCCTCCTAGAGCTGTCACCGCTCTCCAGCAGGTCTGGACCGCAGAGACGGAGCGAGCCGGGTGTGTGCCAGCTGTGTGCAGGCACGGCGAGCACGCAGCCGGACGCAGCATCACACGTGTCCACACAGGGACGGAGGAATTCACAAACCCACGCTCCGGGGGCGGCGGGGGCGGAAGTAATGAATGCAAATTCCTAGTTAGGTAAACAGATCTAGAGAAAGCTCGCTCTGGCACGGGGAACTTATATCCTGTTAAACCAGCTGAAAAGGTCACCAGAAATCAAGCGACACTCCCTCGTGCCAGCGTTGACAGGACACCAAGACAGACGGCTTAAAGCAGGGAGCTGGGAGGTCTGTGCAGCGTCCTCGTGCCAGCGTGCAAACTGCGGCCAGCTCGGCGGCGCGGCCGGGCTCTCTCGGCTACACGCTCTCCACAACACTTTTGCACCGATACGAACAGCCCTGGGCTTTGGGAAAGCTGCTTCGCTGCCTTCGCCGGGCCCCAGGGAGGGCTGGGGGAGCACACAAACGCAGTCAGGGGCAATGGGCTCGTGCCAGGTTTGCCAAGGCGATCACAGCCCTGCTCGGGATAACTGCCTCCGGCGTGGGGCTAATCGTGGCCTGGGGTCCATTTTGAGAGCAGATTGTATAAAAGAAGAGGCAAGAAAAGAGGTGCACGCTGGTCCCTTCTGCCCACGGCCCCTTGCCGTGTGTCTCTGCTGCTGACGGCACAGACGTCCCAGCGCAAGCCCTGCACAAGGACGTGCCGGGGCTGAAAGCCTCCAGGTGATGCTCCAACAGTAAGAACGAGGAAAGGAGAGAATAAAATAGCTCAGGGCACACCGCTCATCCCATAATTGTATTTCATTTTGAATGGGTAACCTGAAGCACAGAGGAGCTGCTGGCAACTCGGGGCTCCGCAGGCACAGAAATGGGTCTCTGGCTGCAGAGGTGTGAAGAAACGGTGAGAGCTGCCAAGAGGAAGACGGACGGCGAGGGGGAGAGCCGGGGCTGAGACAGCCTTGGGTCAAAACACCGAGAATGAGGCGCAAACCGCACGTGGAGCTCTGCACCCCGGGGCCCGGGTGCTCCTCTGGGGTGCAGCACTTTTAGGGTGCTTTCCCTTCCTTCCCAGCAGGGAAACTCAGCTTCTCTCCCAGGAAAAGGCCAGGGCTGCGTGCTCTCCCCCAAGGCCCACAGTGAGCGGGACTTGAGGAGAGGAGCTGGGCGGGAGCTCCTGCCCCTCTCGGCACACTGCAGCTTCTGCAAATGGTTTTCCAGGATTACCTCCAAAACTAATGCCCTAAGTGAACCCACACAGCCAGGAGCTGGTCTGCTCTCACAGGGAATGGAGCCGAGCAACTTCAGATTCCAAAACCATCGAATTTTGTTTTTCTAAGAAAAATACTTTGCAAAGAAAGTCCATTTTCAAATGACCTTGTTCAGCGAGATAGTCGTGTGTCTTGCACGGAGAAGCTGCGCAGTCCGGCGAGACTCCACCTGTGTTTGTTTAAATCCACACGGAGAACTTTACCCTGCGCTCGAAACAGCATTTCCTGGTGCTCAGCCCCAAGATGAGCCTGTGTTGAGTCTGTTTCTTGTGTGAAACGAGCCGCTTGCACAGCGTGTTACTCACAACTTCTCGTGGGTCTACGTGCAAGAAAGGCCAGGATACCCCAAAGGGAGCTGGGTACACATGGATTCTCCCTCAAAGACAGAAGAAATCTAGTTTCCTTTTGGGTCGGCAGCAGGAATGGGAAGTAGCAGGTTGTGATGAAGCTGAGGGGCACAGGGAGGAGCGAGGCCGGCGGCAGGGCGTCCTTGCTCCGGCAGCAGAGCTGGAAACCCAGCGGTGGCTGCGGCCACCCCACGCCTGCACTGCGCAGAGGGTGCTCAGGCACCGGATAGATCTGGCACGGCCTGATGAAGAAGGCTTTACCCCTCATCCACAATCACCCGACTGCGGAATCCTGTTCACGTCGCAAACACCCAGCAACTGCAGCCCCGACCCCCGTGTCTCCTGCCCGAGCTCTGGAGGGGAGAGACAGCCCCAGCTCCCCGGTGCTACCGGCACCGACGCGTTTGCACAGGGAGCACCCAGCCCGGTCAGTGCCCGGCACCGGAGCAGGATCAAGCCCCCAGGAGAGCCCACTGACCGCAAAGCCCCAGGGACCGCAAGGCAGGGGCTTACCCAGCAGAGCCTGGAAGAGTTCACTTTGAAAGATGTGCGAGACTTTTCCAATGGAGGCTTTTAGCTCCTGCTCCTCCGGAGACCGCAGGGTGCTTTGGTATCTGGTTAGAATTTCCACCGCCCGTTCAGTGTCTGCAGAGACAACACAGGAGTAACAAGGCATTAACACTGAAGGATGGACATCTTCAGGGAAGGCTTGAGTGCAGCCTTGGAGCGGTGCAAAGGGCTCACCTGGATAATGCCTCAAGTTGCCTTCCAGCTCTGGATTTTTAAGAGTCAGGCAGCCGCAAAAGCAGCCTCCTTCCACATACCTGGAAGAGCTAACCCTGCCGCGAGGTGCAGGGGGGCCACGGCGGAGAGACGGGCAGGGGCTGGAGGGAAGGTGGTTCCGCCTGTTGGCCCTATTCAACCCTGAAAATCAGGGGCTAAACTCAGGTTGACACACCTCCGAACCCCGTGGCACCGGGCAGCCTGAGCACCTCTGCCACCTCCCAGGCAGAGAAGCCGTTCAGGAGCCGGACTCGTCCCGGTAGCACAGGGCTACGAGTACTAACGCAGGAGTTGCAGTCTCCCACGCGGGGCCAGATGGCTGCAGCAAAGCTGAGCGTAACCCCACTCACGTAGCACAAGATATTGCAAACAGCTCAGCTACACGGGTGGCAATACTTGGGTTTCTACAGGGTGAAGCATAAGAATTGCTCCACACAGCGAGCAGCCTGGGGTCAGCAGGAGATACAGCGGGAAAGGAACATGACGCCTTGGGGTCAGGGAAGGAGGGATGCTGGCCAGAAGGGGAGCTGGAGGCTGCCACAAAGCAATGCTTTGGTTATAGTCTGGGCTCACCATAGCTGTGAGACACCCTTGGACCTAAAACAGTGGAGCTGTGATCTCTCTGTGCCAGGAGACCTCCGCGCTTCTCTGGGCAGACACCCGGAGCTGCCAGTCCAGCTCCAACCCCAGAAGTGACCCATCTCTCAGGCGGGTGGGGAGCGCCTGTGGACCTTGAGCCTGTCTCAGCCCTATCAGTGAATATTTCCCTTTGTCACCCAGGCGGCCCGCAGACAAAGAGCGTCTGTGTGAGGAGGAGGGGGAGCCGTCCCGCCACTGTTGGGGACTCATCTTTTAAGCCAGGAACTCATGCAGAAAGGATGACCCTGCTCATCCCAGGGCTCTCAGCAGGGAATTCAGGTCATCGAACAAGGGGGCCTGTGTCTGCTCTGGTGTGTGCCACCTGCTGTCCCAGCTCATGCGGCCGGCTCCCCTCCCGGCTCTTCCTTGGCGGAAAGGGGAAGGGGGTCCTGCCTGTGTCACCGGCCCACACTGACTCATCGTGGGAG
The DNA here is from genome assembly GCA_013398915.1 of Dromas ardeola. Taxonomy (NCBI): domain Eukaryota; kingdom Metazoa; phylum Chordata; class Aves; order Charadriiformes; family Dromadidae; genus Dromas; species Dromas ardeola. The sequence continues at coordinate 78,095 of VYZM01010019.1, read as the reverse complement.
CAGAACAGAGAAAGGAGCCTGGGGAAGCGTGAATAGCTCCTGCTTCAGAGCTGGGCTCCACGCTGGCTCCAGGAAAAACAAGGACGTCCCCAAGCTCCAGATTTATTGGGCTTTATGGGAATCCCAGCCCTGTGTTGTCACTAAGGGCTTCCTTTTCTGCAAGATCAGACAGTGGCTTCAGACACTGCCCAGCAGGGTTGAGTCATCTTCGCCTGGTCATTCCTGACCTTATCAGCAGAAGCTCAAGAAGCAGGTGGAGAACCGGGGCCACCACACCAGGACACAAAAGCTGTGAACCTGGTGTGAACATCCCACCCTAGTCCAGGCTGCACAGAAAGAGCGGCATGCACCCTGTGCTGACGGCCACCAGCACCGGGTGACAGGGGAGCTCTGGCCCTGGACCACCCAACGCAGGGAAGTGCCGTGCCCCCAGCACAGGGCAGAGACCGCAGCACCCTTCCTGCAGCACCCAAGAAAGAGCACGTGATGTTCAGGTTCCATCTCAAGGTGCAAGCCCCACTCACAGGAGGTCCTTCCTCGCAGGGCCCCCACCCCCACACCTGCCCTCCCCACAGCACCCAAGGGTGCTGCAAGCGCAGCATCCCACGGCCACCCGCTCTGAGCCACGGTGGCGCCAGGAGGTGTCCCACGGTCCGGGGAGGGCGGGCAGCCGGGGCTCCCGGTCCTCAGGTCTCAAC
>VYZM01010019.1:63459-76588 GCA_013398915.1 Dromas ardeola | reverse complement strand
GCAGTCACTGCTGCATGGGGTGCCAGCACCCTGCCCCACAAGCATGAAGCCAGCAGTAGCAGGGGCAGGACTTGCGTCCAGCGTGGGCATGGGAAGAGCTCAGCTCCCCCTCCATGTTGTGAAAAGCCACCTCCGCACCCCCTTTCCTGTTCCTCAAGGCACGGGGCAGGGCAGCAGCACTTTAAACAAGGTTTCCCATCACTGGCTGCAGAGCTGCGGCTGCTGCCAGGCAGAGACTGCCCTTCCCCTGCACCAAACAGCGACTCAAACCCCCCACTAGTGTCCAAACCCCAGCGCAGAGGCCTTAGCCCCAGCACTGCTGGGAAAGTACTCAGCCCAGGAAACCCCTGCAAAGTCTCCAGTTCCTCGCTGCCAGCGGCAACTGGGAACCCAGTTCCAGGTCTTCTCAGCTGAGGGCAGTTGTGCACCACGCAAGGAGTCAGGAAGGCTACGAGGGGACGGGAAGCTCAGGAAGGAGTCTGCAAAGGAAAGGAGCCTTGAAGCTGGCCTGAGGATTGCCCACCACTTGAGCTGTGCAGGGCTCTGGCTGCCCCTCCGCTGGCTGGCGCAGGCTGGAGGGGTCACTCTTGCATCAAGCTGTTGATCTTTGTGAGAAGCACGTCAGTCTCGGACTCTGGGGAGACAGAGAGAAAAAAGAGTCATCGCAGGTAGCCACCATCCGCGTGGACAAGCAGAGTGACCTGAAAAGCAGGTTTGAGGAGACTTAGGGAATGTGGGATTCCCCAGCGCTGTCCCACAGGGCTGTTTGCTAAGGGCAGAACAGGAATTCCCTGGGCTGGGATTCCCTTCCCTCCCCCAGCCATCCCAAACCGCTCTGTCATTTTTGTCTGGAGAAAGCCGCCTGCCTGCCAGGGATCATCCCGCAGGCAGAGCCTGGCTCCGAGGGAGGGGAGCTCACATCCGTGCGCACTCACCCGCTGCCCGTCTTCTCTGGGAGCATTTCCTAGGAGATGGAACAGGATCAATGTTAGTGTGTCAGCCCGGCCTCCCCCTTCCCTCCCCCAAGCTCCCGGCTGGAGACTGTGGGGCCCCACAGGACACAGTCCCACAGGGACGTGCTCTCCGTGCCTGCAGCACTGGTAAAGGAGCAGGGCCAAGGTCCCTCAGCCCACCAAGCCCTGGGGTGCAGAGCGAGGCAGTAAGCGTGAGCTAAGGCATCCAGCAGCTCCAGGAAGGGTCAGGCCAGAGTTCTAGCTGCAACCTGGTGGTAAAAGCTGCCTCCACACACTGCTGTGTCACTTAGCCAGGCAGGAGAGGGCCCCCAAATATCTGAGTCCAGAGGGGGGTGGCAGCTGATGCGACCAGGTTTGGGTATGTCCCAGCCACCCAGGGCACACTATGGCCTCCCCCAACAGACCTGCCCCGGGAGGGGGAAAGGCATCAAACATACTTCAGCAAGAGGAAGGCCCAGAGGATCACAAGAAGGGAAACGCAGTCTACAACAATCCAGATCATGAGGTACGTGCTGCTGGGCTGCAAAGCAACAAGACAAGCCATGAGCACCAGCCAGAGGTGGTGTGCTGGTGGCACAGCCCAGTCTGCTGTGCCAGCAGTCCCTTCTGCGGGGTCACACGTTCCCACACCGGCACAGCACTGAGCAAAAGCCACCCTTTAGGCAGCTGGCTGCCCAGGGCTGCTGCAGAAAGGGCCCCTCAAATGCCTGGGGCACAGGGCTGTGGGGCAGGGTGAAGGATGGAGGGGTCACTTACGAGCAGCCAGATGGGGTGTTTCATCTCCTTCAGCACCTGGCAGGCGTTGGTGGTGACAGAGCTCACGCCAGCACACCACAGCACGGAGAAGAGCCAGGGCTGGTTCACCACGTACAAGTTGACAGAGATGTTGTCCTGGCGGTACTGCCTGCATAGGGACAGCCATGGTCAGAGCAGCAGACAGCAGGGTGCCGGCACACTCAGCGTACAGCCAGAGAGGACTGTGTATCTGGGATGTCATCCAGCATTTGCAACCACATGGAGCATCTGTCTGGAGAGCCAGACCCAGGGCAGATTTGCTGGCAAGGCAGAGGACTGCAGCCAGCTCCATCCCCTGCATCAGCCCTGCCCGATAAGGCATGTTTGTCCGCAAAGCTGGAGCACACACCCTACCCTTCCCAGCACTGTGCCAGCACTCAGCCTCAGCTGGCCCGCACCTCTGCTGGCCCCTGGGACAGAGCTGGGACAGCGCCCAGACCCCACAGCTCCCAGGGTCCTGGGCACAGGGCTCTCACCTGATCTCCTCAGAGCTCATGTCCTGGTAGGGCAGATTGACATGCAGCAGTGGCTCCTTCTCATTCTGGAGTCTCTTCTGGCCGTAGACTTGCTGAACGCCTGGGGCTTGCTGTTTGACCTCTTCCCTGAACCCATCCGGCAGCCAGAGGACCTAGGCAAGAGTCAGAGAGCACGTGCAGAGGAGAGGTACTCCAGAGAGCTTGCTCCCTTCCAATATTTCCTTGCAGGTCCAGGCACACATGGCCTGCTCAGACAGCTGCTTCCTGCCCCCCTCTCCACGCTCGGCTCTTCCATGAGGAACTCTGCCAGGACAGCCTCCTAAGAGCTTGTCCCAGCCAAGAAGTAAGAACAACAGACCCCACTGAGGGGAGAAAGCAGTTCCAGACTAAGAAAGCTGCAGAAGTTACGTCCTTTCTGGGTCCTTGAAAGGATCAAGCAAGCAGTGCATCCTTTTGGCCCAAGTCTACAGCAAGGATGCTCCTTGTATCAGCACTACAGTACAAGCTTAGCCATCTCCCCTCCTGCTCTTGCATTCCCAAAAAGCCAAGAAGGGAAAGTGATCTGGGGGCTAATTCATCCCCTCAGGGCAGCAGGTGTCCCATGCTGCAGAGGTTGGATGAAGTGCAAAGGCAACACAGGAGGTTGCAGCAGGAGTTCAAGAGCTGCAGGGAGAGGCGTGGCACAGCACAGGGAGGTGGAAGCCTGAGCATTGTTTTTCTGATCTTGCTAGCACTGTTGGTCCCCTCCCTAGACTGAGTCACTGTTTACACACCAGGGTGGCCAGTGCTGGGAAACCAGAGTATTTGGAGGGGTCTGAAGCTGCGGGCATTAACCCCTAATTATTGGCAACTTCTCCCAGCTAGAGAACCCCACGCCTGGACCACGTTCCCCTGCAGGGATCACATATGGGGATGTGGTGTATGGAGTGGCAGGGATGCTCAGTGGGGTTGGCGTGGCACCTCCCACCATGACAGGGGTGTGACAGCAGGGCCCGGCAGCGGTGGGGCGATGGCCGGCTCACCTGCTGCAGCGGGATGCCTGACCGTAAGATCACTTTCAGGGTGGCATTGACAAAGCTCTGGTAGTCACTGTGGTTCTCGGGCCGGAGGTCGAACATGATGGAGATATTGCTCTGCTTGGCTGCCTCTAGCGCCTGTTCCAGGGATGGGATCCTCTGTTTAGTCACCTGGTAGCGATCGCCAGCAGAAAGACTCTGCACAGTGGGAAAAGGCCTCCGCTGCAAGGGCGAGAGAGAGTTAGTAATCACAGGCAGACCACCTGTAGGCTTCCAGCTCCCAAACTGGTCCCTGTCTCTGGCTCTCAGTTTCCTACACTGGCCTCCCCACATGCTCTCCAGTGCAGAGAGGCACAGCAATCCTTCCTCTGCACATCCACGGGGCACCTCTACCCTTCTCCCCACTAATAGCACAGTTCAAGCAGCCCCAACACCTGTGGGCATTCAGAGCAGCTCAGCAGTTGGTTCATCACCTCTTGGGAAGAGCTTTGCCACAGCTGCCTCCAAGCCCAGGCAGGCTGTGCAGCTCGGAGCAAACACATGAGACACCTCCTCTCAAACCAGCCTCCTCCGTGACTCAGCTGAGGAGTCAGAACAAACCCCAGCTTCGGGCATAACCGCACCCAAGGGATTCATGCAGGCGTGAAAGTGCTTCTGCACCCTGTCCAGGTGTCTGCCAGGCGCAGCGCTGCAGAGGGAACTTTCCCCAGGGCAGGGCTCATGCTTCACACGCAAACGCACCCATCCCCAACCAGCCACCCCAGGGGCATCCTGACCTCCAGGAACCAGCTGCCAGCATCCAGCTGCTGGAGGTCTGTCCAGTTGAAGGCGGTGCTGTTCAGGGCAGCCCTCTCGGGGAACACAGCATGCACATTGGTGGTCCTGGTGAGTTCCTCGTCATGCATGAGGAACGGGACCCCATCAGCACTGGCAAAGGAGCAGAGAGGGGAGCTCTGTGTTGCAAGCTGTTTGTCTGCTAACCCTGCTCTGGCATTTCTGCCCCTTCCCAGCCATGTTGCTAGGGTAACCCCCACCCTTATGCCTACTTGTGGTCCCCTACGCAAAAAGGTGAGTGTCTGGAAAGACCTTGGAGCACGTCACGTGATCAAGTCAGGAACCAAGTAGTTCCTTGCTCACTGCAACAGCTGTCTCCATAGCAGGACTGCATGAGATGAACTAGAGCCAGGGTCTTTTCCAAGCAGTGCCCCTTCCCTGATGGTGCCTCCCTCCTAATGCCCTGGAAGGCAACCTCTGTGGGGAGGACAGAAACCCAGAACCTCTCCCAGATCATTGGGACACCAAGCTGGAGCCAGTCCCATACTGGGAAGGTGGGAATGGCAGAGCCCTTTGAACAGAGCCACCTCCAAATTCAGGCTACGTCAGTCCTTCAGAATGCCCCATGTGGGAGGTGACATCCCAGGATACACAGGCCCCTTCCTCCCTCCAAGTCCCTGCTGCCCCTTTACCTCACCATGACGTCTGTCTCAAAGACTTGCACATGACAGTCCACCGCCTTGTGCAGTGACATGAGGGTGTTTTCGGGGGCCAGCTGGAAAAGGAACAGTGTTAGTGCAGAGGGCACAGGCGGGAAGGGGCAGGGGGCAGGCACTCCCCCTGCCTGCCTGCACCCAGCAGCTTGGCTGGGCTCTAGGGCGACCACAATGAGACTGGTGACGCTGGTAAGGTCAGGGGTGGAAAAAGGCTGGGTGCAGACAGCCAGAGCCTGCCTAGTCCTGCTTCTCAGCCCACACCACGCAGCCAGGCTTTCTGCTGAGAGTCGACTGCTCCTGGTCCAGCAGCGCTCAGCAAGCAGCTCTGCCCCGCGGCTGCTGCACCCACCCTCCTCACCCTGTGCTCACCCATCCTCCAGCCCTGTGCTGCCCTGGCTGCTGTGGGGACCCCTCTCTACTGGGCTGGCCAGAGCTCCTCCAGGCCTGCAGCAGCAGGGGTCTGAGATGCCGGTGCCCCACCGCCAGGCACAGCCTGGCTTCCGCTGGCCGAGCAGCCTGCCCCATCCACCCTGACCACTGTGGCAGGACGCTGCTGGTGCTGGTCACTTACCATGGGGGCTCCTCGGTGGCCAACTAAGGCTGGCTTGGTGGGCAGCTGGTTCTCCTCCATGATGCAAGGGGAGGTGATTCCCAGAGGAGCCAGATACAGCGCGACCATTACCGCGCAGTACACAAGCAGCAGAAATACCTTGAGACCTGCAGGCAGAGAAGATAGAGCGGTGAGGTACAGAGGAAGTATTTTGCAGGCTGTTAGGAATAAGCTAAGGCTGCTTCACCTGGCATTCACTTATGGTTGCCCTAGGTCAGGCATTGCATCCCCAGCCTCAGGGACACTGCAGATTTATTCTTGGCCCACTACATGTCCTTACATCCCAACCCAGCACTTCTACAGGACTCAGTCTGCCACCCGTAACTCTGCCATCCACTGCAAAGCAGTGAGGGCTAAAGCCCACCAAGGTCTGGGCATGAGAAGCAGGAACCAAGAGCAGGCATTGCTACCAGACTCAGTCCTGGGGACCTGTTCCCACTGCACCGACTCTCTCTGTGCACCATTGTGCCACCAGTGCTGCTCAGTTGGGTTGTAGGAAGCAGGGCACCTTGGCAGGGCACCAGCTGAGGGAGGAGATGGAGATCTTGGAGGCAGATTACCTTTGTTGCGGGTGCGGTAGATGAAGCTGGCCAGGGGCCAGGCAAGGAGCGTCATTCCCCCCACGATTCCAATGTGCAGGAAGGGACCTGTTGCCTGGAGAGGCAAAGGCAGGATGTCAGCCGGCACCAGCCCAGCCCCTGTCCCCAAAATCCACATGCTCCCATGCCAGGCATCTGCCACTGCAGCCAGAACCACTGGAAGAGCCATAGTGCCAGGGAGGGAAGGACAGGCTCCCGGGGGGCTGAACAGACTCCTCACTCTGGTCGGGCCACCATTCATCACTCTGACTGCAGCTGCTCCGGCCTCCTGCCTCCTGCAAGAGCAGGAGGAGCACCTTGCCTGGCCAGGCAGCAGAAGTCAAGGGCAGGGCACTAACTCCCACGGCACACGGCCTTGCTGGGGGTTCCAGTCACCGCCCTTCAGCTCATCCCCGCAGGCCAGGTACTGGGTACAGCGGGGGAGTCCCTGGTATCGAGGTGACTCACCTGCAGGGAGATACGTGCACTTCTCCACTCCTCCGCCCACTTTATTCCCAGCCCTGTGAAGGCTGCAGCCACCACCAGGGCAGTTAAGATCAGCAGGGTCTGTGGGGCAGGGCATAGGGCAGTTAGGGGAGCACACAGCATCCTGCAGGCCAGCTGGGCAGGGAGAGTCCTCCTCATCCCTTCCTCCTGAGCCCCTGCAAGTCCTGAGACCCCACTTCTCCCATCTGGGTTTGCAGCTGAGCTCTGTACCCCATGCTTTGCGCAGGGGGAATATTCCCATCACAGGGCCATGTGGCTGGGGGACTAACAGCTGCAGCCCAGCTCAGTGGGGACACACAGCCACTCAGTGGGGTCACAGCAGCCACATGCAGCCCCAGTAGGTGGGTCGCAGCTTCCCCAGGTGCCAGCCAGGGCAGGCACCATCTCCCTACACCCCCAGTCTCTCACCTTATGCAGCCAGTGTAGCTTCAAGGGCTGACCACAGAGCTGCAAGCACAAAGCAAGGACCTATGAGAAGAACAAGGAGATGTCAGAGCTGGGCTGTACCCCACACCTCAGCCCTCTAAGGGCACAGGACTCAGCCACTGGGTCCCTGGCCACATTCAGGCTGACACAGCTCCGGCAGGGCGAATGCTGCTGACTCCATGGCAGCCAGCCTGTGCTCAGCACAGCTCTGTACCCCCACTAGCCCAGGCGGGACCAGCGGGGCTCACCAGCAGCACAGACGAGTAGGTGATCAGCGTGGCTGTAGCTATTAGCAGGACCAGGGACCAGTCTAGCCACAACTTCGTCTGCTTGAAGATGAACCTGCCAGGAAAGGGGATGGTCAAAGGGGCAGGGGGAACATGGGGAGCAAGGCTGGATGTGGGATCTTACTCACTCATTGAAGTTGTGGAAATCATTGAGGATGATGATGGCAAAGTAGAGCCACACCAGTGCGAAGAGGAAGACACAGAAGAGGAAAAGGAACCAGCTGCAGTCGCACTGAAAGCCAGAAATGACAGCTATGCACACACCTGCAGGGCACCTAGCCCTGGCCAGGTTGCTGAGACCCCTGGGGAGCACCCAGCCTGCAGCAAGGTGCAGCAGGCACTGGCTTCATGGGTCCAGCAGCATGCTGCACCATGGAGAGCTAACAGAGCTCCCCAGGAGAGCTCTTTTGGCTGGACCCATGCTACAGAAAGATGAACCAGCATCTCCTACAAGCTAAAAAGCTGCCTATGCCAGGCTGGGGAGGACCGCCCCTGTGGCAGGACTGCCTCCTTTCCCATGCAGCAGCCCGTGGGAGCAGGCTGGGACTTTGGACATGGGAAGGGGCAGGGACCCAGGTCCTGTTCCCTTCTACCTGGGTGATCTGTGGGCTGGGCGGAGAGGGGTGCTGTGCCTCAGAGCTGCCATTACAGCGGTGAGCCTGCAGACCTTTCCTGTCTGCCCAGCCGAAGCCAGGTCCAGCTTCAGGGTCTCCTGCCCCATGTACACAGGGAGGTGGAGGGGTGCCACAGGTGCTGAGCGGGACACTCAGCAGCCCAGGCCAGCTTGCACATTCCAGGCAAGATGGGACAAGCAGCGGCACAGCCGCTCCCATGGGAGTTAGAGACCTCAGAGAATCCCAGGGCCTCACCCCTCCCAGGTTACAAATTGCCAGGGACACCCCCTTCCAGCACCCCATCAGCAGGGGCCGCACCCAGCCCAGGAACCGTGCCTTCCACGTGCCTTGCCAGGCACTCAGCGCCCCGGGACCTGCCCGCCACGCTCAGCCCTCCGGGAACACAGCATTGGGCTCCAGCCACGCGCAAGCCATGCCGCAGACACACGCTCGACCGAGCAAGGGACGGCCACGGCTCAGCCTCGCTGCTGCTAGAGCGCTGCACTACCCTTCTCGTCACCCAGCGGGGACAGACAACTCACCCTCTCACTGCTCCAGGCTAGGGCAGTCCCTGAACAGAGAGGGTGCCAGGTATCACCCCAGCTCTCTTGGGGCTCAGGACCAGTGGCAAGGGGTCAGCAGCCCAACGTCTGAGCTAAGCCCCCCAGCCGGAGCCCTTCCCCACCCCAGCCACCCACGCAGGGGCTGGCCAGCCCCAGCTCAGCATCACCCGTGGTATCACCTTGCTGGTTTTCAGGCCCTTCCTCTTCTTGGGAGCGACCCAGTGGCAGCTGTAGAGGCAGAGCGGGCAGGTGGCACAGGGGTGGCAGCAGCCAGGGGGATCTGCCATAGTGCCGGGCTGTCCCAGGCCAACCGTCAGGCGTCCTGCAGGGGATGCACACAGCGTGTTGGCACAGACCTCCCACCCCACCGCCCCATGGGGATGGGGCACTGCAGCATCCTGGGTCCAGGCACCCTGGCAAGCGGCTGCTGCAGAGCTCTGGGACATAGCGGGCTGCTGGCTGTGTCCCCAGGCGAGGTGTGGTGGCAGGGAAAGCGGGAGCACAGGGTGCAGCCCGACCTGTTCCGCAGGCTGCCCTGGGACGGCAACGAGCTGGAGCAGGCCTGGAGCTGGCAGGGAGCAGGGCCTGCTCCTCAGCCGAGGGTTTGGTGCTGCTCCTGGGAGCCAGGAGCATCGTGCGGGCTCCAGGGGATGTCAGTGTCGCCAGCCAGCTTGAAACAACCTTGCACCCAGGCTCCTTGTGAGTAGCCCAGCTGCAACGATCACGCTGCAGCCCGGGGCTCCTGCTGTGCAGCTGGGGGTACGTGCAACAGCCTGGGAAGTCCCCATCCTCCTCCCTAAGCCCAGGTCTCCACTGAGGTGGCACCATCCTGGCAGCCCTTCAGCTCAGCTCACACAGCAAGGGGTACCCAGGGGGGGTTGGAGGAGCTGCAGCCGAACAGGCGCTGAGTGGCTGTTGGTCCAAGCACTACGGGGGTGGCAGGGGGGGAGCAGCAGTTATGGGGGGGGAACCCACTGCTAGAGTCGTGGACACCCAGGTTGGGTGCAGGGCTACCACTGAGTTCCCCACGCACTGGGAAGGGGAGAGGTCCAGGATGCTTTGCTGTGGTCCCCAGATTCCTGGTGCTTGGCTGGAGGAAGCAGAGAGCCCCAAACAAGGTCTCCCTTTACCCGCCTCCAGAAACGCCATGTTTATTACTGCTTGTCTGCTGCAGAGCTGCCCCCCTCCTCACCCCAACCTCCCCAACAGGCCAGGCACCCCATGCAACACTATCACCCCACAGATTAAACCAGACTCATTTCACTGCAATGACTGCGCCAGGCGCAGGAGCCAGCTGACCACATCCTCCCAGCCACATCCTCTCCAATGTTGGGGGCAAGGGTGTGCCTAGCAGAACCACGTTCCATCCTAACCAGGGCCCTGGAGAGGGGGAGCAGAGCTAGTTTAGGCCCTTCCAGTCCCAGCCAGCCACACCAGAGCAGCTCTGCCATGCCCTGGCTACAGCCAAAGTCAGCCTGGTGTTCCCCCACCACAAAGCAGCACCCCAGCGTGGCACCTTGCTCACAAATACCACCAGTGTGTTGGTCTTCAGGGGTACTGTGCAGAGTCCCCCCCAGGACCCACAGAGTGGCCACTGGGGCACACACAGCCAGGTACCAACCCAAGAGCAGGACCCCTAACCTGCCCAGCTGGCGTCTCCAGGCTGAGGGATGTCTGGGGGCTGCCATCAGCAGGTCCAGACAGCCAAGGCACAGGGGATGCTGAGCAGCACAGTGGTGACCACCTCCAGTGCCCCCTTCATCTTCTAGTGATCAGATCAGCAGCTGTGATCTGCTCAGTGATCACACTGAAGGAGCCAGCCCAAACACAAGAGCAGGAAGCCATGGGACCAGACAGTTTCCCTCCCTGGTACCCAGGGGCTCTGGCTGCAGGCTCATACCCCTGCTGTCACCAGCAGAGGCACCAATTCCACCAGGGAGCAGAGGGCTCAGCCAGCATCCCCCAGGACTTGCCCTGTCCTCGCCTCACTGCTCATACAGGCAGAGCACTGGTACCAGCAGCTGCCGGGGAAAACCCTGCGTGGCTCCCACGCGGCGTGCAAAGTACAGTAGGAGAGGCTGCGGGCATCATCTGAACTTCAGCACTCAGCTGTTCTGAGAGGCTGTTGCTGCCAGGACGGGGGCTTGGCAGAGCAGTGGCACAGGACTGGTCACAAATCTACGCCAGTGGTGCTGTCTGGAGGGTTGAGGGAAAATGTCACCCTGTTCCCCAGCTCAGAGCGGGACTGCAGCAGCAGTGCCAGTAGTTATTGTGCAACACACTGGCACAGGGCACTGGTCCCAAACAGAGCTGGACTGGGCACGCAGCAGACCCTGCTCAGCTTCTGCTCCAGCTCCAAGGCCCGGCTGGAGGTCCATCAGGGCTGGAAGGAGCCCTCCTTCAGCTCCCACCAAACAACCCTCACGGCACACCCCCCAGCCCTAGTGTCAGGGGCACAGGGGGCTTGAAGGTGTGACAAACCTATTGCTACAGTCACCAACACAGCAGCGTGTGCTCACAGCCCCGCAGAGACCTTTGTGCCCCAGGGGTGGTGGTACAGGACAACCAGATGGCCATAAGCAGGGCAAGAGACCCTTGCCCTTGCGGAGCTGAGCCAGCCCCGGTGCACGTCACCAGGCAGGTCAGCTAGAGGTGACATCCAGCCCCGCTGTCCCCTGACCTCACAGGAGGGAGGGCAGGGCTCCTGGATCAGCGTGGGGAACAGGGAGACCCCAAAACAGCCAGAGCAGCACAGCCTGGTCCAGACCCCCCACTCCCAGCCTCATGCCCTGCATCTCCCCCATGCAGTCAGCTCTGGGCTCCCTGTCCCTGCTCTCCGGAGCATGGGAACAGCACGGCAGCCCCTTTCCTTCCCCACCTCAGCTGTAGACAGGGCCAGGACGATCACCCCCCGTACTGCTCTGCCAGCTCTCCCGCAGTTCCCGTGGCAGCAGGGGACAGCGTTCCCATGGCACGGACTACTACCCCGGGGCAGCGAGCCAAGCGGGCAAAATACCTGCTCCCTGCAGACGTCGGGTTCCCGCAGCTGGGACGCCGGCAGGCCAGGTGAGTGCTGGGGCTGGGCTCTCAGCTGGGCGTCCCTACACAGCGGAGCCCTGCTCTGCTGCTTGCTCACACCCTCCTGGGTGTGTTTGTGACCCGGCAGGGCTGCCGGTGCCGCCTGCAGGTCTGCACGGGCTGGCAGAGGCGGGCTGCCCGCAGCAGGCAGGGTGGGGGGTCAGGGGGGGCCCCTGACAGTGGCTTTGTGCCCCACCGACCCCGGCGCAGCCTCTGCTCCGTGGCCGCTGGGAAAGCAGAGAAGGGGCCCAGGGGGGCGTCACGCGCCACAGCACAGAGGAGTTTGCAGGCAGTCCACGCTCAGGCGGATTAAGGCTCCACGTAGAGCTCTGGGAGCAGGGAAGGCAGATGGAGGCAGAGCTTTGTGCATCACCGGGCCTTCGAGCAAGGGGCTCTGGGAGCCCCTCTGTCAAAGGGAGACTTTTCACTTCCTTGCAGAGGAAGCCTGCGACAGACGCATCCCAGGCCACTGCAGCTGGCCCAGGTGACACTCACTGGGGCATGCTTTGAAGGTGGGAGTATAGAGGTGAAGGTGGTTTCTCGTCTTGAGACAAGAGAAATGCTTCAGAGCCAAGACATCCAAACTTAGCTAAAGCAGCAGATGAAAGGAGGGTCCAAGACAGGGCCCCTGATGCTACCTGCAGATGGATGGGGTGATGCCCCCACCTCCCCGGCTCCCTCCCTGTGGCCCGGCACAGCCCCCACCGTCTGCTCCAGGTCTCGGCAGAGGCCCAGCCTCTGGTGAGCCAGGATGCAGGATGGACGCTCAGACCTTTGCGTATCAGCAACTTGTTCCGTCGTTGCCCGGGATCTCATGGGACCTCTGATCTCCTGCCACTTGCAAAGGAGCTGAGAAAGCTGATGGCATCCTGCAGTGACACAGCAACTGCCAGACTAGGCAGTAGCCTCAGCACTCACCCTCGGAGCCGATTCTATTCCGCACCATTATTAACAGCCTTGGCACAAATCACTGAATGGCTCCATGAAATGTGCTGATTGGGTCCATCTACGAGGCCTGAGCAGCGGAGGGTCTGGAGCACTGCAGGAGGGGTTGTGTAGTGACACCCATCGCTCCGCGGCCCAAGGAGTAAGCTGAAAGCATTGCAACGGCCAGGAGAGCCCCTGGGACGAGCAGGCAGCTCTGCACCCCACGCTTTGCCAGCCGCGAGCAGCTTGCGGCGTGGCTCACCACCACACAGACCCACCGCGGGGCCACGGGGCAGAGTGAGCCCGCAGGCGGGGGTCTGCCCAGCCGGACTGTGCCCCAGGAGAGCCCCGGGATGCAGAGAGCCCGTTTTGCTCGATATTTAAGTTTGGGGACAGGGCTGCGGATTATGGGGAGGTGAAGAAGCAGGCAGTGGGGAGGGGTGAAGGGCCACTGAAGCCAACAAACAGCTGAAAAGGGAAAACTGAGCATGACTAAAGGGATGGAGGTGATCCTGGAGGAGGGCGGGCTGCAGCGGAGCCCCCGCAGACCCAGGCGCTGTGGATTTCAGGGGTGCGAGGCACAGCTGACAGGAGAGGCGCCCCTCAGCCACGGGCAGGCGGAGCAGCGGGACCGGCGGGGATGCCCGCGGGTACCGGCCGCCGTCCGACCGCGCCGGCCGGGTCTCCCCGTCCCTCCCCAAGGCCGAACTGTGGCAGCCGGAGCGCTGCGGAGGGAGCGGGGCCTGCAGGGGCCGCCCCGTCCCGCCGCCCGCCAGAGGGCGCTGCCG
>VYZM01010019.1:37570-62979 GCA_013398915.1 Dromas ardeola | reverse complement strand
GGGCCGGGGGCTTGCACAGCTGCAGGCCCCCAGAGCACAGCCGTGGCCAGGAGGTGCCTGCCGCCTCAGGTGACTCGGGCTCAGATCGCTTTTATGTTGTAAAAGGCCAATGGAAGTGACATCTGGTTTGCTTCTGTCTGCATCTTAGGCCTTACTGCAGCCGGTGTTCACACAATGGGGGTCAGCAGCTCACAGAGCTGAACTGCTGCTGTGTGATGAGGGACATCTGCCTCCTGCCACCTCACCGGAGCAGCAGGTCCCAGCTGCCCACGCCTGCTCCAACACAGGATCCACATCAGGGTTTCACCAAAAGGAAGGAGCTGAACTTAGGGATGCATCGTGGCCCTGGCCCAGTCCATCAGACTGCCTAAACAGGGGCATCCTAGGCATACCCTGCCCTGGCAGCTCAGATGCTGGTCTGATCTCCAGGAGCCAAGTCACAGTGGAACAGTTAAAGCTGACAACCAGAATGCATAGTCAAGCTGGCTTAGCTCTACGGCTGTCTCATCATGAAGTCAAACACGCCAGAATTAGTTGGGAAGACGACAGAAAGCAGTGTCCCTATCAGCACAGTTGAATCAGCTCACACACAACATCAAGTGTTGCATTGCTGTAAGCAGGGTTTGCGCCTTGCCTTCATTTGTGAGCAGTCTCATCCGTAAGTGGTTTTTTTTAAATTCTAGTAAAGTTATAAAAACAAATGCACAGGGGAATGGTTTAAGTAAGCAAGGAAACTTATGTTTGTGTATTGTAGTTCAGCTGAAGTTATCTCCCTAGACTTTTATTTGGGGAGCAGAGAAGGTGTTTTCAACATATGGAGGTGACTTAGTGGCTTTATATTAGGTTCTTGTTTGTCAATTGAACTGGTCACAAAACAGTCTTTTCAGATAAAAATGTAAGCCACTGTTTCGGTTACTTCTATTTTTCACTATCCTGCAGGTAATCTACAAGAAATAAAGCTTTTAAGTTTGACTGTTTTAGGGAATGTTTTCCCTTCATGTAATCTCCCATAGGACTCAAGACCTGAGATAAGAGGGTAAGGCAGCACAGGTTTCTGTAACCATTATTTTACTATGCCAGCTTGTAATGGACAACAAAAGTTCAGTGCATTTCCTCTGCTGTCAAAACTTTAAAAGCCAGTGGCACAGACTGTGCTTCCACCCCAGCTAGTACAGCTAGACCTACATAAACTGATAGGCCAAGGCAAAGATCTCTCCATCATGAGTCTAAAAATCTCTACTTGCTGATAATCTGCAGTAATATAGAACTTGCTACATTTTTAAGATATCTTGCATAGGCATATTAAGAAATTAAGCTGTCAGAAAGAACTACTCAGAAGGTAAAATGCCTGCTTAAGGGAGGGTATATGGATCATAGCACTAGTCTCATTGGTTAGGTTTACTTTTTCGTAAAGGCCGAAGCTTATAAGGAATTAAAGTCTGTGGTGAACAAACTTTTGGATCAGAGATATTTTTTTTTCCCCCAGAAGCAGGCTAGTTAAAGGAGATCAGGAATGCAGATTGTGAGAGTATTGTTCAGCATGAGAAAAACCACCGTGGAGAACGGTATTTATTTCAGCTCTTACCACTGAGTGTGTATGATATGAGACAAATCACTTGACCCAAACTTTTCATGGGTGGTCCTTATAGTTTTAATTTCCTAAGTACTTGAAAACAGCATGGGGCTGATTTTCAGGAGTGCTAATCATTCATTGTTGTAATTGAGATGAATGATAGGAGCTCTGAGGATCAAATGCTAGCGAGTGTTAAGAGTTCAAGCTGCACAGTAACAGCAGATCTTAGATTGGGAACTGCACCAGCACAGCGTTTAGACCCACTGTTTTCATAGGAATCTAACACCCCTCAAGGGTTTGTGGAGATATGGTTATTAATGTGCAGAGAACACAGACTTTTACAAGAGCACAGTAGGAAAGCAGAAGGTAATCTGTTCAGTAAGAATTATACTGTATATATAGAATTAGGAAATGATTTTTTAGATACGGTGTCATGGTATATCTAAAGTTGATAAGGCAAAGAAGACTTTTCTTGGGCTCCCTGGGAAAAAAAAAAGAGAGGAATTCAAACAGGCAAGTCTTGCTTTCATTTAAAAAATATAGTTACCAGATTCTGATATTTCTGTCAGATATCTGTCTGGTAAGGTTTACGTGCTATACTTCATTCATGATTTCAAGGACTGAAATAGCTGTTTTTGTTCAGATGTAGCTTTTTCTTTTTGGAACTTGAACTAGTTCAGAATTTGAAGATGTTTATCATTTGCCATTTCCTCATTGCCTTATTGCATACTTAACTGGAGCCACACAATAACAAACTGAAGCCAAGTCTCAAGTATGACATTTAAGATACAATAGAAAGGATGCTCACAGGGTATAGTCACATGCAATTTTGCATCTTAAATTACTAAATAAATATTTTTGGCTTTTGTATCAACTACAAAAGATGCTGACTAATTTAGTTATAGCAGAACTGTTTTTTCTAGTTAATCTGTTTCCTTTATAGGGATAATTAGCTTTACTGGAAGTTAAGTTGTAGGCATAACTTACTGAGTGGGGCAACACTGATTCTCTGCAGATCTGGTTCCACTTGCTGTGCATTAAAACCATACTCAAGCAGTATCAGTGGTTTGTGTTATTTTCTGACCTATTTGTGGTTTTTTTTTCCTGAAAAAAATATAGTATTTCCCTGTCTGCAAGCATAAAACATCTTATCTACCACTTATTTACGTTGTTGTACTACAGAAACTTTGTATTTAGCCTTTTTTTGTTGTTTACTAACTTTTAAGACACACCATTATTTTTGCACTGGGATAAGCCTTTGCTATGGAGCATTCGCTCCTGATGATCTCTAATTTCTGTTCAGAGTTATAGTTACTATAGAACAGAATTTTCCCCCCTTTCAGGATATAAAAGCAGCTGCAAGATCACTATGTTAAGATGTGCTAAGAAGCACAAAAAACTATTTGTTGCTTGAGCTACTTTCTTTTCTCATTGTTTCAGAAACTTTCCATGAAGTCATTACTGCTCACTGATGTTACTGTTAAGCCACATACTTTGTTATAGCGTTACTGAGGAGCTAACAGCAGCCTAGGTAGCATAAGACTGAATGAGCATTCATGTCAAAAACAAGCTTAAGTACCTGACACAGAAAAGCTCAGCTCTCAAACTATAACCAGCACCAGTTAGAATACAGCCCAAGCTCCCAAGCACCTAACTTATAAGTGCTTGCTTTGCATTCAAATATCAACACAGATAGTGGTTCAAGTCAGTCCTTGCTTAAGGGCTACAACTTCTGATCGCCTGCTAGCCTTATCACTTACAGGATTCTATCCTCTCTAGTCTACATAGTCAGAAAAAACAAAAGAAAAGAAAGTCTTGCATATCTATTTTACTATCACCTCATTGTTGTCAGATAGGTTATTTGAAGAGAAATAATAGTAATACTCCTATTGTACTTGCAGTACTACTACATTTTTTGTTTTAGTATGTACAAGCTGTTATCAGATAGCTTCACAGAACTATTGGTGCCTTTCCTGTTGCCTTAAGAGACACAATTCATTTATATTAGACACATTGATAAAAGCAACTTTCCCACACATGTAGCTTGTCTGCATCGCGTATTTTACAATTGCTATAAGCTATTAGCTCAAATGCTAAAAAAATTAAAAAAAAAAACACAAACAAGAAAAGGCCTAAACCTGGCACACTTACCAGACAGAAGCAGTTTCTTGTTTCAAACTCTTTAGTGTATACAAGCAGCAGCTGTTTACCATTGCCAAATTTATAGGACCAGCCTCCAGAGCATTGTGCTGAGGGTAGGTTTATATAAAGGGCCCTTGCTAGGGAGTGGTGAGTAGTCTGGTGGGGAGGTGGTGTCTGTATGTCCCTAGGTGGCTGGGGTATAGCTGTGTTGTAGTGAAGCTCGTATGTAGAATTATTAATGGAGGAGTAGTTTTATTTAAAAAAAATAACATATTAGGCCTAGGGTAGTTAGTTTAGCTTTTTTGTTCCCTGTAAGTATAATTTCCTGGCTGTGTTTGGCTTATTTTCTTGTATCTATTTAAAGTCTTTTCAGTCATAAGTCCCTTTAGGTAAAGGCTCTAGCTAAAGTGTTGTAGTAGCTAAAGGGAAAAAGTCTTTAGCACCATTTATCATCTGTTTTCTTACTTGATTCTTTGTGCTAGTTTTGGCTGGGATAGAAATAACTTTTTCTATAGTAGCTTGTATGGGGTTATGTTTTGGATTTGTGCTCAGTATACATTTTGGATATATATGCTCAGTACATAAATGAGGCTGGCTGGGGGTAGGAACTGGTGATGACAGCTTGGGAGAGGGCTGGTCATCAGTCAGCAGGTGGTGAGCATTGTGCATCACTTGTTATGTATATTCTTTTACTGTTGTTATTTTCTCATCCTTTGTCCTATTAAGCTGGCTTTAACCTAAAAAAAAATCTCCACAACCCAAAAAATCTGCTTTACTGTTAATGCTCATGGGCTGTAGGCCTTACCATGGTCTTCACCAGGGGCTGCAGGGAAATGTCTGCTCTGGTGCCTGGAGCACCTCCTCCCCTTCCTTCTCTGACCTGGATGTCTGCGGAGTTGTTTGGATTTGAGTTCACGTGGGAGTTCCAGCCTGTCCAGTACGGCAGTAGTGCCCTGGCCATTGGCTAGCCCAGCTCCATTGCCATTGCTGTTATCAAAATGTTCCCAGGCACAGCAGAGTACAATGATAGGCAGTACAGCAAGCAGCAAAAGCAAAAAGGGGACACTAATGAGCATAAGACTGTAATTTACAGGAAGGCAAGTAAGTCCCATGGCAAGTGCAGGAACCTGCCAATTAATAGCTAAATAGCAATAAACTTGATCTAGCACATTCCAATCAAATCTGTTGTTATCTTGAGCCCTGTGTTGGGTGCTAGAAAGGACTGTTGTGATTTAACTCCAGCTGGCAACTAAGCACCATACAGACACTTGCTCACTCTGCCCTGGTGGGATGGGGGATAAAATCAGAAGAGTACAAGGGAGAAAANTGATCTAGCACATTCCAATCAAATCTGTTGTTATCTTGAGCCCTGTGTTGGGTGCTAGAAAGGACTGTTGTGATTTAACTCCAGCTGGCAACTAAGCACCATACAGACACTTGCTCACTCTGCCCTGGTGGGATGGGGGATAAAATCAGAAGAGTACAAGGGAGAAAACTTGTAGGTTAAGATAAAGACAGTTTAATAAGTAAAGCAAAAGCTGTGCATGCAAGCAAAGCAAAACAAGGAATCCATTCCCTGCTTCCCATTGGCAGGCAGGTGTTTGGCCATCTCCAGGAAAGCAGGGCTCCATCATGTGTAACAGTTACTTGGGCAGACAAATGCCATAACTGTGAGTGCCCCCCCCCTTCCTTCTTCTTCCCCCAGCTTTATATGCTGAGCATGACATCGCATGGTGTTGAACATCCCTTTGGGCAGCTGGGGTCAGCTGTCCCAGCTGTGTTTCTTCCCAACTTTTTATGCCCCCCCCCCAGCCTGCTCGCTCGTGCGAGGAGCATAAAAGGCCTTGACTCTGTGTAAGCGCTGCTCAGCAATAACAAAAACATCCCTGTATTATCAACACTGTTTCCAGCACAAATTGAAAACATAGCCCTGTACTAGCTGCTGTGACGAAAATTAACTCTACCCCAGCCAAAACCAGCATGTTGTTACAGATACCTGCTGTGGGTATCTATAAGGGCTCTGTTTTAGTAACTTCCATGTGAATTTTCTTCTGAGCCTTTAACTAGTACAAAGAGTTGTGGGGAATTTCTAGCTGAGGGTCTGCATTAGTATTTTTTTCTCTGTGCTTTCTCAGAGCTACTATGTAATCAGTATCTCTGGGGCTTGGTGTCTAGCTGCCTGTGGTTTCTCACCTTCAGTGTTCATGGACGAAATGCTTATGTTTGGGGGTAAAAAGTGTCTGCCTCTCAGAAGGTATTTGTACAGTTGTGAAGGTAATATTTTCTTGACATCACATGTTGGTTGGGGGAAAAAAAAGGCTTTATTTGCTTTGAAGTTAGGAAAGTGCAAGTATAACCTGATACGGGGAAGCAACATCCAGTTAGACGTTGCAACATAGCAAATAGCATAGCAAGAATAGTATAGGAAAGAGGCTCCTGAATGATAACACTAGGGCAGCTCTACCTTAGAAGTGGCAGACAAGCAGAGCCATCTGGAGCCATAGAGACAACTGGAGCGGCTATCCAAGGCCCTATTGTCTGGGAGAAGTAATCATCTGATTAGAACTGGTCTTGGAGCTACAGCTATCACCCAACAAAGAGAACAGGACCATTGAGAGAGGACAAACTGGTTTTCAGCCAGACCAAGTCCGGTGGCTTTTGGCAACCAGATAAGGACAGCTGACCAAAACAAAGAGGAGTAAGCGATTACCAGAGGATTCTGAAGGACCACCGAGAGACTATAATGCGCATATCGGAGTGGGTAGTAGCCTATGGTAATGAGTTCCCAGAAAAATAATGAACATGTTAATGATTTCCCGAAAACCTTGTGTGAATCGTGTATATAAGCTGTTTAACTGACCCTTTACGGTGTGCAAGTTTGGAGGAGCGATCCCCCTTGCACCCAGCACTGCAATAAAGCATACCTGCTTAATAGTCACCAAGGTTATTAAGTCTTAATTTCGGAATTTCACAGCATCAAACCTTTTTTTTTTTTGTCTTGCCACCTGTGAGACCTTCTTCTCTGGAACCTAGGCTGCAAGAGACACTTCCTGCTTTTTTGGATGGAGTGGTTGACAGCATGGAGAGGCTTGACATTGTGGCTGAGCTGTTCTGATGAAGTGTTGTTTCTAGAAAGTATAGCAGAAAGCTATTTGATCTTTTGTTTTCTGACAATGGAAAACTGAATTTCCTGTGGTGGTGGAGAGACTCAGCTGTAAGGCAGAACTTCAAAATCTAAAAACCTTAGGCTGCCAAAGCCCCTTCTGTGCCAGTGCTTTGCCTTCTACCCGAGGGACCTGCTGGAAATGACTGGTTCTGGCAAATTGTAGCTTGGGCAGGTAAATAGTATGCAGAATCAGTGTTTCTCTGCTGGCAGTTTGAAGTGGCTGTGCCTGTTTGAACCTTTAGAATAGCTAAATACCTTTTCCAAAGAGCAAAGAGAACGTACTGTGCGAATGTATTAACAGCTTAAATGACTTGTACTGTAGTATCTTGAGTCTGTGTATGTATGGGCTATCTCTGTTACTGGCGCATCCTTAGCTGCTCAGGAAATGATTTTCAAGTAGGCATGTATGTGATCCTTTCTTTTAAGCTTATTAGCTCCCAGCTTATCTGGAAGCCCACCAGCTTGTTCCTGCTAAGTTTTAATGGATGATTGGAAATGGCACTAGAATAAAAAAGGTCATACTTCTAGGTTGTTCTGCTTTTGAGTCAGTAAAAGCATCACAGATTGAGATGTTACTAAGACCAGATAAATACTAACTTTGGAGGTAGTGGTACTTAAACCAGCATGTTTATCCTTGGGACTCAGTGGATTCAGGTGGGTAGGATATATAGGCAGGAATATGACACTAATGCCTACCTATAATGAACTTGATGCTAATTTTTTCCCCTTAGCTACTTCAATAGATTGGAGTATTATAAGCAATTAATTTAGCATTTGCATAACTCGTCAAGGTGTTCTTTGAGCTTTCTGAAGTATCACTAGCTTTTAGTTGTGCACTGGCTAGCTGTCTGTTTATTAGGTGGTCATTTGTCTAATTGGTTTTACTTTCTTTTGTTAGTGTTAATTGAATCAGCTTGCATCCAGGCATGAATCTGAAGAACTTCTGGGTGACTTCCAAACAACTACTCATTGTTCTGCACTTGTACCTCCTTAATGACAGTTGTTACTTTGTCTGGTCCTTTTTTCCCAAGCTTGCCTATATTTCACTCAAATGCAAAGCTCATGCAGTTAACTAGGTTGTGCAATTAAAGGACATGCCAATTGCCTTCCCCCACAATGTAGTTTTTTACGATAAAATCTTAATTCACTTTTATGGCTTTTGCTAAGTTATTCTTGAGTTTTGCCGTTAAATCAAGTATTTGATCCTGTGTCCAGAACAGAATGTAATTTTCATTAGGAAATGAAAACAGACTTGCAATTCTTGTCTCCTATGTTGCAGCAGACATGCACTCACTAAGAACTTCTAGGCATCCCTGTGAATTGCTCACTAAATAAGACACTTAAACAGAGTTCTAATGTCTGTTCACAAAACTTACCTTTATTTTAAGAAGGTGCTTGAGTGCTCAGAAGAGGTTCTGTTCTTGTTTGGCAGAACTGCGCTGGTCCATGACTTGTAAGTGCACCGTGAGTTTAGAATGTGTGAAGTTCATGAAAAGGGTGCTCTGCCTTCTTGATCGCTGCAGGGTGATGCTGATGTGGGAGGATTTGTTGCTTAAAGTCCTTATCTCCAGCACCAGGAAAAGAAGCACACCTGGAGAAAAGGTTTAAGAGCAAGTCCTGAGAGGACCTTCGATGGTTGAAATGGATATTGAGATGAAAAATGTCACTCTCTAAATTTGCAGCTGTCATACTTGGAGCTACCATCACAGATTGTACTTCGTTGCATTAGACATTATATAGCAATAGGATGAAGGTGATTGTTGCCTCAGGTACTTGCACTTGCTTGCCTTGTCAGATACAGTTACAGACAGATGGTGATGAGGAAAAGAGAATCTGCATAGCTCAGCATGAAGGGCATTTGTCTTGGCACTCTAGCTGTTTTGTCACTGTCAAGCTTTGTTTCTAGGTTCTGCAGAATTATACAGAAGCTGAGCGAGTACTGCCTGTATTTGAGATAGTCCCCACATGTGAAGGCTAGCATGGGAGAAAACAAAACATGCTTGTTTGCAAAACAAAAGAAGTGGTGAGGAGAGTATAGGAGAAAGCATTCAGGATGACTATGAATGAAACAAGCCCAAAATAGGGATGCAGCAGTGACTGAAGCTTAAGCTGAGAGTTCTAGTTGTGTGATAAAATGTTAGGAATAAAACTGCAAAGTGTAGATGGATATTGCTGGGGCCTTGTGTCCAGACTGAGTTTTGTGTGACACTGGCATTCTGTTCCTGAATGCTGTCGGTAGTCGGTGGTTTGAAAAAATAGTGGAAAGCATGCAGAAAGCTTTTGGGGTACTCTACAGTCCTTCTGGGGATTTCTGGAAACACAGCTGTGATCTAGTCTGTGGATAGCAGAGGTTACTGCATGGTTCTCACTACAGCGTAGTCCAAACTGTCCCTCTCATGCTTTGTGGTGTTACAGGGGTGCTTGCTAAGTTCTCCTTATTATCTTTGTTCATTTTTGTGATCATAAATTGTTATGTTTGAACTGGACAGCTGAATAAACTTTGGGGAGTGTTAGACAGATTAGGCTAAAAATCACTTAAACAGCGCTAACTGCAAGCTCTGACTTACTCCTGTTCTGCTCTGTTGTAGTGCAAATACTTGTGCTAATTTGCACTGTTTTGACAGTCACTTCTGCAATATATAAACTACTCCTTCAGATGCCTAATTAAATATTACAAGTATCCTGACTAGAAATGCTTTAATCTAATGAGAATACTACTTGAGGTTACTGCTACCAGAAATGTGTATTTCCTTGAGT
This sequence comes from Dromas ardeola, assembly GCA_013398915.1. NCBI lineage: Eukaryota > Metazoa > Chordata > Aves > Charadriiformes > Dromadidae > Dromas > Dromas ardeola. The sequence continues at coordinate 53,341 of VYZM01010019.1, read as the reverse complement.
TATTCAATAACTCTATTCTAATGACATCAGCAGCTGGACTGCTAAATGCTGTTAACGAAGCCTTTTTTCTAACTACAAGCATGTTGTCACATCAGTCCTACTCTAAATACTGAGAAACACAGATTTTGCAAAAACAGTAGCAGGTGAGAAATTCAACCCATGTTGAATTCCAATAGACATTACCAGAACTCAACGGCATTATTTGAGAGAATGGGTTTTGCTGCAAGAGCACAAGTCAAAGTATTCAATGGTTAAAAATGAGGGACAGAAGAGGCTTTTCAAAAGAGCACTACCTGGCACAGGAACAGTCAATTCACTGGAACAAAATGGGCAGAGAAGTGAGTGGAAGTGACCAACATCTCATTGCCCAGGCTGCAAGTATCATTTCTTTGGGCAGCAGTGCTGTCATGTTCTGGCTGGTGGTGGGGAAAGCTACTTTTTATCTGATTATGGAGCCTTGGAGCAACATTATGGTCTTAACCTTCATTTAACTGGCATAAACGGCTATGCTGTCCAAAGAAAAAAAATCTTAGGACCCTGCACTTAGAAGATATAAATGCTGTAGACACTAGCTGTGCATATCAGTGTGAAATGAAAATTGTAGAATTCTTGGAGGAAGGCATTTGGGTTCTTTGGTTAGATTATGGCTAGCTGTACACAGCAGCAGATTCAGCAGGTTAAACCAGCAAGGTCAGCAGATCAGGAAGTGGCTAGAGGCCTGTTCAGTAATCTACATGTGCAGCAAGGATATAAGTCACTTCAGAAGTAAGAACAACAACACAGTTTACAATGCTAGCTTGTAAACAGAAAAGGCAGTAACAAAACCAGTGAAGGCCATACTAAAGAACCAGGGAGAACAGCATTGGACTTGTCTGAGCTGCTGCAAAAAAAGGAACCTCAGTGTCCATGGTCCAGTGGGTAATCCATTCTTGTGTGGCTGCAGGCTGTTTGTCGGTGGGCTGATTTGAGTAACTGATCTTGGTTGTCCTAATCCCATGCTTGTTTTATTTGTTTTTTTGCATTGACAGATAGCTGATAGGTCTCTCTTCCAGCTGAAGGCTTTCTGCCTAAGCTCCTGGTGGGGCGTAACAAGGCTGCTATGTATTCGGAAAACTGTATAAAGACTTTCTCTAAATTATCTGTTCAGATTTGTAGTGTTTCAAAGTGAAGCTTTTCATATGGCATAGAGCAATGAATCAATTTTTTTTTTTTTAATGCTCATCTGTGCAACTCATCTCCCCTAGCTTTGCTGTCACTGAAATTGCCAAAGGTATAAGAGTCTTGAAGAGCAGGCAAGTTCTATTGCCAACATTAGAAATAAATAACTGTAAGTGCTCTAACAACTGCTAGGCTGTACTAAGCTTCACTGCATAAAAGTAACTGTCCCAGTTGCATCTTTCTTGTTTCTCTAATTAGTTTAAGTGGTAATTAAAAAAAAGATTCCATTAAGAATGCCAGATCTCTCATCGTCTCTCTGTGTGTATACACATACATATATAGGGGAAGGAAGAAATTGTTTGAAATAAAGCCCTTTCTGCAGCAAATATTTGATTTACCTGGGAGAGATTTTGCCTTGAAGGGCTGCCCAGAACAATGGGCTATGCAGCAATGTGATGGTTTTTTCATGTCATATTCTTAGTTTTATGATTATTTGGCACATTTGCTTGAATCAAGCAAAAAATGGTAGTCCCATCCCATCTGGGATGATGCATTAATTTTCAGCACACTGAAGGCAACTCACTGGTTATATGCAGGTTTCCTTGTACCTCTCTTGTGCTTTGAGAGAGCACGTTGAGTATGAAATTGAGTTAGACTGAATAGTTCCCATCTGAGAGCATCTGTAGTGTTGAAAACCTGTTGATACTCTACTCTTTTAGGCCGATATTAACTAATGCAGGAGATGCTAGTGAAAGTGAATGTGCACAGACTTCAGATAGCCTGAGCATTTCCTCACCCTACAAAGCCGCTCATGCACAGAGGTGATGCCACTAGTTTTGCTCCTACCCCTAAGGTACAAAATAGAGAGCCAGCATCCTTGGGTTCTCTTCCTTGCTCTGCTCTGCTTTCTGGCAGAGGACATCTAGTTTAGTTTCTCAGTGACCTCTTGTCCTGGTTCCGGCGGGGATAGGGTTAATTTTCCCCGGGCTCCGGCAGGTACGCAGGCGTTCCATCCCCTGTGAGCCATGCCCAGGCTGGAGCCGGGGGCTGCCGCGGGAGGGGGCAGGAAGTGGCCGCTTGGGAGCGGGCTGGGGCGTCCCGGGTCCGGTCGGTGAGCGCTGGTACCGTCCTCGTGTTTGTACATGCCTCTGTCAGGGTTATTGCTGTTGTTTCCCTGTTCCCTTTGCTGTTCTGTTAAACTGCCTTTGTCTCAACCCACGAGTTGTGGCTTTTTCTTCCGATCCCCCCGCACGGCCGTGGGGGGGTGGAGGGAGCGGCCGCGCGGTTCTTTGTTGCCGCCTGAGGCCGAACCACGGCACCTCTGTGGGAAACGGATGTTACAAGGCCGAAGTACTCGCCTTCCAACGTGGCCGCGTCACTTGGAAAGCCGTTTTGACTGGATAAGGAACAAAGCTAAAAAGGCGTTGCATTTCATCTCATTGACTCCATCAAACTAAAAACCTGTCTTTATCAGCAGAAGTTTCTGCAGCCTGTGAATCCGGCCCTGCGCTTCTGAAGTCCAAGCTGCAGGTTGCGCTGCATTAAAATATTCTGCTGCCACAGCGGTCTCTTACTACAGATGAAAATTTCTGTGCATCATTTTATGGAAGGAGGAGTTTTGACAGGCTTCTCTCATAGGGTTGTTTGTACTATATATGATATACCTATGAAGTAGTTTATAATGCTGCCTGAAATTATTTATTAATGTGGCTTTTATGCCCAAGAAGCAAAAACGTGCCAGAATTCTCCAAATAGGTTTGATTCTACTATATTGATGAATACCGTATATCTTCTTGATGTATTGTTTACCTTCCCACATCATGCTGAAAACCTGAAATGTTATTTAGTAGGGAATAGTCCCACATGACCTAATAAATAAAAAATAGCAAGGTAATATTTACAGTAAAAGGTTCCAACATGTTTTTCCAAACTGGTTAGAAAGTCTCTTTAATGCTAAAGCGTGTTTCTTCTGGAGAGCAAACTAGTTATTGCCTTGATTTGAAAGTGTCTATATTTAGAGCAGGATAGAGTCCAATATTCAAATTCTCTCAGAAGCTACTATCAACAAGGTGAAATCCCACTTCTTGTTTTAGTGTTGCCAATTGGCTTGTACTCAGGGGGCATTACAGTATGAAAGCTTTGTGGCTAGAAATGATGGATGGTTGTGCAGTTGGATAAATTGTTTTCCTTTTGAACTAAATAAAATGCAGTGGTTGTTAATCGAAAGAGCAAATACCTGTATGCTAAATAGGATCCTGTCCCTTCTTTACCTTCTCTTTCCTGATGGGAAAGGTTGTGGGAGAACAATTAATGATATGGACAATTTAGGCAGGCAGAGGTGCAGCACGTTTTTAGGTTAACCTCATTTTTAGTGGACTTTCCTGTCTTTCAGTGTAGTAATAAAATGCTTCAGAACTGGCCAATCTATTGAACAGTCTGAATCCAGTGGTACAGAGGCACAGCTGGCACTGATAAATGTGCCTCTTCAGCATGAAGGGTAAGTTTCTGTCCCATGGCTGGGGAAGGCAGTCATCCATTAACTCAAACACAGCAGTAATACCAGTTTGTGCATTCAGGCTCTGCATAATGATGCAATTTATTCCTCTCTTCTCTCTTCTCTTTCTTTGTTCTAATCCCTGATCTGAAGTTCAAATTAGTTGATGTTGACATCACTGGTAGAGAAATGACTGACGTGGAACCAGGACTTCAGTGTTAAGAGTAACATTGGAATAGTGGAAATACAAAAATATTCTATACGTATATGCTTATGAAATCTTATCTTAAAGAAAACTGAAATGAAGACCTGTGAATGATTCAATGCCTTGTGTCAGCTGTGATTATGTGGATTAATTCAAATGATTGAGATAGTTGATTGAAGACAAAGGAAGAGGTTCAGAACTGAAATTCTTGTAAAAGCATGTGGTGTGTTGTTTAGCCTCTTCCAAACTTAAATATTTGAAAAAAAATCCTCTGTATAAAAGTTTTGTCATTTGAGGCAATTTGGTAAACCTTTGATTGAAATACCTCGGCCAGAGCCAGTGCATTCATGCTGTGCAAGATCTAGAACACATGGTTGTATCTCAGAGGAAAAGCAGTTCTTGATGTGGCTAGAGAGAGTATGATGGTTCTTGGATGCTAGGAGGTAAGCACATAGACTGTGGAATTTGCATTTCCAATGTCCCAGGAGTAAAGGTAACAACATGAATCTGTTCAGCCTATCAGTTACAGGATTTCAAGTACAAGCAAAGGTCAGTATTTAGCAATTACTGTAGTCAGTAAATTGCCCTAATTGAAGGGAGGTGTATAAAATGATCAAAGAGGCTATTTCTGCCTTGACTCCTTTAAGGGTAGGAGGTACCATGTAAGAGGTGAAGCTATGGAAGCTAGCTAGGGCCCTCCTAATTCTGGAGACCAGAGATTAGAGGTCATCCTTGATCTTTGAGTCAGGCTGTGGAGCTTTGCTTATCCGTAATGTTCTGTAGGTTGGGCATGTTCAAGGAGTTAAAGATCATAAATATTTAGGTACTGTGACTTACGGGCAACGCTATTTATTTTGAATAGGTATGCCTTATGTAAAGTGCTTTGAAAGTCCACGTAAAATTTATCCAAATTTGAAATAAAGGATTAGGATTCTAACTGAGGCAAACTGTTGGAAATTCATCTCTGTGTTGGTTATCACCAGCCAAGTATCTCTTGATGCTTAGAAAAGAAGATACGCTGGGACAGTCTTGAATACAGTTTCCCCCAACTGAGGGAGTGAATATGTTCCTGTCTCTTTGCCTACTCTAGCTTACTTCTGAGAATTAAATAAAAAATAAAATAAAATCTCTCTTTCCCTATCCACTGTGCTCTTGGAGTTCCTTCTTCCTACATTTCTGAAATGGAAGAGCTAATTGCAAATATACAAAGAAGTCTGCTGAATCCAGCAAAAAGTTTTGGTTTGGTGTTGTGTGTGTTTGCCAAGGAACCCTTTAACTTCTCAGATCAAGACTCTTGGCTAATGCACATATTTTTAGGTATTTAGGAGGATTTACTTAAGTAATAATGTATGTTTAACTACTTTGTGCACTATGTAGGTGTTACGTATTATGTTCAATTCTGGACGAGCCTCCCACAATCTTAGTCACTTTGTTAACAGAGCTAGTTAAAGTCAATGTGACCTTTAATTCTGTGAAATATTCTAATGACTTGTTTCTGAAGGTTTTTTTTTTCCTTTGTGTGAGGCCTAGATAATTTTGTTGCACTTTCTGTTTCTGTTAAAAAAAAAAAATCTGGATGGATGTTGTTAATAGGAATGATTATATCTTATATTTCAATATTCTTATACCTGTGCTTTTGAGATAAGCAGATGAGAGATGTGTATTGTGAAGAAATAGGGTATAACTGGAGTTATTCTAAAATGCATGCTGACCTTTTGTTTAATCTGCTATGGCATTGCTGCCAATGAAAGATTGGTAATGTTGATTTATATTGCTGATTGGCTGTAATATTAATACATCTAATCAATAAGCTGAGATCATTATAGCCTTTTATTCACATTAAAACACTAATAATCAGGAATCCATTTTTCTTGCAGGAAGAGCAAGGCTTCTGTAAGCATATTGTGTCTCTGTACGTATGTGGGAAAGGAAATAGAAAAAGCAAAAACTTGAATATTCCTACCATAGGGTCTTGGTCTAAATCTGTTGTGGCTTAAGGAGGAGAGGCAGGTAACAGCCTGACCGCAAATGCTACATCAGGTGATTTTTTCGTTTCAAGAAGATAGTTGCATTCAGTCACAGAGGGATGAAGCATTTGGAGTATCTTCCTAAATGGCAGGGGACCTGTAACCCAGATGGTTCTTTCTGGCTCTTTGGTAATTTCCTATAACCAGTGTTTTGTGTAACTGAAGTACCAGAATTGTCCTTTCCTGCTCTCTTTGGAGAAGGGCCTGGCTATCCCTTTTACAGACCTTGAAGGGAATCCTATGAGGAGTGCAAATGGGATGGTTGAGAACAAAGGTACTTTTTTGTACAAGAGCGTAGGCCATTCCTGGGGATGTTCCAAGTCAAGGGCGTGTTTTTGCCAACCTTTGTTGGCCGTGAATGTATTAATCTTCCCTTGCTGCCTCTTGAAATGTGTGGCATGGATCCTGCTTGTGCCCCAGGCACTTCAAATCTGTTAGGCAGTTGGTTTTCATCTCTGTGTGTATAAAGTTGTGTATGTGCTTGAAGGCCAGGGCCCTAAAAAGCAATGACATCTGCATTCTAAATTTCAGTCTGTTTGAGCATATTGAAAGAAACTCACCTGAGATTAAATGGAATGTGAAATAATGTTTAGCTGGAAAGTACATGGGTTTGCTGGTGGTGATCAGAATAAGAACAGTTTCTGATAATAAAAATAATGCACCATATTGAGGAAACTTAAACAGATACTTAGTGATGCTTCTGTATACAATGTGATATGTGCAAATGAGGTTGCCAGATGGCACGAGACAAAGTTGCATAGATCTTAGCAAAATAAATGACACTTCTTGCAGTGAAAGTCAACAACAAGCAGAAATACTTATAATGCATTCTTTTACAGTAACAGAATATTCATAAACAAATAATAGATTCCAGGCTAATCTATCACTGCCAGAGGGAGGTGCCAACATCTCAAGTCTTGACAAAACTTTTGTCCTTGGTTATTTAATTTTTCAATTCATCATTAAGCAATAAGAATAATAACTCAAGCCTTTATTTGAAGGAAGTTGGAACTCCAGTCTACTCGAATAGAAGCCCTCTAAACAAACACGGATAGAAAAGTTCAGAAATACATAACTGGAAAGAAATGTAAGTAATTTTGGAACGCTGCCAGGGCCTGAAATTAAAGAAATTAAAGAACTAAGACTGATGAGATACTTATTCCCTGAACGTCTGTACAGCATCAAAAGGCAGATTATATTGATTCTTCTGACTTTGAGAAAACATTTGCTCTTAATGATGAAATGAATTTTTTTTTTATTCAAAGGTTCTGTACTTCAAGGAGCAGCACGCATTATTGCTTGCATTATCGCCTACATTATCACTTGATTGTACTTGCTTGGAAATTAGCCGGATGAAACCATTTAAAATTATACATACTAAGGAGTATACTTGCTCATCTCGATTATTAATCTGTGAAGGAATAGAGTATTTTATATTAAAAATAATCCTATATGATATTAATGTTTTTTTTCCCGGAGTGTGTGTGGTAGGCTGGTGAATTCAATAGCGTATCAGTGTGGCCTTTTTGAAAGAAATAAGTATGAGTAATTGCAGAGGTATTTGGTAGACTCCTCACACAAGTTACAATCTTCCTACACCTTCCCACCTCATCCCTGCATATGGATGTGTTGTGCCATTGGAATTGGCATGTTGGGCCCGGTGGAAAGCAGCTCTCTACAGAGACACATGTGTGTCCCAGCCGATGCTGGTGGAGAAGCCGAAGTTGGGTGAGACTGAAACTGTTCTCCAAAAGGCTGGAGTGGCCTTCATGCAGGAAAGAGCAGGCTCCTGGGGAAAAATGTAAGAATGGGATGGTTTGGCTGACACTCCAGGGACAGGGAGGCAGGAGCGGGAGCTCTGAGCCAGGCTCGGAACAATGGAGAGCACTTGCTGTTAGCTCAGATGGACTCTTCTTCAGTCAGCCTTTAGCAGGTCTTGATAATCCTATGTACTCTGAGCACTTCTTCGTAGCAACTTTGTGAGATGCAATCTTTTCTCACTCATGGGGCATCATCATCGCATTGGGGATCTACCTCTCATACTTCCTAAAAATATCATGGCAGTAAATGCACTTTAGGACCCTTAAATGTGAATAATTTTAATGGAAGGACCTCCAAAATAGAAATAGTTTTTGTGGTAGGGAGCTGCTGTGTTGGAGACCTCATCAGGCAATTTTTCTATTCCAGAGTCTGGTGTCTTAACACCAATTCAGTGTGTGGTCTTTACTGAGAGCAGATAGCTGCCTTTTCCCTGTGTTAAGCAAATATCTGTGCATGAAGACTTCAGGTGAGATAAGCCTCAGCAACATGTAGTTAAACAAGTGTGCAGGCAATCTAGAGGGTCCTGGACTGCAGAGACCTGCTTGGGAGTACAAGCTACTGCTGGTAGTATGTCCATATGGGAACTGCAGTGCCAGGGGGTGGCTTTTGGGAAGGATGCTACTAGCAGGTGCAGCCAAGTGTCCTGCTGCAGTGGGCAGATGGTGGTGATTCACTTCACAGCTCGAAGTAACCGTTGGGGATGCAGGCATTATCTGGGATTTATGTGCCAGCAAACGACCAAGCATCTGATCTTTAAATCTGTTTAAATACCTAAAGATCACGTATCTCTAATGGGATTTTAAAAAAGCACTTAAGAACAGTGTGAATTTCTCAGTCACTGAAACCAATGAGGCCAGTACCTTTTGGTGTCTTAGTCTAGTCCCTAGGCTGTGCTTTTTAGCACAGTACTGTGCTCCTTTCCCATGATCAGTCTTTGAAACAAAGTGGTGCTTCTTGATGCTGTTTTCCTTGTCAGGGGCTGTCATTATTTTTCCTCCCACTAGAATGGTGTGAGCTTGGAAACGCAGAGTGAGCCAGGAGGCGGCTACCAGCGGAATGTTGCACTAGTGCCAATCCAGCTAGCTAGGATTATAGCATCTCTGAAAGTACCGGTGCAGCTCTACAGTGTGCATCCTCCTCTTCTGCATGTGCTGTGCCAGCCAACACCATAGAATGATCGTGCTTGGCTGGGCTCTTGCATCAGAGCTCTTCCATATGCGTGGAAAAGTTTCTCCACTGAATGTCTCCACCCACACTACCCTGGAGCTAGCCCCTCTTGTGGAAACTCACCCTGAGACAGCAAGAGATTGAAGCTGTTTCGCACTGTTTCTGGGAAACGTGAAGACACAGGGCCAGAAATGGAAGCTGAAGGGTATGCTGCCTGGAGGGTGGCTGGGTTTTCCTGTTTTGCTCCATTTATCTCCTTAGCTGTCTCTCTTCTACTTTCCTGGTTCCTGTAAATAGCATGGTCCTAGAAGCATGTCCGTAGGAACAGGGCACTGTAGCTGGGTTCCTTCCCTTTGGGTGAGTAAAGATCCTTAAGATCATCCAGATCATCCACTAGAGTAGAGACAGCTGCCAGCACTATGTAGTTGCTTTCATACTAAAAGAGCACCTTTCTAATCTGTGTATATCTTATGCACCAAGTAGCATTGCTTTCTGTAGAGACAGGAGAGTGCTGAGGGTAAGAATACCTCGCATCTCCTTAAGTTCCCTGTATATCCCTGCTCCTTGAGTGTACATGGTAGGCAAACCACCTACACATAAGTTTTCCTGCAACACGGGCCCTATTCCTGGAGCATGTGGTCCGCCTGTCATTAGGAGAATGACGTAAGTGGATTATTAATGACATAAACTACTTTGAAACTAACTGCACCCTGAACCCAGTGCAACAGTTGCTGTGTTACACTGGGGTCAGAACATCACGGTGAAATACACTGTGTATTAATGTCATGACATAAAGGCTAAAAGTACCTGCAATGTACCACAGCTCACAAAGAGGCAGCAGAGGAAAGGTAATAAAGAGCAAAAGGCGCAGGCCCTACTTGTTCTTCTCCTTGGATTTGCTGTCAGGGTTGTGATGAAGCATCAAGGCTGGTACTTACTCTTTTGCTAGAGACATCAGACCCATCTGAGATTCCCCACTGTTTTATTTTCCTTTCTTTTGCCTTTTAGTTGATTTGCCTCTTAACCTTACACATTACACCTGCTATTATGCACCGTTGCTAAACTGCTGTTCAGTTTACCTCATTTTCTGCCAAATGTTTTGAATTATGTTGAAATTGTTCAGCAAAGCCCCTGTGTCATTTCTTAGTTTTTCAGCAGTACAAGCTGCTCTCTGGCTTGCAATGGGGAGCCAGATTCAGGGCAGTATTGATATGTTTCCCCTGTTTCCAAGACAGGGAAGACACAGCCAGGGACTGTAACCTCTGTTCTATTTAGCCATTGTAAAATATCATAAATAGACAATCTTCAAACACCACTGGTGACAGTGTCTCAGGAGTTTCCAAATATATTGTTGTTGCAGGAGTCTCTTGAGTAAATTGTTGAATAAATTGCATTCTTACACTGCGCTGCTGGACTACTGAATAAAAAAAAGTATATCTGTGTGCTACTTTGATATTTTTATTAGGATTAGCAGGAGATTTGGGAGCATTTACTTATTTGTCCTTCTTTGTACTTTATTGTATGTTTGTACTGCACCATACTGTGGCAATTCAAAAATCCCGAAGTGAGTAAAAATGTACTACTTTTGCTAGCAGAGTCATTGCATTAGGTGCTGGGCTGCTCCCACCTGAGATGGTGAGTGGCTCTGAGTCAGGAAATGATAATGGAAATTTGATGAAAGGTGCTGAATTTACAGAACTAGTTACACAGTGTTGTAACATCGTAATTTACAAGCCAGACTTTTTTCCTCTTGAAACATAGGATAACGAATGGAGAGGTTTTCTTCAGCTCTTCCAACAGCAAGTGATTAAATTTACAGAACTGCTTTTACATTTCTCAGCCCTAGCTGCTATAATAAAACATTTTATCACTGACTGGGTGGTCCCCCGTGGTAGTGAACTGTATGACAGTTTTGAGCATCAGGGCAGCTGTTGGTTTTATTTCAGACTGCATCTTCCCAGTTGCGTGAGTTGCGTGTAAAATTAACAGTTTCTTATCAGGGAATTTTGGAAGATTGCACAGGTTTTTATTTTAGTCCTATGGCGATATATAACTTGGAGTAGCCAGTCTGAGAACATAGTGATGGACTATCATGATCGATCATAGCTCTGCATCAAGAAGTCTAACAGCTGGTAGAGAACATGCACACCCTGAAAGAGATGCTACTATGTGCCATTAGATTGGGCAAGGAGGGATTTTAAGTGTGCGTTTCAGTTGTATTTGAAATTTGCTGTTACTAGAAGGCATCTTCCAGAGGTTCAAGATACCCCTCAGGATAAACAAATACTGTCCTATTAATGTTTTTCTTTTCTTTTCTCTAGATAAATTCTTGTTAATGAAAACTTCTTCCATGTCATTGTCACATGCAAAAGATGGAGGTTCTGAAGTGAGTGTCTAGCAGCTGGTGATAGTGGAGCATTAACATAGCATGTTCTTGTGCCGCGTGTGTGTGGATTCTGGAGGGACTGGCTGCTCACACGATGCAGCAGGGAAATGGTGCTTCCTGGGGAGTGCAGGGGAGATGACCATTCTTACACTTGTTTATTCTTTTTCCCTTGTATAAATTCTATTTAATGAAAAAGCTGGAGTGAAGGGTGGCTGTAGGAGGAGGTCAAAGCAAGGGCAGTTGTGACCTGTCTGTCCAGCAATCTCTGTAAGCAATTAGTCTATGCTTGACTTCTTCCAACTGCTTTGCTTTAACCTGTAAGCAATGTTTCAGGTGCCTGGGCTGTACCAGGACACCTGAGATCTGGCATGCTACATCATGCTGTCCAGATAGTCACGACTGTAGGATAGAGCTGCTCTCCCTTGAATCCTTGTAGGCACTACTGAACAAGCTCTGCTTCTTACAAGGTAAAATACTACTAAGCAATATCCTGTGTCTGGTGTACAGCTCCATCTGTATGTGAAGTCAGCAGAAGCTTTGGGTCTCTGAGGATCTTGTCTCTGTGAGAAGCAGTGGCTTCTTGCTGTGTATGTCTGCTTGGTTCCCTACCTAGAAAAACTGAGCACATACCTATTTCTATAAGAAGCATCTGTAAGCAAGTAATTCTCACAGTCTTTGCAGAGGGTTAAGAAAGGTGAACAGGATTACGAGAAACTATGAACTTTGAGCAAAGCTTTGGTCCTGAAAAAGAAGAACCAGAAACTTCTTGGAACTGAGATCTTCCTTCAGTTACTTTATTTGGTGCACAATGTCTTTCTCTCATGCTAACCTAAGGCAGTAAGGTCTATAACCAGGTTACAAAAATCCTTCTTCCAAACGCAAAAGGAAAAAATTAACTAAACCTCAATGAACAACAAAAATCCTCTGCTGTCCTTTAAGGCCTAAGTGCCTTTATGTCACCCTGGGGTAGTCTCCGTTGCCCAACAGGAGTCGGTCTGTAGCCAGTCCTTGTGACATCTCCTGACTGCTCTGTCTTCTCGGCTGCTGGAGTGGGCTGGATCCCTGGCTGGTCCCTTGCCCCTCTGCATCACTGTATTACAGAGCAGGGCAGATTCTCTGCCAACTCCTTTGAGGGTCCCTAAGCCCTTCTACTGACCTGGGGAACCCAGAGTGGGGTGAGGAAGAGAATAGCCTCCTAAGAAACATACCATTGGTCAAGTCGGAGTGTAGTCCTTGGACTAACAGCACTGGGTTATCCTGGTAGACAGGTGCCTTCTCGGTGTGAGATGCAGTGCCATGTCCAGGAGCGTGTTTAGGCACCTTGCTGTTATGCACCATGTGAGGGAAAAGTGAGAAAGTTAAGTCAGTGCAGCAGTGTCTTTATTTACACGGTGATGGCAGCTTTCTGTTGATTAGTCTGTGTTCAAAGGTGTGCAGTTCCTAACCTACATTAACTGGGGTCTGAAAAAAATGGCGAAGGCCAGGGAAGAAAGCAGTTAGCTAATCTCTGTCTTCAGTGGGAAGTTAAGGGGAAGCTCACGGTTTGGGCATGGTTCCGGCTCGATTCAGTGGAGACAAACAAATGTTCTCTTTCTGTAGCTAAGGCTGATGTATGTCTCAACAGAAGACATCTCTCACAAAAGATAATATATCTGTCTTGTATAATCATCACTTTTACCAATTACAGCTTGGAACACTTTTCTCTTTGGGGACCCAGTTCTCTATGAAACTTTTTGTACTGCATATCACCTGAAAGATTAATTCTTTTACAATTTTTCATGCAAAGCTTGTAAATCCCACAAGCAAGAGCAAAAAAAAAAAATGCAGAGCCCAATCAGGAAATTGAAAGAAAAATACAAATGACCCACATCAATGTCTTGGGAAAATGCTCTGATCCAGTGTGCCAGCTGCTAATGGATGTCTCAGCTCAGCTTATGTGTGTGCTGTGGTTGCAAGGATGTTATGGTGCCAGTAGTTAACATACATCCATATTTGTGAGAATGGCAGAAGAGAGCTGGCTCTGCACAGATAGCGAATCTCTCAATGTCACTTTGCAGTTTCTTCTTTGTTGTAGTACTTTTGCTAGACGCGGTTAGTGCCTCTTTTTATCATCCTTTTTCCTATTCTTTCTAAAACATATGTTGTGTTCCTCCCCCCCGTCTCCCCCCCCAGTTTTTCACATTCATTCTAAATTTTCTTCCTCTGCCTGTCTCTTTGTCTTTCACATTCATTCCAAATTTTCTTCCTCTGCCCGTCTCCTTGATTCCTCCCTCTTGACTTTCTGTCCCGCTTTGAGGTTAATTGTTCAGGCGAAGCCAAACATAGCTCCTCTTAGCAGTGTTGGTTATTCAGGTTGGCTCTTTCTGATCCTGAAATGTGTGGTGAATCTGCGTCTCTGCTTTGGTTTGGTCATACATCTTCCACTTAGAAAAGCTTCACGTCTAACGCTTCTCAAATTGTATTTTAAAACTTGCATTTTTAAAAAGATGAAACCACAACGTATAGTGAATTGGGTAACATGGCTAGGTCCCAACCAAACTCTCCCATATCACCAAACAAGAATCAGATTTGTCACTGAATATAAAATGCAAATCCTGTAATCTAAACAAAGTGTCTTTTACAGACCTTAGGGAAGAGGTCCATGTGGATGTTCAGACTCAATGTAATGACTAACAATGTGGGTTTTTTAATAATCCCACCATTTGTCATAATTCCAAGCGACAGAATTTCTGTTGACTGATGCGCACACAAGTGGTTTTGCCTTTCAATTACATTTAATTGCTTTATAGGGGTAATTCTTTAGGTAACCTGCATATGTGATTGCACAAAGGGCTGAACAAAGACTTGGGTACATATTTGGTCCCTACAAGGGAAAATTTTACTACGTTGGGCCTAGAATTTCATACTACAAATATAGAGGAGAGAAGAGTTTGTTTGGAAGGCTTTTCAGGCCTCTTATAAAAACGGTAGGATAGCCAAAACTTCAGACAGAGGCCACCTGATATTATAGGATGGAGAAGATTTAAGAGACTTTTCTTATCTGTCTCCATTGGATCAATGATGCCACTTTCCTATCATTTTGAAGTATAAGAATTGTTTTCATTTCTCACTGTGAATTCTCAGTAGTATATTTTCCTACAGTTCACAGTAATAGTTTTTGTTGTCCAGGAGTGTGGGCAAGTTCACTGTCAAAGTGAAAATCTTGTCCTTACTGATGTCAGTGAAGAAACTCATAGCACAGTAAATGCACCCTGCATTCTACCTGGATGCTTGGATCCCTCTCTGATAAAACCCCTCCGTAGTCTGTCTTCAAACTGCATGACTACATGAACTTTTTGTGAGAGAACTACTCAATAGTTGAACAGCTTTGTTGAGATGCAGAAATCACTTGGCACACTTTTGTTTAAATCAATTCTAAGCTCAGAAATGGATTCCCACATGATTGCATGTAGTTAGGTATGAATAGAGCATTTTGTGACTCACTGTAATAGCAAATATGGTGGAGCAACATTGCAGCTGGCAAACTTGCTAGTTGAACATTCACCAAACATACTAGGCTATAGTCAAGGACAGAGATGGTGTCAATTTTCATTTGTAATTAACACATTGTTGTGAACATGCTTACTCAGTGCTCAAGTCAATAGCAACTCTCATGTTGGCTGCGACCTCACAGTGAGAGCTTCACGGGCAGATCTTCTGCTTACTTGAAACCTGTTGTAAAATTAGGGACATGCTGGTGAAAGCTCTTATTCCTCAAAGCACTTGGGCACGTGCTTTGCAATAGCCATGTGCATAACTCCATTTTTATTTAGCATGCGATGTGCCTGAGGGAGACATTTCAAAAGCAAAGAGCGCAGGCTGCTTACCTGTCCTTTATACCTACGGGAATTCCCCATGTGATGTGCTGAACAGGATAGTGAGGTCTGGGTGCATTCAAGGACAAGGTTTCTTTACTTACCATGAAGTGGCTATGCAAGTGAGCAGCTGCAGTCCATCAGGTGAGGTATTTCCACTACACTATACACAGGGATGATAAACTCTGAACTTTAACAGGTACAGAGAAAGATGACTAAGGGAATGGATTGCGTGTTTCCTAAGTGACTGGAAAAGCTTGGCCTGTAAAATATAGCAAAAAAGAAAGGTGAGGAATATAGTTCCTTTCTTTGGTACATCAAGGAGTTAAGTACTAAAGAAAGGAAAAAGTCAAATTAGAAGACAGCATTTCCACAAGTACAGGTGGTTACAAATAAATAAGACATGATTAAATCTTCTTCCCCTAATAATCAGCCTAAAAATAGATTAGCCCAAGTAGGTCTGGAAAAGACTTCTACTAAAGGCAAGGGCGACACAAATTTTAACTGCTTTTGAGATGGTATTTAGAATCATAGAATCATAGAATCATAGGGTTGGCAGGGACCTGTGGAGATCACCCAGTCCCACCCCCTGCCAGAGCAGGGTCACCCAGAGCAGGGGGCACAGGAACGCGTCCAGGCGGGTTTGGGATGTCTCCAGA
>VYZM01010019.1:648-37172 GCA_013398915.1 Dromas ardeola | reverse complement strand
TTGGCCTTCTTGGCCACAAGGGCACATTGCTGGCTCATGGGCATCCTGTTGTCCCCCAGGACTCCCAGGTCTCTTTCCACTGAGCTGCTCTCCAGCAGGTCGGCCCCAACCTGTCCTGGTGCAGGGGGTTATTCCTCCCCAGATGCAGCACCCTACACTTGCCCTTATTGAATTTCATAAGGTTTCTCCCCGCCCAACTCTCCAGCCTGTCCAGGTCTCTCTGTATGGCGGCACAGCCTTCTGGTGTGTCAGCCACCCCCCCCAGCTTTGTGCCATCAGCAAACTTGCTGAGGGTGCTCTCTATCCCCTCATCCAGGTCGTTGATGAATATATTGAAGAGGACTGGGCCCAGTACTGACCCCTGGGGAACACCACTCGTCACTGATCTCCAACTGGACTCTGTGCCCCTAACCACGACCCGCTGAGCTCCATCTTTCAACCAGTTCTCCATCCACCCCACTGTCCATTCATCTAACCCACACTGCCTAAGCTTCCCTATGAGGATGCTGTGGGAGACCGTGTTTGGATATTTGGATAGTTCATGAAAAAGAGAATATGATATGGTGCCTGCAATAGTGGGGGCTGTTTCTCAAGGTCTGGGAAATTCTGCAGCTCTTTACTGTGACAGCCAGTATCTGTTTGGGATCCATAAACTAAAATGCTCTCTCATATTTCTTGATCTTTGGATCAGAGCTGAACTAAACTCTTCAGCTGGGAGAAAAATGTGAAGATTTAAGTGCCTTGCAAATGCTTCAGTTACTATTAAAAGTAAAAGAGGCAGTAAAAGATTATTGTCAACTGCATCTGGACACAGCAACTGTGGGAGATGCTAATATCTTTCTCATTCCCAGTATTTTTTGAAACACCAACACAGAATAACACTACTTGGAGGCATGTTATTCCTCTCTCATTAAGCACAGCTGGAACCAGCTGAAGAGTTGCTTTGGAGCCAATAAGGCTTTCTGAAGTTTTGGCAGAAGAGATGCAGATTCTGATATGCTCCCCAGGCTCACGCGTGCTCTCTGAGCATCTGACAGCAGCACCGTGTGGGCTGTGAGGACCAAGGGGAACGTGGTGACTTGGCCAAGTGTACTTACTGCAGCTGCGGGACAACCGTGCTGTCACTGATTGTTCAGGGGCTCTGATGTTGAAGATGGCCTATGAGTGAGAGGTTGCCCCCAGAACTTTATGGTTGGATGCTGAAATGATCACAAGAAGAGCATTGGCCCTTGTGCGTGCAGCAAAGGAAGGCCAGGAGTCCAAGGGAAGAAGTACTCCCAGGCTTCATGTTCGTGCTGGTTAGAAATTGCTTCAACGTGCACAGAGGCAAAGGGGAATGGCCCAAGTGCCAACAGCTCTGGATTGGAAATGGCTAATTCTGGATTGGCTACGGCTAATAATGTTTTCTCAGAGCAGTGTGTTAAGGGTGAAAGCTCCAGTAGCTTCTGACCACGAAGTACTGCTCTCCAAGGACGTGACTTCCTGCACGGAGAGCTGAAATGTTGAAAATTTTAGCTTTCGTCAGCCAGGATGAGGGAACTATACTTAAAAGTGGTTTTGGGTGCTCCCTACCCACTCATTTGTGCATGGCTTTTAGACAAATGAGCACTGATGGGGAGTGTCCTTCGTTGTGGATTTTCTGGTTGGCTCCACAGCGATCACCTTTTGGCCATGTTTGCCACTGTCTAATAAACTCATTTTTCAGAACACAAAGATTCTCCCTCGTAGCCCAGATCTCTGAATTCCCTTATGTAACAAAAATCAAGCAGGGGCGGAGGTGATTGAAGACATCACGCAGAAATTAATCTAAAAGTGAAAGTATTGATCTGCAAGCTAGCAAACCTCGTACAGGATCCTTCTTGCTAATGACAAAAGCTGTTTGGCCTGATCCTCTGCTCTGAAGTGGAGAAGCACCTTCCACCTGAAGCGGCTCGCTGTGCTTGGCCTCGGTCTGTGGCTGTCCTGTCGCCTGCAGCGCTGGCAGGAAGGCGGGGGCATGGGAAGATTGCTGTGGTGCACAGCACAGGACCGGGATCATTCGGCAGAAGTTGCCTAGGAGGTGCCCGTGCTTAATGCACTTCCCAGTTACTCTATGGCAAAAAGACAAATCAAAGCCTTTGGTTAGCTTAGGTTCCTAATTAAAAAGTGGGAGTTTTAGCGTGGGAAGAGGTATAATCAATGTAAAAAGCTAAAAAGTATTCCTCCGGTCCAAGCAGTGACTTCTGCACAGAGTGAATACCGAGAACGTTGAATGTGCCGCGTGGTCTCAGAGGAGAACGTCTTTCAGCTACTTTTGGCCCTGCTGATTTTAGGAGCTGAATTATTTATTTGTTATTGAAGGACTTTGTCTTGTTTTAAATCTGATTACGGCTTATTTTTGATTCAGTTACTTATTTCTACACAATTATTGATGACATGAAGTTGTTCCCGTCCTTCAAGGGCATGTGTGACATGAAATTTCTGGGTTTTATAGCTCAATCGCATCTTAGCCCTTAATTGCATTAAAACTGCATTTAAATATTTAAAGACTGCAGATCCTACTTTACTAGTGAAATGGTTTTGCTGTCTGCAAACATGCAGGTTCTCTGATTAAAATGATCAGTCTTGTCTTCAAGACTAGAAGCTGCTGCTGTTTAAAAAAAATATTAATTGAATATACATATATGTATTCATACACCTCCCCCATTTCAAAGTCAGTCCACCATCATGAAACCTGTTCAAACAAACACAGAGGGAATAAGAATAATATATTGATAAATAAAATTTTGCTAACTTAAAATTTCAGGTTCACCCACACAAAATAATTTCTGAATGTATAATATCTGGGCTTATCCCATACGACAGTGTGCTGCTTCTCCCTGAAGGATTGTTGCTTTTTCTCTCACAGTCAGTTTTTTTGTGTCCTTCCGAAGGGCCCCAAGCTCCCAGGATCTGGCAAGCTGCCCAGTAGTGAGGTCTTTCCTGTCCCATTGAACAAAAAGAGATGTATTTACCGTTTGTGGCTTTTGCTTCTCATACTATTGCAGTATCAGTAATACTTCAGTAATACTTCATGTAATAGAAATGTTGTTTCACTCCTGAAACTATTTGGGCTGACCCACTCCTCTCTTGGCAGGTACACCACTTGTGTTAAGAACGCTTCAAAATGCTTTGCCAGGATTTGTGTACAATGCCGAGGACGTGAGCTTTCATTTTTTCTTCATCCAATTTTTGTTTTCAAATGCGGCTAACATTTTTCTAATAGGAGCGTGTTCATATTGAATTTTGTGCGAAAGAAATCAGAGTTTGAAAGCTACAGTGTATTTTTGTGCATTCTAACAACTCCAACTTTCTCACTGAGAAATAGCAGAAAATAATTAGTAATCAGCAGTGGGAGTCTAACATTATAATTCTACAGCTGTTGTGCAAAATAACTTCGTACATATCTGGTAGAAACAATTAGTGAAATAACAAGGAATAAAAATTATGCCCCACAATTGCAGAATTTTTGAACAGAACAGTAACTAGAAATTGATGGATTCTTTTGGTTTGTTGCCACTCATGTAAATGAAAATCTGAAAAACCTGTCAACAAAAGAATTGTGATTATTAGCCTGAAAGTTATGACAGACTTAAGTATAATAGGGGAGCTAGCTGATTAAATGCAAGTGGAAAGAACATTTTCATGGGGTTTGTACGAGGTAGGCTGTTTTAGAAGCTTCAAGCCACTGTACAAAGGGCTGGATTTATTTGGTTGAATAGATCCTAATGCTTTGAGCTGCCAGGTATGTGCTGTAAAGGGTCCCGCTGTGCTGTGGCACTCAGTCATAGCTCCGAGGAATGATACACCCCTTGGGCAGCAGATGGTTATTTTTCCAACTCTTATTGGATATCTTTTGATTGAGTAAAACAGCTTCAGTAGCAGCATAATGTGGTGCTTTTTGATCAGTGTTGTTATTGCTTAAATAGATTAAGATACTGTACTACAGGGCTCCTAAAAACAGCAGTTCTCTCGCAACTCTATGCTTGAATATATTGCAGATCTCTAGTCCTCTAGGGAGGACATTCATGGGAACACAGCTGAAACTGTTTCAACATAGCTGGTGGTAGTTAAAACCATTGCATGTGTCAAAGGAAATGGGACCAAGAAATGAAGTGAAAAATACGTAATTTGTAAACAGAATTGTGAAAAAGAACTTGCCTTCTAGCTCGTCTGGATTGTGCCATGTGGGACCATATGTCATTTGACCTCTATTTCCTTTGGCTAAGTAGGTTCAGTTGTGATGAAAACAAGTTCAGAAAATGGGCTGGATTGCAACACAGCTTTGGTTAGAAAAATCAACAAACTTTTTGGTTGTTCTCTGAAACATTCTTGTATTTGTGCTTTTTGCAATACCTTCTCGTCTATGGCTACATCTTTCTGCTTTACATACACGTAAATTTAAGGTTATAGGTGCATATTGGGCTACTGTGTTAAGTAGCTTGGGTTTTGTCTGGGCAAAGTGGTTGGGCCCCATGGTTAGAATCCATGTATTTAGTACTTAGATTATTAAAGACATTTCTGTTATGGGATTTTATGACAAACTTATAGTCCTGGAACTGGGGAAAAGCTCATCTTTTATGGAAATGTTGCTTAAAATGTGCAGCCTGTGACGCGGCTTGTGAGAGCTTACTGAAAATCATGCAAAATTCCTAGAACGCCCCTGACAATTTTGCCTCTGGATAATGAACTGTGTGACATCTCGGCCAGGGTGTGCCCTGATGCGTGTCCTGTTCTCCGTGCTTCTGTGTGGGGATCGTTCAGTTGTGCTCCCAACAGTTCCTTAATTCAAGCACATAAGTTGCTGACTGCCCAAAGCAATGAGTGTGAAATGTGATGGAGCTGTGGCTTATCTCCTGAATTGTGAGAACAGTAGAAAAACTAGGCAAGCTTTCCTGAGTTTTGCCATTGCATTTTTTTTAACTTAAATGTTCATTTTCTGTCTGTATGTTTTTAACCCTGCTCCGTTCTACTTTGCTATCAAAGCAATGCTTGTCATAAGAAAATCTGATGCTGTATGAATACAATTTAAGCCTCCCAAAAGGGACTGCGTAATTCTGATCTCCTAACGAAGCAGGTAAATCCTAATCGGTTTTGCCTATTAGGAGAAAAAGTCTTCCTCAGAAGAGAAATCTTGTGGTTTTCAGTTGGGGAAAGTACTGCATGAGATGAAACGATGAAATTCCATAGCCACATCCACAGAGACTGCATCGCCTCTGGATGCGCTCCTTCCTCTCTATTTGGATGAAGGTGCTGGGGGATCTCTCCCTGTTCTTGGAGCAGAGGAAATCGCACAGATTCTGGGGGGCTGAATCTATCTCTTACATGCTGTGCATGAGTGTAACTACCTGTCATTAACATCCCACTGATTCCGCACTGAGCTGCTGCGTCTGGATAATTATGTTCATGGGACAGAAGCTGTCACCAGTCATAAATACCTGGTGTTTTGGTGAAATAGATAATGCATGTTCTTACGCATGAACAGCTTAAAGCTGTGTCTGATGCTTATGGGTTGCTTCTTAACTGCTGGGAAGCAATTGAAATATCAACACAGCTGTAGGTAGTGGTGCTGCCTTGAGTCAGCGTTTGTGAGGCTGTACGAGAAGGTGAAATGCGTTTGTCATCTGCCTTGCTGAAAACAGTGCCTTTTGAAAAGTAAACAAAGTGGTTTGCAATGCAAGCTGAACTGTGGTCTGAAAGAGTTGTGATGAGCAGCAGAAAGTCCAGCTGGAGGCCCCCCTAGTGGTGTAACCCCAGGGGTCAATAACGGGGCCAGTAGAGTTTAGTATCTTCATTAATGACCCGGATAATATGATAGAGTGCGCCCTCAGCAAGTTTGCAAAGGATACAAAATTGAGAGAAGTGGCTAGTACACCAGATGGTCACGCTGCCATTCAGGCTGACGGGAATCTCATGAAATTCAACAAAGGGAAATGCAAGGTCCCGTACCTGGGCAGGAATAACCCCATGTACCCGTACCAGCAGGAAAGCATCTTTGCAGATAAAGGGCCCAGGGCTCCTGGTGGACGCCAGGTTGACCATGAGCAAGCAATGTGCCTTTGTGGGAAAGGTGGCCAACAGCCTCCTGGGCTGCATTGGGAAGAGTGTTGCCAGCAGACCAGGGGAGGTGTCCCTTCCCCTTTACTCAGCCCTGGTGAGGCCGCATTTGGAGCATTGTGTCCAGCACTGGGCTCCCCAGTACAAGAGAGACACGAACATACTGGAGCGAGTCCAGTGAAGGACTATGAAGATGATGAAGGGATTGAAGCATCCAGCCTACAGGGAGAGGCTGAGAGAGCTGGGATTATTCAGCCTGGAAAAGAGAAGGCTCAGTGTGTTCTTATCCATGTGCATAATAAATGCCTGATGTGGGGGCAAGTAAAGGTGATGGAGGCAGACTCTTCTCAGTGGTGCCTAGTGAAAGGACAAGAGGCCATCAACACAAATTGGAATGCAGGAAATTATGGTTAAGCATAAGATTTTTTTTTTCTTTGTTTTAATTTTTTCCTGTGAGGGTAATTGAACACTGGAGCTGGTTGCCCAAAGAGGCTGTGGAGTCTTCATCCTTGGAGGTATTCAAAACCAGCCTGGACAAAGTCATGAGCCATCTGCTCTGGATGACCCTGCTCTGTGCAGAGGATCCGGAGATGCCTCAGCCATTCTGTGCTTCTGTGATCCTCTCTGCCTGGATATAGCCATGTGCCTAAACTCTCCTGAGAAAGGTAGCAATCGAGTAGGTGCACTAGCAGCACTAATAATCCTGTGTTACAGTGAGTAATCATCTCCACTTAGACTTGTAGCCCTTTGTGTTCCTGAGTGACATTAGCCTATTATCCTATTGCTAATCTTTTCCACTTGGTAGGAAGCTGTGAAACTTATTTAATTGGTTACCAGTTAATGAGCATTGCAATTAGAACACTTCTAGCAGAAGGGAGCATAGCTTCTTTACATACAATATACAATTGCAGTGAGCATGCAAAATAAGAATTTCCTGAGGTGGGCATGGCATGGAGGGAACTGTAGCTGAAACCTGACCCCTTTGAATTACTGTGTAAATGAATCATGGAATTACATTTATTCTTCTAACTCTCTTTTAGAATAAAATAATAAGATATTAAACTGCTGGTTTATACAACCTCCTCTACTTTTTTATTAGCAGCTACACATTTTTCTCTGCTAGTGAAGAATTTTTCAAGGGCTTTGTGGATGGTGAGGAAGGAGCTACCACATGTTCCTGGTCCTCTGGTTGTAATTATAATTGCCTGTGTGGGAGCACAGACTCTTGGAGCAGGCTGGATGTGATGAATCTGCAGTGCTTTCCACAAGGTGCCTGCCGTCTACTGAGGAGCCCAAAGAGGAGGAAGCACTTGTGCACTAATAAGTTATTTCTTATTAACTTAGGCTCAAGTGTTGTGGGAGCACTAGACTAGATGAGATCTCTTGGATTACTTAGTTAAAGCTTCTGCAGAGGCTTGTACCCGTGCTGCCAAGCTGCTTTGTAGAATGTGTGTATTGCTGTCGTGAAGCTCGTTGGTCCTCTGGCACCTCCACTGCAGGTGTCTAGGGCATCTGCAACTTTTAGGCTGAATCTGGTTAGTTTGTGTTTGCATAGTTGTCTTTGGTGCTGTTCAGTAGCAGAACACTGCGTAACCACTGCATTTCCTTTCCGTGTGCTTGTCTCCTGATAAATGTAGAGAGGGAAGCGTGTTGGGTTTACATGGCAAGCTTTTGCTAGGCTGAACAGACTGGTGTATGCTGTTCCAGAAGAGGTCTTGTGGGGAATCTGTACAAAGGTTGCCTTTAATCTCTCTTCCATTTCTTAATTTCTCTCAAAATCTAGTACCTTACCGTGGCTGGACTAGTGCTCCTATCATTTCTCCCAAATCATTGTGCTTGTAGGTGGACCCGCTGTTCAGATCCATTAGCATGAGATTTTAACACTTCTGTACTTTCCTCTGCCTTCATCTTTGGGGTTGTGGTGCAGAGATGATCTGGGCCCAGTGCTGAGCCTCATAGGATTTTGAGCTCTGTTTAGACGATGGATGCAGTTGCTCTCCCTTCAGCATTTGTCCGTAGCCTCTGTGTGTGTATTGTTCTCTACTGAAAATAGGACAGGACACAACTCCCAGTGTTAGTGCGCATACATGTGTGCGCACACATATTATCAAGCTGTGACAATGATTTTTGCTGCAGTTGTGAGCCACTGTTGGTGATGATGACTCCGGTGTCTTTTGCAGTTCTGGGATTTTAACTAAACAGTTAAGGCAAAAAATAAGCCTTTGTTCTTAACGATCATACACATTCCCACTGTGCCTTTCCCGTTGTGTTTTTTTTTTTTAATTGCAAATCTGTGTTGTTATTGTATCTTTTCTTTTTAAAAACGATGTATGCATTGTGTATTGAAAGTGAAAAGTAATTATTAATCTTGGAATTATTACTCTGGCTTTTCCTTATATTTGCATTAACATTATACCTTGGCTCAGGAGCTACTTGTTATTGTCTGTCTAGTTTCAGGACAGGATTTGTGGAAAACCTGATAACTGCATCTTATGGATTTACTCGGCAGTGTGAAGTAACCTCAAATTCTGAGTTCACTGTTCATTTGTTGACTTTTGATTTTTATTTTAAATGAGTCAAGAGTACAAAAAATATCTTTCTAGTCTAAAATGCCAGGTTTGAATAAAATAATTTAGATTTAGTATTTAAATGTGCTAGATGGAGTCTTTGTTATTTGTTGTTCTCTAAATTATCTTGGAATGACATGGAAGTAAATCATCTGACTCTCCAATCACTACTCAGGCATTCACAGTCATCTCTGAGTTACTAATTTTGTCTGGAAATTGCCTCCTCTATTGAGGTTTTTAAGTAATGCTAATGAAATTGTTTTTGCTGTGTGCTAAATATCATTACAGACTTGGAGCCTGGGTTGAACTTTCTTTTTTTTTTTTCCCCTCATTAAAAAGGACCTTTTCACCTCTCCCAAATGAGGTACATTGCCACTACCCAAATTACATTGGCTTTTAAAAATTATTTTTTTAAAATAGTGGCTGGATGAAAAGGGTGTTTTTACTGCATATAATAAGCAATTGGGAAGTACATCAGATGTACATTTTAAGTGCGTTCAGAAGTTTTCACAGAGTCTGTAAGATTACCTAGTTTGTGTATTGTAAGTAAATACATATGCTCACCTGTTTTGGCGGAATTGATTTTAACCCAATTTTTTATGAATCTCTACTGCTATTCTTAGCAAAGGCTCAAATGATTGAAAAGTCAGTGAGCTTTAGTTAGTGAAAAAGTTTGCTAAATGCCTCAAAAAGAGAAGAAAGCTGCCATCCAACTGAGAAAGTTCCAGTTAATGGGGATATGAGAAAAAACTCTTAACATTGAAAAACATAACGGTAAGCTTATTTAATTAATAACTTCCAAAAAAGTTTTGAATTTGTTTTCAAAAACTTCCAAAAGAAAGGCATTTAGCTATTTTAATATAGTGGCAAATCTTAAGCCGAGATTCCTTAGGCGGAATTTGGTGTGTAGCTGAGTGATGCATCATCTACTGTTACAAAACTACAAAGTTTGTCACCCTGGAGGAGAATTAGGAAACGAGCTTGGTGAAGAAACGTGTGTCACATCATCTTCATGGTCCTTTGTTTTTGTGCAGGTGCGGACCTGGGCGCTGCTCCACTGCCGTTCATCTGAGTCATCTGAATGATCACACAGATGTTACAGCCACCACAAGCACATTCACTGGGAGAGGATTTAGGGGTGAGTTAACATGCTCACAAGGTAACTGCCATCCCTTCTCACTGCCTTGGAGAACCGGCCTTAGTAGGGCCAGAGTTAACGCAGGGTGTGGAGATCTTCCTTCCAACCAGGGACGTAACCTGGTACTGTCTGATGATACAACACAGCAGGAAAGCCTGGTTCTGGTCACTCCTTCAGTTGGGATACAGATCTTGTTTTATATTACGAGACTTGGCTATCTGTTCACAGCTGTTTTTGATCTTTGCCTCCAAATTAGGCTCCACAGTATTTCTTTCAGTATTGACTGAAGCACAAGGAGGTAAGATGGAGAATGCAGCACAGAGTAGCCAAATCTGGAAACCAAAATGGGGCAAGGAAAGGGCACTTTGCTCCTAGCTGAGTTGTGCTGGGAGCTGAGGCTCTTCCTATGGTTTTCTACAGCTGGGTGGCAGTATTTCTGCAGCGATTCACCTGTACGGTCAGTTAATTGCTCAAAGATTTTTGTGAGGGATCAGATGTTATGTGCTTATTTCTCTCAGCTGTGATTATCCTTTTTAGAGCAACATAAAACTCACCAGATCTCTTTGTTACATGTCTGTAATATTGAGTCCTAACAGTGCTACTGCAAATATCAGTAGGTGGATGATTTTACAAAATGAGCAAGAATTTATAAAATATAAAACTGTAGTGCAGAGACTTGTCTACTGTCCATCCTCTGTCTCCTGGCATTCAGTGTCTTCCCTTACGTTCATAGTCTGTGTTCAGGATTTCCCAACCCCAGTTTGGTTCATTTACACACATCTGTGAAGATGAATTCAAATGAAGTGACTGCCTCAAAGATCTGAAGTGATATAGTTTCCTCCACTGTATTTCCCATTTATTTATGCCACTGTTCACCTTCTACATTTGCAAACGAAATCTTAACGTCAAGACTGTATTTTGCAAGCTTAAAGTTTAAGCCATTGGTTTTTGTTATTATTTGCATCAGAAGGAAAAATGCCTTACCATTATATTTACTTCTTTGTGAAATTTTGATAGAGTGATCACGTATCCTTTTTACATCTCTTCAGCTTTTTTGCCCCTTACCATGAAATTTGCTTTTCTGGCTAATTTTTATATGTGTCCTTTGAACTTATTCCTGTGTTCCTCTGTCCTTTGCGTAACTCATTATTTTGAATGGATGTGGTTTTCTAGCAACATTTTCCCAGTGCTGTATACATAATTGCTGTCATTACCCAGCTTTTAAAGGCTATTTCCATTTCATGAAGGATGCTCCAGACATACGCTGAGATCGGCTGAGCCAGTTACTGTGTCTGTGTGCTGTAATGCTGCCACTATTACCTGGTTCTTGGCTGTGTTAAAACAGGTTTGGTTGGATTGTGACTACTCAGTAGACAATGCAGATGGTCCTGTGTCAGTGACATGTCTTCATTTATTACCCTACTGAATTTTGTGTTAACTGCAAACTTTGTCAGCAAAGATTTTATGTCACTTGTAACAATATTGAACAGCACTTGATCAAGCACTGATCGCTGGGACAACCATCAGTGATGTTCACGTTAACTGAAGCTTTTCCATTAGCAACTCAATTAAAGACCTGATACTAAGTCAATTTTTAATCTATTTTATGTATCCCTTTAGTACTACTTGGTATCTTTGTTGAAAATAAAAACCAACCCAAACCTAAAAGACTTGCATTATATGGAATTAAGCCTAACAGCTTGCAGGAATTCAGATATAATATGTCAAAATAGCTACCTTGCTCTACCAGATGAGTAATCTTGTCAGCTGTAACAGGTTTGCTTGAGAAGACTTAGAAAGGCATAGAAAGGCTATGAAGCCATATTGACTGTCATTAATTGCATTTTAGCTTCTAATTCTTTTTTGTTGTGAGACTCACAGTAACTGTTCTGTGGGAGTAGTATCATGTTATCCAGACCGTAACTCCCTGGGTGTCCTTCTTGCCATTTTTACACCTCTAACTACCTGGGGAGTTCTTCAAGTCTTGTGAGATTCCTCAGTTTATTGGATTTATTAAGCATAGGAGTTTAGAAGGCTTCTCTGTTCATCTAAGTGGTACTTTACAGTTTCATGGATGGAAGTCTTTTGGATGCGCCGATTTGAAAACGCATAGTCTAAGCGGGTTCTTCCTTCTGTTAGAGACAGTAATCTATATTGCACGTGTGATAGGCAGGATACATGTATGTCTGTTTAAAAAAACAATAGGTCACAAGTATCTGAATGTACTTTTCCTTAGTCTATATCCCTGTTTAGGATTTTACCAACTGCATTTAGCAATAAGCTCTGTCTGACTTGAGATTCCTTTTGTTCTCACTGTATTTTAAAACGCTTTATTTCCCTTAAGTGCACCAGTTTCATTGTCTCTAACTGTGTTAGCTATTGATATCTTATTGGTTTGCTTTTATTTCCCGTATTGTTTACATATGTTTGAACTCATAACTTTTATTTGGCACTGTTAGCTTTCCTGTTCCATCATACTTAATGGGTTTTTATGTTTTCTTTGCTGTTTTAACATCCTCTGTCAACAGAAAGATTGAGTTGCTAGTTTCTCTATTTTTACATTGGTGTGTTCATGGCTTTCTGACCCAACTTCTATTTTTGGAGTGTCCTTTTAAGGCAAATAAATGACTATTAATGCACTGCAGAAAAATGCAGAATATCCACAACAAAACTGCTCAGCTGTCCTAAAAAAATTATTTCTCTTGCACTCAGACATATGATTTATTTTTTCTTTTACTAACCCAGCAGGCTAGGATTGTGCTTTCAATTAAAATAGCTTAGCTGAAGTAATTAGGGTTTGTTGCCATCAGCAAGGATAATCTTGATAAAGAAGGAGACTAAATTATTTCATAGGGTTTTGTCTTGACTGTGTTTTTGTTAGCAAATCTAGCTAAATAGCTTGGAGCCGTTATTGCTGAAAAGCCAGTTAGTGGCTTCATCAAGTTACGATTGAATACTGGCACTGTTTGTACAATATTTAATATACTACAAAACACTGTCTTCTCTGTGATACGCTGGTCATGCCATGGCCTGTGGCAAGGTACTTTGAATAATTATTGGATTAAATGTATGTTCTAGAATGAACCTTTTGCTCTGTTCCCAGGCTGTGAATATGATTCTTTCTTGGCAAGCACAAATTTTTGTTGCTTTTTCCTCCTTCCTGCTGGCTGCTCAGGAATGCCCTCTTCTCCAGCTGCTTGCCACTCATTCCACTGCAGAGCAGCTTCTCCTCTGTGAAATGGCTAAGCCATTTAACTCTTCTAGGCTCTTGCCTTTAACTGCAGCAAGGTGCTGGGCATTCACCATCTGCAGGGCTTGCTGTATCCATAAATGCGCCCAGCTCCGTGGGCATGGTGGGGCTCCACCACGCTGTGCGGTGGCAGCTGTGGGTTTCCCTGGGTGGGCTGTGTGATGCTACCAGGCGGGATGCAAAATCATGGCGTTGCAGGCCATCAGGAAGATGCCTGGCACAGACTTGGAAAGGTCTGTGTGAGTTGTGGCAATAGCTCCTGTGGACTCCCTTGTATGTAACTGGTTGATGTGGTATAGACTGGGCAAGAGAGTCCTGTGGGAACGCAGGGTGTAGTGGCTAGTCTGCATTCGCAGGCCAGTAGGAATGGATATGCAGTGTGAAACAACTGCTGCTCGGGCCTTGATGCCCATGCTATACAAATTTCAGGTTGGGGTTTTTTTTTTGAACTTCAGATTAGCTCTAGCCTGGGTTTGTGTTCTGTCTGGAGTGGATTTCTAGGCTATGTTCAGCTGAAAGGGAGTCGGTTCACATGCTCTGAGATGCCAGTGTGCACCAGAGCACTCTTAAGTGGGGATGTTTGTGAGGTTCAGTTCAAAAGTGCACTCCTGAGCCACACGAAGCACAAAGATGTGCTCAGGAAAGTTCCTTGGCACTGCTGCAGCGTGAATGATGACTGGGACTAATTTCTCACGCTTTAATAGATATCTCTAGTACCCCTGTGTGGCAATTACAGCACAGCACTGAGACTGCTCTGAAGGTTTTTCCGCCAGGGCAAGTTAAAATGGAGTTTGTATTTGGTTGTTATTGTTTGAATTCTGTCGTGGTTTAACCCCAGCCAGCAACTAGGACCACACAGCCTCTTGCTCACCCCGCTATCCTCCCCCAGAAGGGTAGGGAGAAGAGGGAGAAAAGGAGGGGAAAGGGAAAAAACCCCTTGTGGGTTGAGATAAAGACAGTTTAATAGAACACTAACGATAAAGGAAAATAACAATAATAGTAATGGTAAAAGAATATACAAGACACAAGTCACTCTCACCTCACAGTGAATTGGTTGCCCAGCCTGACCAGAGCAGAGATTGAGGATTTCCCCTTCCCCTGGCCAAGCCCCATTTCTATGCTGAGCATGATGTCTATGATACGGAATATTCCATTGGCCATTCTGTTGTTCTGTCTATGCTCCTTCCTAGCTTCTATGGGAAGCTGGAAAAAGTCCTTGACTGGTACAAACATGGTTTAGCAACAACTAAAACAATACACTTTATTGACATTCCTTTCATACCAAATCTGAAAACACAGCAACCACTAGAAAGAAAATTAACTCTCTTTCAGCTGAA
Organism: Dromas ardeola; assembly: GCA_013398915.1. Classification (NCBI taxonomy): domain Eukaryota; kingdom Metazoa; phylum Chordata; class Aves; order Charadriiformes; family Dromadidae; genus Dromas; species Dromas ardeola. Next base: position 22,805 of record VYZM01010019.1, on the reverse strand, counting down.
ACCAGGACAAGTTCATAAAACCAAATTGCAGGCCCAGAAGTATTCGGTTGTTGGGTGAATTTTCCTGCAGTTTATAATAATAATCAAAGCCCATGACAATTAAGCTGCTTAAAAATACATTTGCTTCATAGATATCTCACATATATACATTATTCCCAGTCCTAATCTTATAGAGCATCATATCTAATGTTCTCCTTTTATAGTGTACCTTACCTCTCAGCCATGCACACTAAGTAATGCATTATTCACAGGTAGAATAATTGTATAAGCATTTATAACTGAGGATGCGATGGATCCTTTAGGCAGATGTTATTTCGTGTTTGCTTTTCCATCGTAAATGAGTCCTTGCCTTCAAAAATGTGGGAGAAGTGCAAGATGCAGGCAGTGGTAATTGTGCAATAACTTGGAGAATAACAAAGGCCTTAGTTCGACACTGGCTGAGCCCTGTGCTTCATCGGCAGCTCTGCCACCCTGCTCTAAATGTACCACGAGACCTGGGTTGGGAGAGTGTGGTGGGTTAACCATGGCTAGCTCACCCTCCTCAACAGGGCAGGGGGAGGAAATAAGATGAAGGAACTCATGGGTTGAGGTAAGGACAGGGGAGATCAGTGACCAATTACCATCACGGGCAAAATGGACTTGACTTGGGGAAAATTAATTTAATTTATTGCCAATCAAAAATAGAGTAGGATAGTGAGAAACAAATAGAAACCTAAAACCGCCTTCCCACCACTCCCCATATCCTCCCAGGCTCAATTTCACTCCTTCATTCCTGACTTTTCTACGTCTTCCCAACCTCCTGAGTGGTGCAGTGGGATGGGAAAGAGGGCTGCGGTCAGTTCATAACGCTTCATCTCTGCTGCTTCTTCCTCTTCGTGCCATTCCCCTGCTCCAGCATGGGATCCCTCCCCTGGGATACAGTCCTTCACAAACTTCTCCAACGTGGGTCCTTCCTGTGGNCTCGGGCCTTGATGCCCATGCTATACAAATTTCAGGTTGGGGTTTTTTTTTTGAACTTCAGATTAGCTCTAGCCTGGGTTTGTGTTCTGTCTGGAGTGGATTTCTAGGCTATGTTCAGCTGAAAGGGAGTCGGTTCACATGCTCTGAGATGCCAGTGTGCACCAGAGCACTCTTAAGTGGGGATGTTTGTGAGGTTCAGTTCAAAAGTGCACTCCTGAGCCACACGAAGCACAAAGATGTGCTCAGGAAAGTTCCTTGGCACTGCTGCAGCGTGAATGATGACTGGGACTAATTTCTCACGCTTTAATAGATATCTCTAGTACCCCTGTGTGGCAATTACAGCACAGCACTGAGACTGCTCTGAAGGTTTTTCCGCCAGGGCAAGTTAAAATGGAGTTTGTATTTGGTTGTTATTGTTTGAATTCTGTCGTGGTTTAACCCCAGCCAGCAACTAGGACCACACAGCCTCTTGCTCACCCCGCTATCCTCCCCCAGAAGGGTAGGGAGAAGAGGGAGAAAAGGAGGGGAAAGGGAAAAAACCCCTTGTGGGTTGAGATAAAGACAGTTTAATAGAACACTAACGATAAAGGAAAATAACAATAATAGTAATGGTAAAAGAATATACAAGACACAAGTCACTCTCACCTCACAGTGAATTGGTTGCCCAGCCTGACCAGAGCAGAGATTGAGGATTTCCCCTTCCCCTGGCCAAGCCCCATTTCTATGCTGAGCATGATGTCTATGATACGGAATATTCCATTGGCCATTCTGTTGTTCTGTCTATGCTCCTTCCTAGCTTCTATGGGAAGCTGGAAAAAGTCCTTGACTGGTACAAACATGGTTTAGCAACAACTAAAACAATACACTTTATTGACATTCCTTTCATACCAAATCTGAAAACACAGCAACCACTAGAAAGAAAATTAACTCTCTTTCAGCTGAAACCAGGACAAGTTCATAAAACCAAATTGCAGGCCCAGAAGTATTCGGTTGTTGGGTGAATTTTCCTGCAGTTTATAATAATAATCAAAGCCCATGACAATTAAGCTGCTTAAAAATACATTTGCTTCATAGATATCTCACATATATACATTATTCCCAGTCCTAATCTTATAGAGCATCATATCTAATGTTCTCCTTTTATAGTGTACCTTACCTCTCAGCCATGCACACTAAGTAATGCATTATTCACAGGTAGAATAATTGTATAAGCATTTATAACTGAGGATGCGATGGATCCTTTAGGCAGATGTTATTTCGTGTTTGCTTTTCCATCGTAAATGAGTCCTTGCCTTCAAAAATGTGGGAGAAGTGCAAGATGCAGGCAGTGGTAATTGTGCAATAACTTGGAGAATAACAAAGGCCTTAGTTCGACACTGGCTGAGCCCTGTGCTTCATCGGCAGCTCTGCCACCCTGCTCTAAATGTACCACGAGACCTGGGTTGGGAGAGTGTGGTGGGTTAACCATGGCTAGCTCACCCTCCTCAACAGGGCAGGGGGAGGAAATAAGATGAAGGAACTCATGGGTTGAGGTAAGGACAGGGGAGATCAGTGACCAATTACCATCACGGGCAAAATGGACTTGACTTGGGGAAAATTAATTTAATTTATTGCCAATCAAAAATAGAGTAGGATAGTGAGAAACAAATAGAAACCTAAAACCGCCTTCCCACCACTCCCCATATCCTCCCAGGCTCAATTTCACTCCTTCATTCCTGACTTTTCTACGTCTTCCCAACCTCCTGAGTGGTGCAGTGGGATGGGAAAGAGGGCTGCGGTCAGTTCATAACGCTTCATCTCTGCTGCTTCTTCCTCTTCGTGCCATTCCCCTGCTCCAGCATGGGATCCCTCCCCTGGGATACAGTCCTTCACAAACTTCTCCAACGTGGGTCCTTCCTGTGGGCCGCAGTTCTTCATGAACTGCTCCAGCGTGGGTCCTCTCCACAGCTGCAGCTTCCTTCAGGGCACATCCACCTGCTCCAGCACAGTGGGGCTAGAGAGTGGATATCTGCTCCAGCATGGTCCTCCAAGGACTGGAGGGGGACAGCTTGTGTCACTGTGGTCTCCTCCGTGCACTGCAGTGGAATCTCTGCTCTGGTGCCTGGAGCACCTCCTCCCCTCCTTCTGCACTAACCTTGGTGTCTGCAGAGCTCACGCTCTCACATTTTTTTTCTGCACTCCTCTCTCTCACAGCTGCTGCACAGCATTTTTTACCCTTTCTTAAATCTGTTATCGCGGAGGTGCGACCAGCTTTGCTGATGGCCTCAGCTTTGGCTAGTGGTGGGTCTGTCTTGGAGCCGACTGGAACTGTGTCCAACATGGGGGCAGCCCCTGCTCTCTGCTCACACCCTTGCTACCAAAACCTTGCCACGTAAACCCAATGCAGTTGAGAAATATCTGTGGTCACCGGAGAAACCCCTTGAGGAAAAGAGCACCTTGCACTTCCGTTGATGCAGGCTTTACCATTCTAATCACATACATCCTTAGGGCTGACTAAACCCATGTGCTTTATAAGCTTTTTGTTTTATTTTTAACACAGTGCTTAAACCTCTTCCTCCCCAATAATATGCCCACATGGACCTGCCTAAACCTACGTACAAATATTCCTCAAATGAGGCCACGTTTCTCTCTCTCCGGTCTCCTTGCAGGGCTTAGTTTGTGAATTCCTAAATCTGATGGGTGGATGAGAAGAATACTGATTTGCATTTAATTTATTTTTAATCAGTTGAGGATTAGTTATGCTTACTTGTGATGTTGTCTCATGCTCATAAGGAAAGCAGCTTGTGTCCAGTCTGGGAATTCCTGGTCACTAACACTGCAGAAGGAAGGATTTGTTTTAGTAGGTGCAGTCTCTCTTTTAAGTTAATATTTTGGTATGGTACAAAGTGTTGGTTTTGGTATTTTGTTTTGTTTTGTTTTTTTTTCCTGTAAAGTGCCAGACTTTTGTAAATAATGTGCTTGTGTTCCTTTTTCAAAAGACTCTGGTAGCCTTAGTACAAAGTCCATCTTGAATATTCATTTCCTGCCTACCTAATTCCCCAGCTTTCAGTTTCAGCTGGATGTGACAGTTGCTTCACTTTCTGCTAAAGTTGTGCAGTGTTACTGGGGTGTTAAATACCCATTTTTGCCCTAAAGGTGTCTGGGTTTCAATATTAGGGTCTCTGTAATAGGGTATTTTGTTTCAGAAATATTTCTCTTCAGTGGTGCTTATGCACCAAAGTCATCGTGTTACATAAAAGTATAGCAGGCAAGTTATAACCGAATTAGCTTTAGTGATCGTTAAAGTTATCTGTACTTTGATGAGGGATGAGATCTAGTCCCTTCCCTCTTTAATTTCTGTAAAATGTAAAACTCCCCTGGCTGGCTATGGAACTGGTTAACAAGGAAAGAGTTATGGAATGCAAGTGCTGATAGAATTATCCCACTTGGCTAACTTTTAAGAGTCAGTTTAGTTTCTGTAGGAGTGTTAGCTTTGTCCAAATGTTACATCAGGAACTGATGTGTCATTTTTAAATGAGCTTCAATAAAAAATGAAACGAACTTCCAGTTTTGTGCAGTTCATTTGAGAATTTGGCTTGTGCCTAAGATAGCTTTAAATTCCTATGGGATTTTATAGGGAGAATAGAAAACATCCTTTGCCAGAGAAGTCTAAATTCAGTATCTCTGCCAGCATCCCAGCTTATTTTCAGATGTTGTGATATATCTTCAATGTTAAAAAAATATCATTAACACACTGCTATAGTCATCCGAAAGAAGCCCACTTTTTAAGAACTAAACAAATGTGCAGTTGGGGTAGCCTGACAAACATCATTATGTTGCAAATTTATAAGGCAAAACCCCATATATTGAAAGAGAAATGCAAAAGAAACAATTAAGGTCAGTGACAGCAAAGTTAGGACAGGGAGAAAATAGCTCTACTAAGTTTCAACATGAATTTCAATAATAAAAACTAGGATTAGTTGCTACCTATTTAAATAAAAAATAGGTGCCTGGTGCAAATCTTTGTGATTATGTTGGATAGGATGCGCAGCAAGTTATTGAAATACTCATTCCCATTGATTGCAAAATCAGGAATGAAAACAGAAGTTATGAAGTAAGGAATCTCCTACTGGTAAGGCTCTAACAAAGTTTTTGTTTAATCCAAGAGGTATTTCTGCTTCTTCATTGATGGAAGTGGTGGAATAGATATTGAATATTTTGTTGAAGAATTGGAGGCTGGACCTGTCAACATTCTTAATGGTTTGCAAATGTTTTAAATTAACTACATCACATAATCCTAACCCAAAATCCTTTATCCAATATAAATAACAGATTCTTGTTTCCTGAAAATGCCCAACAGCTTGACTGTTGTGCACTTCTAAGTCAGGTTTCTTATCATGTTGATACGTCCTGCCCCCTTTAGGCAAAGGAAAATCTTCCTCAGGAAAGGGTTTTGAATCAGTGATGCTGTTTTTCCTTTCACAGTTTCTCAGTCATGGATTTTTGAAAGAATTTTAAAGATAAATGTTTTTCGTGTTTAAACTTTGTCCTACTTTTGATGATGCAGCTTTCATTGTTGTCACAGACTACTTTTCCACGGTCTTCTGTTACGAGGTATCTCATAGCGAAGCCTTAGAGTTGTCACTGGGCGACACCAGTTCTCGAACTGACCCTTTCAGCTTAATGGGAGATGAGGTGCACTTTAACTCGTCCACTTTCCAAACTTGTCTCAAGTTTCAGACAGCGACAGGATATTCTGACATCGCCATATGATTAGGATTCATTTCAAAGAAGTAAAAGTATGTAGGAGTTCTTCTTGCCGACAATTTAAAAATCAGAGCGGTAAACTTTATTCTAGTAAAGCGGTTACAAATTTAAAGGGGGAAAAAAAAAAAGCCTGAAATAAAAGCAGCATTTCTGCCTGGTATTAAGCTGTTACCTGACATGGTGTTTCTCTGCAGCGTCTCTTGGCGGTATCTCAGTGCTCTGCCTCTGTGGCTCTGCCTTTCACAATGCATTCTGCTCTGGTACCCCTCTCTAATCGCACTTGAACGTTATCAGGGTGCTGTTGAGCACTAATGAGTCTTCAAAGCAGTGTGCAGGGACTTCCACTTCCCTTTTGGTCATGCTAATTAAGTTAGGGAAATTTTATATTGTGCCTTGATTAATTCTGGGAATTTGTATGAATGCAAATGAAACATTGTTTATCTGGGGCTGAGTTGCCTTTTGATATGCAAACACACTTTGATATGCTGATTTTCATTACCACGATTTCCTTCCTCTTTGGGAAGGCAGCTGAATTACGATTCCATCCGACTCCTCCCTGCACAGATGATGTGACTTCCATTGCTCATGTTTTTCATTGTTTCATAATTGTATACAAATTCCATATTGTAGCAGTTATCTGAACAATGTTCCTGTTAGTCTAGCAATATCAGGAATTTATCTTATTTTCTACAAGTCTATCTATGATCTGTATTAGCAAAACAGATAATCAATGTGGTCCTGGATTCTTCTTAAACACAGAGTATGTTTATGTAACGGAGAAGTTCACTGATGAATCATACCGCATAATCTTTGCTTATAGTAATATAACTTCTTGGACACCTTTGAGACTAAGGTAACTACGTTTTGCCATGTGCTAAAATGTTCTGAAACAGTAACAAAGTATTAAAATAATAAACTAGAAATGTAGGGAAGAATTCAGTATGCAACAATTTTTGTCGGGTTTATACCTCTGAGGGATATCTCTCCTGGACCAGAGGTCTGCGCTTTGCTGGCTGTCTGGACAGCTATTTTTTATGCAGCTTTCTGCAGCTCCAAGGGAGCATACCCCAAACCATGGCTCTAAGTTCAGAGAATTTTTATTTCTTCAGTCCCCATGGTTGTGTGTAGCTCATGCTTTTAATTACAGACTTGCTGGAATCCTGATCTGAATTTTTATTATGACCTCAGGAAATGGTACTTGAAGATGTCATGTATAGGTTTCATCTGCACTGATTTTAACTGCAGTTCTGCTGAACCAGTGTGGTAGGGTTTTTTCCTGATGGCAACTGTCTTTTCATTCATTAAAATACTGCTGTGCCATTTTTGGCCCAATATCCATCTTGCTGCTGTTACACGAATATTCTCCTTCCTTTTTTGAAGTCTCCTGCATTTCTTCTACCTTGAACTGTGCTCTGCTGCACTATTTTGGTGACACACAGCTGAGAGGGACACAGATTTTTGCGCTGCCCGTGGGGTACTCTCACCTGTCATAGGGGTCTCCCATTCAGCACTCATTTAAGGCAAAGCCACTTTAAGTTAAACTTCCATGTTTTGCACTGGAGCCAGAAACTGCTGGCCGAGGCCAGCACTGGTGCAGCAGAGAAGTGCCTGGCAGGGACAGTGATTTGAGTTTGTGGAAGTCTGCGAGCCTTGAAGAGGTGAAACGCTCTCATACAATGAGCTGAGAGATGGTGCTTCTCAAATGGCCCCTCAGGCTGCATAACCGTGAATTGAAGCCTTGAGCGGTTCCTTCTGCTGCTGCCTAAGTTACAATGGTGGCTTGAGTGTGGGTGCACTTTCTTCAGCTGCCTAATCGGGTAAAAATCTAGTACACGCTTTTAATACAAGTGTATGGATGTGCCCTTAGATCTTGGCATAGCTAGACAGTAACGTGTAGGTTTATTTAGAAAACCTTTTTAAAATTTTCTGCAGAGTAACTGCTAACATCAGACCTGAGTACTTTCTTCCATGTATTTGCCCTCCCTTTTCTCCTCCACAGCTATCATGGTCCCAGGACATACAGAGATGATCTGTATTCTGCAGGACTTCATCTTGGCTGGTTTGGCTCAATTATGCCTAAGTCTTAGCTCATTTTCTATGGGTCTTTGAGTAAAATAGTCTATAGACCTATATTTAGTGAATAAACAGTTTTATAAATGCTATATTTAGCATATATTTGTTTATTTTTCATGAGCAAGATGCTGCTGAGAGTTCCTAAGGGATCTGTTTAATGTTTTTTCTAAACAGATAAGACAGATTTTATATACCAAAAATACTCACTCATTTGGTTTCTTTGTAGCTGACTTGACTTTGCATGGTGCTTCTCACTGGAAACACATATGGAGGACTGTTCATGATGCTGTTTTAATTCTTGGTTTGTCTTTTAGTATATGTTGAGTGTTCTATTATAGGCTACAGAGCTAGATAATGTGTTCAGTGTTGTGGATATAATAAAGAAGGATCTTGCAAAGCTTTTGCTTTCTAATTATATTCAATCTTAGCCCACAATGTGTCCATACATCTCATCCTTATCCTGAAAGACACCCTAAACACTAGAAAGTGCCAAGACAAATTAAAGCACCCTATCTAAGTAAACAACCACATGGCAGAGTCCATATGTTCTAAAATTAGCCTTATCTATGTTTATAACAATATATTACTTCTGCATCTAGAAAGGGAAATCAAACCAATTCCCTTGTGTGGAGGGAATCCTATTGCATATTAATTACTTCCTGTGGTATTTTCAGTTTAGTCTTTTGAAGTCATCCCTGGAAGGGGATTTTGCATACTGCTTTCAGTCCTGCTGATGTACCTTTTAAACTGTCTCTTAGGTTAAAGCACTGCCCCAAAATGAATTATGCATTTTGTATGAGAGACTGGGGTCCAAGCTTTGTATGCTTTACAGAGGTGACCTGCTACAGAGCATTCGTTGTGACATTAGTGATTCCAGATTCATTCCTCTCTGCTGCCCTTCAGTCCTGCTGTGCTCTGTCGTTGCCGGTCCCAGACAGGGTTTCCTGCATTTACAGGGGACAAAACTGATGACAAAGGGACCTAAGGCAGAGGTTGATTCTCCTTGTGTCTCTGGGGTTTTGTGGCAAGGCACAGAAAATGATGTCACTCTCTGTTCTGAGGAATATGCTGCATCTTTGAAGGGTTAGGGCTTAGTTACATCTGAGACATGGACATTTCCCAGAGGATGAATCTGTGCCAAACCTCACTGATTGGTTCTGGAATCTTCCTCTGTGGGGTTAAGAGCCCCAATTGCTGTGCTAGTGCTATATTGATAATAGCAGAAGAAGGCAAAGTTGATGTTTTACAGGGAGAATGATGGGTGTACATTGATTTGGACTCTAGAAGAACGAAAGTGTACAGTGCTGAGAATTTTAATATTCCTCCTTGGGTGCCAAGAACTTGTGTGCATCTGGACTGATGGTAGCTAGACTGATAGAGAGATGTGGTAGTGGCATAAAACTCCAGGCAATGAGAAGTATTAACTTGGCTGATTATTTTGACCAATTTTGGGGTTAGGAAGGCTGTTATGTTTGGGCTTAGTGTGCTTTATTTTTGTTTCTCTAGGTAAGCAATTTTCTGGCTGTAGGACAGATTAATCCACTGAAGAGCAAGTCAAATTTGGTCAGAACAGCTGATGCCAGTGAACAAGTTGAGCGTTCTGGGCTTTGTAGAGATCTGCCCAATACACTTAAAAATCTAAACATGTACCTGCCTGTAAGCCTTAGCAAAATGTATGGAAAAATTGTCTGTGAATACTTTCATTTTTTGACCAGTTCTACTGCTGTAACTTCGCTGAACAGCATCTACATTTCATAAGCAGGCTTCTTGGTGCCCTGGTGCCCCTTGTCCTGTCTTGCATTATTTTCAACTTTTAGGAAGCAAAAGTCTTGAAAGGCTTCAGTTTTTCAAAACACATACACCCTTGAAGTGAAATAGCATATATATCTACTTGGCTGTCTCGGCGAAGTATTCTCATCCCGAACCATGACTCGTTGTCACGTTGCTGGCCAAGGTCAGAGAGTAATAACTATTGTGCCAAGGTCTTCCCTCTGGTAGCTCTTAGTTTCGATAGCGAGTCTGAAATTCTGAGCAGATGCAGCTGCTGGGCAGAAATCTAAGTAGCAGGGCAGTGTTTTATGCTGGGAAAATGGGATTCAGAGAAGTGGTTAACTAAAGACTCCACTTGGAAATGGGAAAGGAAAGGTATTGCAATTTGTCTTCTGATGGCAATTACAAAGCCGAACTGAAAGCTCTGCTCCTTGTCCTGAGCTGCTTGTGTATTTGCTTAACACTTGTTCTCTCTGAGAAATGTTTACATAATGGGTGAGAAAGCGTTACCTTGTGGGACTCCTGCTGTTCTCTGTGCATGGCAGTAGTCCCAGTAGAAGTCTGTTATAAAAGCCTTTAACACCACTTTTTTTTTAGGCTGGAGAATCTAGGCCTGGAAATGTAGTGAAAGAGAAATAAAGCTTGCCCGTCCTAGGTGACAACTTTTGCAATTCGGTGAATTACAATTTCTTAACAGTTAGTGTCTCAGGTGCACACTTAAGCTTTTCCATTAAAAAATAAGAGTTAGGAGTGATGTCTTAGTTCTCCCATGTATTAATTCAGGGCAAGGGAGGAATAACCAGCCCACTGGTGGCTTATTGAGTCTTACTTCTGTGAGTAACTCCCGCCTTGCCAACTCTTTGGAAAGGAATTGAGAGCCCTGTGCTCGGCAGGAGGCAAAAGGGAAAATGACTGCCCTGCTCTCTCAGATAGGTGACGCTGGCACGCACAGTGCCATCACAGGAAGACTGTCTCGGTCGCACTCTGACACAGCTTCCTTCAGGAGTGTCTACATTTCTAAGATGATGACTCACAAAGAGTGCTACAGGTTTGAACTTCAAGTATATCTTCTAAAAATAAATTGTTTCTGCAAACAACGTCCTTCTTAAAATGTTGTAAGACATGGTGTGTAAACTGACACAGATTCACCGGGGTGTCACCGTGAGAGCGGCACAGAGGCACTCTGGCGTACCACTTGCACCGGGTCACTTAGATCACACTGATGTAAACCACAAAATAATTGCTTGAAATAAGGTGGAGCTGTTATTCAAAAAGCAATTAATCCTACAACCAAATATCTCTCAAGATGTCCTTTTGCAAAGGAATGACATTATAGAAAGCAAGAAATACTCACTAGGAAGTTATAAACTTTTGATGTCAGTTTATTTTGAGCATGCATTTCAGCTTCTGCCTAAATGTCTAAAATGAGAGATTGTTTACTTCTCTTTGACATACTATATTTTTCATTTTATGTTTGCTTTGTAGCACAATGTTGTAAATGCAATGAATGACTCAGTCAACCTATACCTGCGAAAAGCTATTTAGCATATTTAATCTCTGTCTGCTCAGAAGTAGCTTAATTTATGTGCTAAAATGCTTGTGTCGTGATATAAATTATGCTAAGAGGTACAGTGGTTGAAGCAATCAGACTAAAAGTTGCTCTGTGTAATGAGTCCTCTGCAGAAAGTCAAAACCTGTTTTTTGTTGAATATTTATGTGAGCAGATCAAGATGATTCTTTCCCTACATGCTGCCAGCAGTACTTTTGGCTTCATTACTTATGAGGTGATTTTCCAAATGCCCAATGGAGGTGATCAAAACTGAAACCTAGCTAGATTTTCACCACCTCATTCTTCCTGTGTATTTTCTTCCCTAGTTAAAAGTATAGGAACTGTCAGTGCTAGTGACAACAGTTGTACTTACCACTTAAAGCCAGCCAGGCAGAACTGAGTTCCTGAGCTTGAGCAGTAGCTGAGTGAAGTACGCAGAGGTGCTTCTGGCTCCACCGCTGCTCTGGCGAGAGGGAGTTACTCTGACCACTCTTTTTCTTCCCCATATTTTAAGCTGCTGCAGCAAAGTGAACACACTGTTGCTATGTGAGTAAAATCCCCTGAGGACCGGGTTCTCTTGCCTTGTGTCCCTGTTACCTCCTTTCAAATGTGCCAGGCAATCGGAGTTTAATCTAAGATTTCTCTCATGTCTTCATCTACTCATTCCTTAATTGGTCTCGCCTGCCAACTGGATCCTCAGCCACACTGGCAGCTTGTGCGACATGCATGATTATCCACCAAGAACTAGGTAGAAATTGCCAAATCATTTCATACAGTTTGCTGATTAGCCACCTGCTTAACATGGCTTTTCTCACAATTGAAATTACTGTGATGCTGGTGGTAGTATAAAACCTTCTGTGGAATAGTGGAGAACGCTGCCAGGACTGCCTAGATTTTATCTGCTGAGCTGTAGATACAGCACTCAACTAAAAAAATATTTGCTTGATGAATAGCACATATATGTTTTTTTGCCACATAATGTTTGCCACTTGTTTATCTTCAGCTGAAAGATGTCAGCAAAATTTGAAGTGGAGAGAAAGAAACGTTTGAATTCAGCCCCAGTTCTCAAGGCAGTGTCGCTGCTTCTGGGTTTGAATGAGTAATCCCTCTTGATTGACAAGAGTTTATGTAGTTACGGAGGAAAAAGCATGTTCATAGTCAAACATAGTATTACAGTGAGCAATGCTCCAACCTCATGTTCTTCTAGTTTATCGACATCCCAAGACAGTCCTTGGGGATAATCATCCCAAAGTGTTTGTACACAGTATATTTACAAAAACATAAAATTTTTATGTCTGCAGTGAGTAAAGAAACAGAAATAGTTTCTCTTTTATATTATGTGCAAGAACGTTAAGAGAAATACTTGGTTGTAGTAGTCAGTATACCAAAAGATGCTATTTTTAAAAATGTGATGATTTGGGAAGCAGATCAGTGGCACCACTCCTACATTTGTGTCAGGGAATGCAGGTGGGATGAAGATTTGCTAGAACCGGCAGGCTGTAGTGGACACCAGGAGTGTCACACCTGGTTGCAGCACAGCACACACCTATTGAGCAAAGTGCAGGATAGACGTCTGTTCATTGCTTCTCTAATGGGAGTCTGCTGATGGGTGCACTGGTGTTTGGATGGTTTGGGGTGTTGGTTTTTTTTTGTTCACTTCTGAAACTGTTCCTAGCGCCTTTCTGTAGGTTTGTCAGACCTGTTAGTGGCTTTAGAAGCTTTCGCGCCACTTCCCTGCACCTTAGAGAGCCACAGCGTGTTGTTTGCTCCTAATACCTCCTGTCTGCATTCAGGACCCAATGCTGTTATCTCTGAAATCAAAGCGAAAAATTATGTTTACGCTCAAGGAAACAGAACATGGTTCTGCTTTGTTTGGTTTTTAGTAATACACAATGTAAAAAGCTAAATGCATATGAAGTATCTTCACATAGGCAAATAAGATTCAAATATAGATCATACTACAAATAGGACAGCTTTGATTATGAGATGAAATACAGGTAATCTCTTTTGGCTTCCTCTGAACCTGAAAGTGATTGTTCCCTACTTGAAAGGCATCAGCTGAAGAGCAACCAGAACAAAAGAATTGTTATTCCTGTCTAAAATAGAGAATTATTGTCAGGCTTTTGGAATCATGAAATTCTGTTTTATAAAATGGTACAGCTGTGTAGATTATACACTAAAATCTCCTGCTTTCGTTTTTTTTTAAGGAAAAAATTATTTCCCTGTTTCCTTATCAACTTTTTCTTTTTTACTGACAATAAGTATATTGATTTTGGTTTTGCTTTTTGCCTGTATTGCAGGTGTTAATGTTTAATTCTGACCTTGCTTAATCTGGTTTTACACAACATTGAGTAGATTTGGTCTCAGTTTACACCTGCGACCAGGAACTCATTGTTTCTCTGGGTAAGAATGAGTATGTTGAAATCTGTGGTTGAGCCTATTGAGAAATCTGTGTGCTGAACCAGCCACAAAACAGCTGCACCGTTCACTCCCCCTAATCTGGGGGTTCACTAAGGCAAGCGAAGGCTTCACCACTCCCGAACTTGTTTGAAGCGCATCAGAAAGCCAGAAGCCTTTCTGACCGAGTACTGCGGCACGCTCACTCTGCGATAGAAGTGCTGCTGCTGAACCAGTTTCTCTGACTTGAAAACAAAGCCGAAACATAACCAGTCCACAACTGCATTTTGTTTCCTGGTCAAAACTTATTTTGGTTGTTTTAAGCGAGCATCTTCTTGCTGGGAATTTGGCTTAAGGTACACAGTGAGTTGTAATTGGGCTCCTCGGGGAGAATCTGATGTTCTACATGTGAATGGTAAAAATATTTTCAGAGCGTGTTGATGCCAACACTGAAACTTTAATAGTTTATGCAGTCCTAGAAACGGGAGGAAACTACTGACACCTGCAATCATGTTCTCTGGTGCGATATTTCACAGGAAAGCAAGAGCTTCTGTTATCTGCTATATGTGAAGTTGTTTCAATGTGGAAGAACTACGACAACCATGTCTGCAAAACCTCCCTTTAGCTTTATCCAGTTTCAGGAAGGGGAGCATTGCCGCCTGTTCCCACTTAGTGCATTTTGGTTGAAAAGAAAATATTCTGTTAGTCTCCATAAGAGCCCAAAACAGTTTCTGAAAACCTGCCTGTCTTCCCTATGCAGAGAGAGCAGGATTCATTGCTGCTGACTCTACTGCTGATGCGGCTGAAAATTAGTTCTCGAAGTCTTGATGAGTTGTCTTCAGACTCTTGATCTGCTGTTTGAGTCCCAGTGTTGCAGGCAAGCCTACGTTTCCCTCCCCTTTCTCCTCTGTCCCAGTGTTTGCTGCCCACGTTTAGTCCTTGTGCCTTTTTCTCTAGAGATAAAATTTTACAATTCACGTACTCTTAGTGTGAGCCAAGGACCTCGATAGCCTGTGTTGGCAGGTAGGAGTTCAGCCAAATCTTGCCTCCCCTGCTTATAACTGTCAAAAAGATTTTGACTAGTAGAGAATATCTGATCCTCTCAAAAGCCATAAATGCAGGGTATTGTGGGTTTTTCATTACCTTTTAAGAATTATGAGCAACATATGATGTTTTTGTATCTGAAACCTTGCCTGATGATCACTTGCAAACTCAGGTTCTTAGACACTCATGCTACATTTCTGTGCCAGTTTCATCTTCCCTCACATCTCTGCCAACTTTTTCTTGATGAGAAAAAGTCCTTTAAAACCTGGCAACAAATCTTCTGTGTTCCTGCTTCTGAGCTTTAATCGAACTCAGAAAGGTAAGATAACTTTTTTTTTTAAAAAAATTGTCACCCTGGCATTAGTCTTTAGAATGTAACCTGTTTGTTAAGGAGTGGTTTATCTTGAACCTGATCTTTTCCTCCTTGTTTTCTTCCCATGGACCTCTGTTGAGGCAAACTATTCTTATAACAAACATCCCATGACTGAGGATAATAGAGTACACAGGAATTGTTAAAGAATGTACCAAAACCTGTCAGTTGTCTTAGTCATGCTATAGTGCAGTTTTATGTAGAACAAAACTTTGTCCAGGACCTTAAAATTAATGACTTACTATTATTCCTTAAATGTACCTGAGTTTGAGAGTCAGGTTCTCTAGTTTAATTTCATGTCATGTGTCAGCGTAACCCTATGAAATCTGTGTAATGTGACATGAACTAAAGGTGATGCCTTGAAGAAAAGAAGACAGCATGTTAAATTCAGGCCTGTGTGTCTCTACATTGGTGGTTTGGCGGGTCCATAGAAATCTGAATGCCTAGGAAAGTTTCTAGATGTATTTTAGTGTAATCATTCTGGTTTTGTTTCTGAGATGGTTGTTATATCAGTTTTGGAAAATTCAAAGATGGCAAATGGATTTCCCCCAGGCATCGAATGAACGATGCTATAAAAACAAGGATGGGGTTCACATCCTGTGTTAAACCAACATAATAAGGAGAATTTTCTTGTAACTGTAAATGGTTGGTAGATGGATTTACCTTTAGGACAGAAAATACAAACTGAAGTGGGGTTACCGATCTTTGTTTGCCAGAAAGGGCCTGCCTGCAGGCACTGCAAGAGCGCTGCCCAGAACCAAAGGACAGCAAAGTAATTTTGGAGAATGAATTGTTTCATCCACGTAAAGGCTCTTTTAAGCCACTCTTGTGTGGTTTGCTATCTGTGCCATCTGAAACTTTACACACACGTTTCCCACTGCTTACCAGTATCACTCCATACTTTAGGTTTGCTGTTAGACTCGGAGCACGGCAGTGGCAAGATGGGAAGGCGGTACTGCTGGAAGGTGGGCTGCTGTGGGGACCTGCATCACCAGTGGGGTGGGCACAGGGTGCTGATGACCTCCTCGTCGTCCGAGGAGATGGTCCTCCTGGGGCAGGGTGAGACAGGCTGGAGGTGACTGCTCCTGCATGATGCTTCCTCGAATTCAGCAAGCCTGTGTTGCTCAGGCTCACGCAGAAGTTTCTATCTGGTTCACTTTTCAGGGGATTTAAACATTTTTTCAGTTGTGACTTTCATTTCCTCCCCTATCAGTGTAACTTTTCTGTAGAGGATGACAGTGTTTAACTGGGCTTGAAAAGCAAAAGGAAACGTACCCTTTTACTGCGTTACAAGCCCGTATTACCCTGATGTCACTTGAGATGTTCGTGCCTCTCAATAAAACTTTGATGGATGTCTTTTGATCTCCAATTTAGCAACTTTGCATTAGGTTATTAGTCTTCAGGTTTTGGCAGGACTGTGAATATATTTTACAGTTCTCATCTGTACTGAGATCCCTAGGGTCCCATGTAATGTCCACAGAAATCAATACAAAGACTTTTGTTAATGCCTCCTGTTGGATTTGTATCCCTACATTTGAGCATACACAGATTTTTAGGCCTCATGATTCCTTTTTTTTAGGATTTTATGATATAGGAGTTGTCACATGAGATAAAAACAAGGTCTCCCTGTCTCTGCACTCTCTCTCTAGTGATAGTCAGGACCAGCTTTTTGAAGGGAGAATGTGAGAGATGTTGATGGAGAAATACAAGAATAGCTTGCCGCAGAGGATTTTGCTTCCTCCTTACATCAGTGAGGAGCTGAATAAAGACTCGAAGCCAGGAGAACTTACACTCGTCAAAGTTTTAAATGTTCTTAGTACTAAAAATAATTTTTTCTCATCTAACTGCGGATAGTTTTCCTTCTACTCTTCCCCTGCTGCTAATTAAATCCTCTTCATCTGTCAATAACAGACTGTGAGTTTTTCTTAGTATCCTACATAAACTGGTTAAATTCTATTTATTTTATACAATGTCCTGAATTGTGCAGCATTTATATCTAACTTGTTTTGTTACGCATACTTTCCTTAGTTACTTTTTTGGGCTGTGTATTTTTTTTTTTAATTAGCACATTTTTTAGACTTAGCTTATATTTACAGAACTTTGCAAATCACAACATGTTTCATGCAATCTGTCTCTGCTTCTGCTGAAGAACAGTTACTAATTGGGTAAGAGGCCAGCACTTTTAAAGTGGGTGACAAGTCAGGCTCTTAAATCTATATATAAACAGGTGAATATAGGTTGGCTAGTTGGTAAGATATTTGTACATCCAGAGTGGTAGCTCTGGATGTATGGAGGTTGAAGGACTTCTGGTCTTCCTGTACATTATGGAGCTTAATTTAGAGCACCAGAAGAAAACTGCCTGCCCTTGGCTTACACATGGCTGAGCTTGAGAAGACAGCATTGTGCATTCACACAAGCAACTCTGAGAGAAAACTTGCAGCTCAGTCTGTGTGCCAGTGCAATAGCCCTTGTTCAGGAACACCAATTGATGAATTAGTGTCCTGCATGGAAAAGGAGAAATTTAATTATATGCTGCTTTGTATTTCCAATGACTGATCTTTGAGAGTGATCTGAATCCCCCATGTCCTTAATGGCTCAGTTCACTGATAAACCTAATGAAACCCGACTAAGGTATGATTCACAACTGTAATTTTTATGCAGTAGAGGATGCTGATGGGAACCCACTGATGGCTCTGAGAAGAAGTAAACAATACATAAGTCACTGTTGTGGCCACTGCAGTGTGTTTCAACAGGAGTCTCCCTGCTTTCCATCCCCCAGAGTGCTGTCACTCTGCGTAGGACATCTTCTGGCAGATGCTCTAGCAATGGGAACGTGCTGCTCGTCCCTTTCCCTCCTTGCTGTCTGCACACCCCTCCCGGCTTGCACTTACTGCCTGCGCTGCCATCCAGCAAGCTAGAGATGAGCCAGCTTTTGCCGTACTGCAGGCTGTTGTATATTCTGGATATATCCAGGTCTGCTGTGTCTGCTAAGTGCACATCAAAGCAGGGAAATCTTTTTTGGTTTTATGTAAATTAAATAATGTATGTAGATTAAGACTTAAAAAAATAAGTCTTTTTTAATTACATAAGAATTGACCAGACATGGTTGAGTTGAAGGTTGATCTAGCCTACTATCCTGGGGTTTTTTTATGGTATCCAGGAAAGGATGCTTGGGAAAGAGACTAAGAACAGGGCAATGGTGGAGTGAGACTCCCGCAAGGATACCTTCCCTGTCCCTAGAGGTTTGTGGCAACTGAGAGTGCTAATTAATGGGTAGCCTCCTATTTCTGTTTTGTTGATGTTGTGCTGTGCTATCCTCTGAGGTTAGAGGAGCATGGTTTAGCAGGGAACCTCATCATTGAGATTGATTACATGTACATCAGTATACTGGTACTGGTATTTCTTACTATCAAAGGAAGACCCTGTCTGATAAAACAAGGTGTGGTTGTTTGCTTGTTTTACAGAAAATTGATTTCGGCTTCAGAGAAACCGTGGATCATGTATTTTTCAGCTTGTTCAGAACAAATGCATCATTATTCTCTTTAATCTTGCTGTCATAGGCTCTGCAATTCACAAATGTGTGGGATTTTCTAAAGGAAAAAAAAGTTGATCAGAAGAGATGGAGAGTACTGTTACAAGATGGAGAGCAATGCTCTGATCATGTTTTGTCTCTTTTCACATTTGGACACTGAATTTACCAGCCACCTGTAATCAGAACTAAAGATTTTTTGTTCAATTAAGGTAATGTCTTGGAGCTACGTGGCTTCAAAAAGGTCATGTTGTAGAGCCTTATGCAGAACAACCCTCAGCTGATTCTCTACTCATTAATTCTGCAGAAGCATATTTTTTTTTAGGCAGGACGGAAAACATTTTTACACCCTCACATCACTGTCAGCTTGTGTCCTGTAGAGCCATGGGGTCATGGAGTGGACGGGGAGTGCCCGGTTTCCACTGTCAGTGGCACAAAGTTGTTCCTCTTCTCTTGTGGTTCCAAATTTGTTTTGCCCGTAGTGTGCAGCTGCTAGCGTTTTCTACATGAAATCTGTGTGGTATGCTCATTTTTCTTCTGTTTTCTGCCATGAAAACTTTTCTGGTGAGTCTTGATCATCTTCATCACAAAGGTTTCTCCTTCAGTCCAAGCTTTTTCTAGAGTTCATGTGTGCTTCTGGGTCTCACCCAGCATGCGTTCCTGGATTCTCTCTCACTTTACATTACTCCAATGCCAGCTAATAACCTTCTTCAGCCAAGTTCTGCTTCTCTTCTGCTGATTTTCAGACGGCTAGCATTCCAACAAAGTCTGAAGAGACTTCTGGATTGATCTGTTTTTTTTGATTTTCGTAGAATCATAGAATGGTTAGAGTTGGAGGGGACCTTAAAGCCCACCCAGTGCCACCCCCTGCCCTGGGCAGGGACACCTCCCACCAGCCCAGGTTGCTCCAAAGCCCCGTCCAACCTGGCCTTGAACCCCTCCAGGGATGGGGCAGCCACAGCTTCTCTGGGCAACCTGGGCCAGGGGCTCCCCCCCCTCACAGCCAAGAATTTCTCCCTAATATCTAATCTAAATCTACCTTCTTCCAGTTTGAAGCCATTATCCCTCATCCTATCACTACATGCCCGTGTAAAAAGTCCCTCCCCAGCTTTCTTGTAGCCCCCCTTCAGACACTGGAAAGCTGCTGTAAGGTCTCCCTTTATTTTCTTTCTTCTTTCTCAGTTTACCCTTTACTCTGCCTGTTAAGAAGCTGTAATTCAGTGCTGTGTCTCCACACAAAGGGTCTGGCTGCCACCCTGGTATGAGTTTCCCACCCAAGGTTTCAGGGGCGGTGATCCCACCCCACTTGCCTTTCCGTGTCCGGATTTCCCGAAGAGGTTGCTTGATGCTGGGTAACTTGCGGTCCTGCCAGAGGAGCAGCCAGGGGATGCGAGGCTGGCTCGGGCGTTTGTGGCCTCTGAGCATCACCCCCTGCTCTGGGCAGGAGTGCAGCGCCTGAAAGCAGCTCCAGCCTCTGGGCTGCTAAACCTCCGCTGCCTGCTCGTGATTAACCCGTGCCAGAGCTGCCGGATACCTGCAGCACTGCTCCAGGGTAACGCCTGGCTTACAGAAAATGGCAATGCTTGAATGCTTAAGCTGTTGATGTACGTTTTTGGGTTTTTTTTATCCCGTTTCCTCCAATTTCTTTTACAGAACCACCATCTGACTGCAGGTGAATGGGGGTTTTTGTCAGGAGCTATTCTTTCCCCGGCTGTCTGTGGCATTTAAATTTAGAGCTCAGCTCCTTCCAGCCCTAGCTGAGAGTCCTTTTAGGAAACACTTATCTTTTATTTGCTTTGTGTATATCAAAATTATGATCTCTACTGTTTTGTGTAAAGCCATGGAAACTGTTAGACTTAAGAGGGTGAACAAGGGTCAAATATTGGGCCTGTTGCCTTGTCATAAGCAGATTTAAATTTTTTTTTTTTTTTACTTTTTCGTTTTACTTTATTGGGTTTTTCCACAGGAATGTGAAGCATGAATTTTGCTTTCGAGCTCTATTAGTCAGAGCTTTTTCATTATTAGACTAATGCACTTTAGAATTTATAAGGTAGCAAAATAATGTACGAGCAATTTATTCAGGTATCAAGTTTAACTCTCATAGGGAATTAATGAGCAAAGCCCTCAGCAGAACTGTGAATCTGTTTATTTTTGCAAGATAATAGGAAGAGCAGTCAATATCTTTTCCATGCTTGAGCAGTTTTGATTAGCAGCTTTCAGATGTGGATTATCTGCACTTGACAATAATGGTTTCTGCCTTTTCCCAAATTTTTGCCCACGTTCATGAGGCCCCACTTCTTTCATCCAAAGCAAATGGAAATTTTCAAATGTGAAATCATACGTCAGAGATCAAGTCCCTGAGAAAAATGTAATTTTAGCAAGAAGGAAATACCTGTTGTGACAAAAATTGTCAGTAAAACGTTATGTTGTGGATAAAATGGTGTCAATATGTGAAATAACAGTACACGCTAAAATTTAGTAACACAGCAACTGGTTGATATTCTGTGCTGATCACAAACATATTTTATAACATTTCCCTTGTTTCACTGCAATGAGAGTATATTTGACTAGACTGCACATGTTGTTTATCACATTTATTTACCATTTCTGGCAGCCAAAGATATCAGTGACATTAAACTGACATGGGTAAATCAACAAGAAATATATCACCCTCCAAGCAAATTTACACTCCATCTAGCACGAAATAAAATCCTCTCAAGTTCTGAGTTGTTAATTGACTTTATTTGCCCCAGAGCTTTACTGCAATTCCTGGTGAACTTACAGGTGCGAAATTATGGACCACTGTAGAATAGCAGGGTCGCTTTAATTTCCTGACCTGCTGTGCAGGTAAGTTAGAGCTGTACATCTGGGTCTGCAGCCATTCTGCGGCCTGCATGTCCTGCAACTTTTGAACAGAATATGTTTGCATGAAGAGTTAAAAGCAATTGAAATTTTTACTATATATTAGTGTATTATCATGAAATTCATTATCCCGGCTTATTCCAGCCAAGAAAAAATTCAATTTCAAGAAATAAAGATTGCATTAGTAAAAGTATTGCCAATAGGTAAAGTGCTGAAAAGTCAAGGCATTAAGAAGAAACATTGACAAGTAACTTAGTTTTCTGTTTTCCAAATTTTTCTTGTAACTTCTTTCTTAAATACTCAGATACGGAGAAAAGTTCAGTGGCTATGATGGAATATTTATTTGTTTATAGGAAAAAAGTGTTACATAGAGATATATGAATTTAGCAGCCTCACAACACTGTGTACACTGTAAAGGTGACACCGGCTTGATGTACTTCAATTTGATATCGCATATGAGAAATTTACCAAGAAGTAGTATTTGGGTAGCTTTTTTAGACACTATGATTAAAAAGTTTGAGATTTTTTTTTTCTTAAATTGGTGCGTAAAAGCAGTTCATCTCTCCAAAATTTGCTTATGGAAAATAAGAAAGTTTTCCAGTGAAGACGCTGAATTGGTATAGCCTGCGGTCTCCTACCTGGTTAAGGGGAGCCAGCATCAATCTGCGGAGAGAGGCCAGTTGCTTGGTTAATTTGTATCTTCCAGAGTTATTTCTTGTCTATTATTCTTCCAGGGCAACACAAAACACCTAGCACAGGCCTGGGCTTAAGAGTAGTTTGTCCTTCAGTAAAAACTGTTATAAAATAGGAATAAATTCACTCCCTGCCGCCCCCCACTCACACACACCACACACCCG
>VYZM01010018.1:553654-576602 GCA_013398915.1 Dromas ardeola | reverse complement strand
TCTCCCTCTCGCATTCCCTGGTGCTCCTCAACCTGCGTACCTCCTCCCGCGGAGGAGCAGGGCGGCTGTGGCGTCGGTGGTGGGGTTTCCAGTTTGTATAAATGCACCGACATGAATCAGACCATGGGCTGAAGCCCTCTCTCTGTGTACCATGAAGGGGAAAGAAATGAAACACACTGGTTGTGTCACAAAGTGTGACTGGTCTGAAAGGAGCCCTGACAGGCACCTGACTGGCCCCTGGGTTTGTATTAGTTTTTCCTCATCCATTTTAGAGATGATTTCCTACAGCAGTAGGTTCTCAACTGCTTCCCATTTTGGCAATAGGATAAAGAGAATCCATGGGGCATATTGTTTGTTTAGAAAGGGGAAAATGGTTAAAAATGGGCCTCACTGTCAGCTACAACCAAGGTCTCACCATTGCAGCAAAGAATATATTTTTATGATGCCCTCTTACGGTCCCAGGAGAGGTTTCAGGACCAATCCACACAAAAATAACAAATCATCAACTCCTGGTTTTTTCACTGAAGTGTGAGCAGGTTCTGCTTTTTTTTTTTTTTTTTTTTTGCCTTTTTTTAAGAAAAAAACACCTTGAATGATACCATCTCTGCAAGAAGTATCTTTGTAAAGATGCTCATCCTTAATTTTTGGCAAATAAGGGGCATTGAGAACTGGAAACTGTAGCAATAATTAGAACAAAGAATTCTGGACCTCTGACACTGTGGCTTTCGGTTCCCTGGCAGGGCGTGGGTTTGCTGGCGCGTTGTACAGCTTGGCCAGTAGAAGCTGTTTTAAAGTGGTTTATGACAATTATATTTATTAAATGAAACTTTCACTTCTAGCTGAGTCTTTGTTTTAATTACTTAAATGTTAAGAGGACGACAATCAGAGCAAGGCCAGGGCTGCAGCTCCCCGGGGTCAGGCAGGAGCAGGCGCAGACACACGCGGCCCCTCGGCACCCCCCGAGATCTGCCGTGGGCCTGGGGAGCTCCTGCTGCCTTGGTGGGCTGGAGAGGGTTTTTGTGGGGGGAAAACCCCAAAGAAGTTACACACACAGATAGCAAGATGGGCGGACAGACATGTGTAAGGGAAGGGGGTGCCTGGGCTCGGTCGTTGGCCCGGGAGCTCCAGCTCACCGTGGAGCCGACCACGAGGTTTGCTGAGTGATGAACTCCCGCGTGGGCGTCGGGCCCATTCCTCCACAGCAGCCGTCGCCGCGGGGTGAGGTGGCTGCCCAGCCTCGTCCCCTCTGTGGCGGTGTGCCCCCCCCTTTCCTCCTTACCCCCCTCCTCAGCTCCTGCTCAAGCCATGGCCATCAGCGGGAGGTGTGATGAGTTGCACCCAGGCTTTGGGGGACGGCTGGCAGCACAGCCAAACACTGGCTGGCGCGGGGACCTAGGTATTTAGTTGCCATGCGGATATGACTGTAGGTCAGTTCTCTTACGCTATAACTAGTGGGCAGCCCAAGAGCCCTTTGAGCTCTCCTGCACGGCAGCGGCTGCACGCCAGGATCTCCCCTTGAGCGGGGACGCTCGCTTGAGGGTGATGCTCCTCCAGGTTGAGAGATTCCTTGCCGCAACGGAGCCTCCGTAAGTGACTGATAGCATGCTGACTTAGCTAAAAGTAATATAAGGGATTGATTGCACATATATAATCCTTTAGACATAAACCGTTGACCAAGCCTGGGACTAGGACTGGATCCAGCCGCACCCAGACTGCTCTCGGAGGAGTTCAGGAAGCTGGGGGTCCTTTCTGAGCCTCGGGACCCATCGGGAGGGTCTCCCTGGCAGCTTGTCTGACGCCGGCCTCTGTGCAGTAAATAACCAAGCGTGCCTCGCCATTGAATCTCATAAAACACTGTCACATTCACTACTGACTTTGTTAAATCACTGTTTTGTTTTAATAAATATTTCACTTCTTCTCTCTTACGAGTGACGTTAATCACTTCGCCTGCGACGCCCTCCCCACCCAACATCTACGGCTCCAACATCTCCCAGGCTGTTCCCCACGTTCCTGACCGTTCCGCCTCCTGCCCGTCCCTTTGCACTCTCCCAGGGAGGAGGACTTCAAATTTTATACTCTGAAGACACAGAATTGAGTTTACAAAGGAAACAGTTGTAATTCCATGTAAAGTATTCAAATCACAGCTAAGCAGCTTCTGTCAGATTGAGAACTTGAAGCGGAGTTAGAGGGGAGCTGCCCCGGGCCGGGCGGTGGGTTTGTGCCAGTTTAAACGGCCAGACTGGGCTCTTTGAGCTGTGGGGAGCACAACTCTGAAGCCTTTACTGCAGCAGATGCTTCTCCCTGACGGCATTGAACCAGGCAGCTGAGCACTGGGAAGCTAAGGCCCATTTCTGACCCATAAAATTGTCATTTCTTCCAATATTTAACAGCGTGATCTTCTCTTCCAGAGCCGAGAGGAGCGAGCAGCACCGTGGGTTTAAAAACCAAACGCTGTCAGCGCCCCAAGCTCAAATAAAATCTAGAGACTCCCGGCGACATTATTTAAATAAAGCGTGAATGACAAAAGTTTATTAAATGCATTCTTAAAAAATTCTGTCTTTCTTAAATAAGGATTTCTCAGTGCAGATTTCATTGTCAAACAGTTTTGAAGTCAGCCGTAAGCGACTTATGAACAGGCCGCTCACTAGAAGGCGGCAGTTGTGCAGGGCAGGGTTGGCCCCAGCCGTATTGAAACGAAGGCGCACGTGTGGTGTCTCCTCATGCGCCAACGTCGGTGCTGCACCAGCGCCGACACCCCCCCCAGCAGAGCACCTACCAATAACCTGTATTTTATGCACAAGGCCCGTATTCCATACTTTCTTTATTTCTTTCCTGCTTAAAAGCACATTCTAGAAGTAAGTCTCCAACCAAGAGCCGGAGAGGACGCATGAGAAGTCGGAGGCAGGGCAATTTCACTGGAGCTTTATTGCCTCTGGTGGTAAGGAGAGGGATTGTAAGAAGTTACATTTGAACTTACAGAGATATGTAAATGACTGTTTTTTACTAAATATAATCTCAAGATTAAGTGTTTTATATCAGGGCACTTCTAATTTTGTACATATTTAATGTATAAAAACAGGTTACAAACTTGATGTTCGCCGCCTTTTTTTTCCTTGGCGTTTGGCAAAAGTAAACCGATCCATTTAAGGGGAGATCATCAAATTGAAGACATAAGCACTTACGAATTAAAGCAATCCAAGTAAGCAACTGTCTGCATTCTTAAAAAAAAAAAAAAAAAAAGAAAAACCACACAAATATACAAAGGAAAAAACACATGGCCACATCCGAGCACGTTTCAATACAAAATATTCCCTGTAACCAGGCATTTTGTCCTTAGAACAACACCCTGTTAAATCAACATTTCTTTCATCTTCAGTCACTCATTTTGAAAAACTTTTTAAGATGCCATCATAGCACAAATAACCCTTTTCTGCAACATAATTAGTCAAAAGTTTTATGTATTTCTTTATAATTACACAGTAATTATAAGCGTGTAGTACCAAACTGATGACAACGCTATTTTGTTGACGAGATCTCGCACTCAAAAGGAATCGCCCTTAAAATGCGCGGGGGGAGGCGGCTGCCCGAGGGTGAGCCTGGCTGGGGCGACAGGCGGCGAGTCCTGGCCCAACCCCGCACCCCGGCACCGGCCGCCCCAACGTGGAGCCCCGACCCCCCCAGACACCAGCACCCGCCCGGTCACGTCCCCCTTCATATTTACACGAAATTGAGAGAGGAAATACTGAAAGCAGCAAAACACACCTTTTTTTTTTTTCTTTTTTTGGCATAGCCAATTCCAGTAGCCGGAGGAGGTTTGCAATGGTTCGGTGGAACCGCGTTCTTGAAATAAATGCACGGCTGGGTTTTCTTAAAAGAGCACTGGGACGAGGGGAGCCGGCCTCACGCTCAACTCCCGAGAATACAAGTAAAATGTTTTAGCAGTTTAATAGGCAATTTTTTTCCTAAAATACTTTTTAGCATCTGCATAAAAGTGTTCTGCTGTTTAGTGCAAGTGCCAATTATTCACTTCAATAATAATTCTGGCCCTATCATGGGACTATTCAGAGCACGGACTTAAACCTCTGTCCTTACTTGTAACTACTGCCTTTTTCCCCGGAGCCTGCTATTTACCAGCTCGTTTTACAGAGGAGAATTTACCAAATCTCTCCACAAGTAACAAAGTGAGGAGTAAAAGACCATGTTTAGCACAAAAGCAGCTCAAGAGCTCTTGCAATATTAAAAATAAAGAATAATTGTGTCTGATAAAACCTGTTTTGAGCAAAACAAACGATTCAGTTAAATGCAGTAAGACATTAAGTAGTAGTGATGGATCAACAAAATAATTTAAGCAAGTAAAGCCAGTGTAGTATTTTATATCTGATCTGTGCTTGTTTGGGAAAGCTTTACTCTTAATTCCTGTATTTGGCAACCACAGTGATATGTCAATTTAAGGAAAACTCAACAAAATAAGTAAAACTGGGTGTCATCCATAACAGCAGTACCTATATGCTATAAAGATTTACCTTACTTCTCAGGATAATGGTTTCAAAACCCAGATTCACATCAAACTCGCCAGCTTCTTGTACAACAGGGCCATTTGTTTCGTCAGACCTCAACCATAAAAATTCCACTTCTCAATTTAAAATACTGTATTGTGTAGCAAACATTTAAGACACCAATTCAGTATATTCAAGTTTTAGATTTCCACAGAAATGAAAAACCTCTCTTTGACAGCCAGATAAGCATTTCAAAACTGTAACGAAATCTGGTTTCTTAGATAATAACCTAGAGAACATTGGATTCTCTCCTGACGCACGCAGCTCATCGCGATGACGCTCACCGAAGGCCGAGGAGAACATTGGAGACGGTGCTTTCAGTGTGCAGGAGTCGTGTCGTGCTTCAACTGTCCCCGCAGGCAGCTGAGGTACACTCACACCACTCCGACAGGCACCCGGCTACCCCAGCGCCAACCACCTCGCGCTTTCTTGGTCATTTCTGTAATTGTTTTTACCAGATACTCAAACTCACTTATACGATACCTGTACTTTCCAGGAAAAAAAAAAAGAAAAAAACAATCGGACCCAGTACACTTAAATATATCACTCTTACAGGAAGTGCTATCAATACAGTCTTTGCAACTAGCCCCAAGTGTATATTTAAGGATTCTTTTAAAAATTGTTTTGATGTTGATCGGTATAATTCAGATGTCTGATGATGACCAGCATTGTGCTTTATGTGAAACCAGAAACCTCAAAATAATTATAAAGCTTCTAGGACTTATGGGAGATGAAACTAGGGTGGTCCACCAAAAAGAAAAAAAAAAAATTAAAAAATCCATGATGAAATCCACAATGTTGGAACTTTAACTGGCAAGAGTGGTCCAGACTAGAAGAAAAGCCCAAACCACCAGTAGAATGAAATATGATATGGTCCAAGATGTATCCTTAGAGGTTTGTCTCAACCCCCAGCCATAGTGTGAGGATTGATCTTCAGTTCAGTCCAGCCAGCAGAAATTGACTGTGCAATTTTCCATTTCAGGTATTTGTACAGACTATGTACACTCTAGAAGGGTCCTTTAGTGCTACACTGTCGTACTTTTTGTCCCAGCAATTTGAGGACGTGCAAATTCCACAAAGTCATCAATAAGAACTGGCCATGCCCCTAAAAGAAAAAAAAAAAAAGACCAGAACATAAGAACTCAGTTCAACAAGGCGTTCTTTTTAAAGCTTCAGAGCTAAACAAGTTATTTACTTTCTCATCTTAACTAAGCATAATTTCAAGAAAAAAACTGTCATTTTCTTGCTTGAAATTTAAGAGCTGGTTTCTCCTTTCTTTAAACCCAGTTAATAGACATCCCGTTCATGGGTCATACTTCCCTCATCTTCCTGACCAAAGAAGAAGAAGAAGAAGAAGAAAAAAAGAAAAAAAAAAAACAGTTGACAAAACTTCTAGCTTAAAACTGTCCTGGTTGTGGCAGCAGAACGTGATCTCCAGGATGCCAACAGCTGCTTTAAGAGTGTTGAACAGGGATGAAGCAGTCTCTGCTGTAAGCAGCAGCACTTCTGAGCACACTGCAGCATCTGCTGCTCACAAGTGGATGCTGCGTGAACGCAACGCTCATCTGTAGTAGAATCGGCATCCTTAGCCATAGCTGAAAAGAGCAACACGCACTCCGATAGCCAGCGGTATCGTGTAATAACCCAAAAGGCTGTTATTCCACCATACGTACCCTTCCATATTCCTTATTGATACGCATTTTAACTGCCTCTTGATATTTTATGTATTATGGGCAGCCACATCCAAAGAGGTCCCCAGTCATGTGCATGATGGCCATGTGAAGATTAAAAATAATTGTGGGCTGGTTTTTTCCCTCCCCCCGAAAATATCTTTACTCCAAATCATTAAAACATGTTTTCTGCCTTTAATCTTTCTAAACTACATTGATTTATTGCGGGCAGCAGCCCATTTGGCTCAACGGTAAGGGAACGAGAACTGTCCATAATTATTAAATAAAGTTGTAGAAGTTTGCTCCCCTCTGCTCTGGAAGTACCAGAAGTTTACAGTTTCCTCCACTCACTGAACCGATCTGCCACCAACGACTGAAGGTAATTAGCTGTTGTTGGCTACAGATGGACTGGAAGAGGAAAGATCAATACAAAAATTTACAATAAACACATTTGGTAGGATATAACTTATGTTTAGCAATCGCTGTATGCTTCCAGTTTCACTTTAATATTACCACATGTCCGATGCTCACATAAACTGAAGCAACCAAACTTAAAAGATATTCTGAGCTAAGAAATGCAATAACGAGAAGATCCTATGAAGAAACGCACAGGCCATGAATCAGCTACTTAGCTGAAGACACCAAGAACTGGGCTGACAGAGAATCTGTGCTTATTAAATGGACAAGTATCGGGGTTTGTCTCTAAGAAAGAATTAGTATTTGAGTTTACACAGAAGAAAAAAAAAGAAAATGGGTTTAAGAAAGTTCAGCACTTCTTTTTTAAACCTGCAGTAACAAACAGATGATAACAACATGCATTACCGTAGCTCTAAGTGAACTTTAGATCACCAGTGACCCTCTAATTGTGCTGTTATTAGACAGCTGTGCCAAAGCAGATACACAGTAATAAGTGTCGCATGAAACACAGTTAGAAGTTAATGAAAGAAAATGGACATGTTTACCTTCCTCATCATAGTTAGACATATCATCTGCTATCATTGTACTAAAGTCTAGAAGAAGGTTCCAGGTATCCTTAGGAATCGACCTTTTATGATGTTCCTGTTTGGAGGGGTGGAAAATTTATGTTTAAAAAAAATAAGTTAAAAAACCCCCCCACTTATACATATTCAGTTTTACTGTCTTGGACGCATCCATATCCCCAAAACCTACTGCTCTGGTACACACTATGAAGTGCAGTATCTGGGACCTGGGATCTATCAAAATAGTCTATTTCATCTACTCAATAATTTAAACATATTTATCTTCCAAGTTTCAAAAATACTGCAGTCCAGTTTATGTAAAGATGTAAACTTACCAACAAAAATTTGTTCCACAAGTCTAGAAATTTAAATCTTCCATTAAGTACTAAATTCCAGTAGGCAATGGCCATTTCTAAATCTGTAATATTAAAATATATTACTTTTAGAGATATACATTTCAAATCATCTCCAGAGGTATCCAACACAAAGATGAACCATATATTCATAAAGGCGAAAAGATTAATCTAATGCAAATATACCCGTGGATCCTTTACGAAAAGGCAACCATAAATAAAGCGTTACACAAATATTTAACAGATTTTGATAGTATAACTTGAATATAGAACTACTGAAAATTGCCCATATTAGTATCTAAAATATCCAAAACACACGAGGGTATTTCATATGCCTTTTGCTATATAACAATACCTTCATTAAAATTCAGTGAAATATTTTGTCTTAGAAATGCTATTGACTTGAAAATTTTGTAGTATTTTGTACTAAGATCTCTTTAACCTTTTCAATATATAAAATACAATTTACCTAAAACTAGCTTTTATTATTTCATTTTTAGAGCAACTTTGTTACTGGCCCTGGCTTTCTGACACGGCTTTTGTCAACGGCCGATTTCTACAACCAGGTTTCCTTCTGAAAAAAACCTTTCAGTACCACACGAGCAGATGGTTTGGTAGTTGTTGGGGCTTTTTTGGTTGGGTTGAGGTTTTTGGGGTTTTTTTTGTTGGTTTGGGGAGTTTTTTTGTTGTTGTTTTTTTTCCTGTTAAGTTCTTGCCTGTTTTGAGTCTGTTTCTCAGGACGGAGACCCCCGACCAGACGTGTTTCAGGGAGAAGAAGCCCCCACTGCCCGCAGGCACCGTCGCGCCGCTGCCCGCCCTGGGCTGGCAGAGTGCAGCAAGAGACTGCTCAGCCCCGCACGGAAGGGAAAAACCAGCTCTCACCTCCCTGGTACTTGCCAAGGGCTAAACTGACAGGCACTCACTGATCACTAGTGGTGTACAGTAACCCATTAGCTGATGGAAGTTATGTGTCCGAGTTCTAAATCTCTCGCTGGTGTGATCTCCATCATCCGGAGTGAACAAGGACCTCTGTACTTATAACAAAACGCTGCCAGCTGTGACCGTACTGAATTCAGCATCCGTCACCGCATACATACAGTAACCCCAACAGGCTACCTAGTTAAGTGACCTCTTTTTTAACAAAAGCTCTTGTATATTTTGCAGTCCAGCAAATCTCTTCTTCCATAAACAACCCTCTTGTGAGAGCAGACGCACCTGACCACCTCAGGAAAAAGAGAAAAAGAAAAAACCTGACACAACCCAAGAAAACCACTCCCTTCCCCCAGACCCCCAAGCTAGTTAGAAAAGCAGGAGGTGGATCTTAGAGCTGAAATCAACAGCAAAGGAAACAACGCATGAACTCTGCATTGCTGGAGGGAAAAGAGATGGTGATGGGGGCAAGTTTATGAATTGTTTGGTATCTTTGATACTAAAAGTTCTTCTCAAACAGCACATTCACATTATAATCCTTCCTGACCAAACTAAAGAACAAGATTTGTGGAAGATTTTCCAGCAGCTGCAAGGGGTGTGATTTCAGACACAAGTGAAAGTTTGAGTTTGCAGAAGCAGAGACTAATTAAACAGAAGTCACTACTCCTTAGAAAATAAAAGCTGCCATTTTCACATCCAGCTTAAAGAGCGCAAAGTCTAGGGATCACTCTTTAACTGAAGATTCAGGCACAAAAATATGCACTTCAGCTTTCAACTAAAACTACTGTCTTTCTGAAAATGAAAAGATACAAACTTCAGATTAAGCTCGTCACTTCCTCAAGGAAACAGATTAGAAAACTAAGTTTGATTTACTTGTGATGCATCAATAGCTGGCATACCAAAAAAAGCAAAGTCATCAGATGGCTGCATATTTATAGTGGTTTATAAACAAATTGTGCGTTTTGACAAGCTTGCACAGCTTTGAGATTATTCTTCTGGGCAAGAAAAGGCCTTTGTAAAACAGATCCATGATGTGAGTCCAAACAAGTAAAGCACAATGACATAATGCCCTAGGACAAACTACATATTTTAAAAGAAATTTTATGAAATCAAAAAATTCAGAAGTAAAAGGTACAATTTTAGGTTTTCATAAAAAAGTGAAAGAATGCCCAGCAAAGTCCTCATGGATCAAATATGAAAGTCTCAAAATCTATGCTCCATTTTGAGTTTTACCCAGAGAGAGGCAAGAGAAGCAAACAATATTTGCAATGAACGTAAGCTAAAAGGTATTTCTCAAATGATTGCAAATATCACAAGAGCTTTTAAGACATCCACAGTACTTACACGATAGTAAGGGATTACGCAGAGGAAATGCGTTTCCAGAACTGTGCCTGAACTACCCACAACGTTTGGAAGATTAGAGACCAATAGACATCAAAATCAATTTGCAAGTTCCTACAAGCAGTTATTTAGATGCTCCAAAATTAATTGCCTAACTAGGAGCACTTACTTTTCAGCACTGTACTTCAAACAACCTTCTTTTGCCTCAGGCTTTCCAGAATTATTCTGCCCTATCGTAAATTCATGCCTACAACTCTGTATTTATTGGCACCAAAGGAGCTGGTAAGCATCCAGATTTTAAATTTAGTTCTACATCACTTCCAGACCCAGACAAATAAGTAAATAACAACAACAACAACAAATCTTAGACTATGTATGTGCTATAGGAATCTGAGAAAACTATACTTGTCTGTCACTGTTAGAGCTTAACCGGCATAAAAAAGCTTCAAGATGAATGAGAAATAAAGCAAGAGACTTAGTTTTCCTAGTAAATAATTTTTACCAAAGTCTGTTCCACCTGGGATACTCAAAATATTCATTTCCTAGTAAATAATTTTTACCAAAGTCTGTTCCACCTGGGATACTCAAAATATTCATTTCCATATAGGACTAGGGGGGAAAAAAAAAAAAAAAACCCACCAGAAAAAAAATGCAAATCTTCCTTATACCTTAGAAATATGGAGACGAAAATAAGAGGCAAGTACTACATCAAATCGTTCTGGTATTCTGAAGCTTTGAGAAAACAGAACTAAAAATGACCACGTAACTGTATTATTGTGATTTGTCATTTCACTTTTACCACCTTACAGGGATTCTGCAAAGTACTCCTTGTTGTGTAAAGCTGTTTAAAGATTAAAAACAACATACAAATGTTACAAAGGTAACCTAAAAAAAACCCAAACAACAAACAACAAAACCCTGCAACTGTTCACACTGCAGAACTGATTCCACACTGACACCGTCCATAGCCTCACTTCTGTCCTCTCACAATTCAATTACTGTCCACATTTTCCTTGTTGTAGAAGCCTGAAAAAACATAATGTGACTGTCTACAAGAAATAAGAATCGGCCTGCTCATTAACTTGCAGGATTCAGATGCGAC
The DNA here is from genome assembly GCA_013398915.1 of Dromas ardeola. Classification (NCBI taxonomy): domain Eukaryota; kingdom Metazoa; phylum Chordata; class Aves; order Charadriiformes; family Dromadidae; genus Dromas; species Dromas ardeola. Next base: position 565,670 of record VYZM01010018.1, on the reverse strand, counting down.
TACGTGCATGCACAATATTGTTTAACAGTTCAGCAGTGCTCTTTTAGCTCCTTCAAAGACAATGAAACTCACAATCCAACTGAAAACAAAAAGCAGGATACAGAAATGTTAAAGAATTACAGAGAGTCAAAACTAAGACACGGCGCTCTTGCTTGCTTACTTATTTTGCAATATTCGTTTTAAGCCCTAAGTTGGTCAACATATAAAAGACGACAAAACCAACACAGAACACTCATCTTTTCCCAGCGCATGAATCTAAAGCTGCTCTGCGGTGGTCAGTTTAAGGCATTTTTCATTACTGAGAAAAATAAATCCACAAGCTGCCAAGGAAGAACCTACTGGCCTTTCAGTATTTTATTTCTTCTCAAAGTAGAACAGTTAACTGAAGAAGTTAACAGTTAGAGAGTCATTAAATACTAGTTATGGCTAATATCTCAACTAGACTGTCTATAAATGACTATGCATTCTGGTTGGTTAACATTACTGCCTGAAAGAAACTTTTGTTCCCTCATTTTTGCCATTTTGAATGCACAGATCTACAGTTTGTTCATTTAGTTCCATCCGAACTGTGGTGTTTTGTCATGGGTTTGGTGTTGGTTTTTGTTTTCCAAAAAACTTATTTTTACTAAGTGATTCTTCCACTTCACCTGTTACACTAATCAAAAGCACAATCAGCAGAAGAGCTCTGAAATAATGGAAAAAAAAAATTCAGTGAGCTGAGGAGGAAAAAAAAGCAAGCTGTAGGTAGGCACCAGTTACCAACAGTACAACAGCAACAGGCACCAAGCCCCGGATATAGAAATCTATTTGTATTATTCCAATTCTATTTTGCCAAGACATTTGTAAGCATTTTTGGTGTTACAAGAGACTGTACAAGTGTACTTACATGGAAATCAGTTTTACAGCTTAAATTTATCCTAAAAGTGAAGATTCAATTAATCTGTTCAGTGCCGCAAATTCTAAGTGGTGTAATTATGCTTTCAATGTAAGACCGTAATCCACTGTGCTTACTGAGAATTGCACACACTCTTAGGGAAAGAATAAACCCCCCCTCATAACATTTTGTAGTCTATACTAATGATGCAGCTATTTCTGTGAATCTGAACACCTTAAATTGACACCTATCTCACAACGGAGAGATGTATTTTATCCCAAGAGTGGCTATGTTTCAGACTCATTGGATCACAATAGTATTTTCACTTACTGCTTTAATCAGTCATTTCCTATACTTATGAACAAACGTTTACAATTAAGAATACATACCTAAACCTTTCTGTCCCGGATTCTTTGCGAAGTTGAAAGTAAACTGATAAAAATCCTTAAATCTTCCTGGCTCTTTTAATTCTTGTTCCATTTTAGGAATCTGGGCCTTCAGTTTTTCTATGCTGTCACATCTGCATTTTAAAAAGCATGTTTATTTGTGTATTATTCATTTTGCCATAAAATATGAGTTATAACTTAAACAAAAATCTGTAATTTTTGTGGAATACAATACGATTATCAAAACAAAATTCAGGAATCCTTTGGTTCGTCTGCATCAATAACAACGAAGAAATGAAACTGTTGTATTTCTTCACATTGCCATTTGGACATATTACCTGATACATTAGATTCTATAATCCACAAGATTTTTAGAAAAGCGTGATAAAGACGACTACATTCTCCTAAGGCAGAGAAAACCCAGGTATGCTAGACCGCAGAGCAAGACCTTGCCTCACCTACTCGAGCAGCTCTATGGCAACTAACTGAAATGCTCACACAAGCAAGGCAAGTAGCACCGAAAGTTGCCTCCCTTTTTTGGTCACTAAGCATCTAGCATATAGGTGGCAGATGCCTTTTTACAGAGGCAGACAAGTGATGCCAGAGTACGAAAAGTCTCTGAAGTCTGAAAGGACAACGGGATTCCCCAAAATAGGGCTGTTCCACCCTACGTTCCAGTTTCTGCCACTGGGTTACACTGTCAGTGTCTACCACTCATTGCACACTTACCCTAGCTCAGTCATTCCATCCATGAATTCCAGCTTTGAAAATTCACACTGTGTTGCAGCTCGGAATTTCCATGCAATAATGAGGACAGTAATGCTGGCTGGGTCAAGAGCTAGGTCATCACAAAACTGCTGTATACCATCTATACCAATTTTATTTTCATCTTGAGGATCTTTGGGATATAAAAGTAAATATCAACAAAAACAGATTTTTGAAAAATTTATTCAACAAGAGTATTTAAGATAAGCAAACATTTTTAAGAAGTCATTTTGGGAATCAGCCCTTATAAGTGAATATTTTAAAAATAAAATTAAATTAGTATTTTCAGTGGTTAAGCTTTAACAATTGAGGAAGTTGCTACAATAAAGCCTCCCATACAATGAAGCTTATGTTATTTTCACTGAGAGGCAAAAGCACCACAAACATTTGTTTTCTGCCTAACAATATGCATCATATTCTGACTCATTCCATACAGAGAACTGTGGTCCTTTCCCACCAGCACACTTCATTACTGGCATCTTTGGTAAGACTGCCAATCTGTGTACCATTATAAACACTCCTGCAGGGTCCATTGGCAAGCTGTGCTGATACAATAATCAAATCTGCCCACAAACGTCTAAGTCGACATCAAATTTATGCATTTTCTGGCATCATCAGCATGCATGAGATTGGACACGGTAACCTCCAAGAGGAAAGTTACGTTGCCCCATTACCGATTCCAAGTCAGCCAGGCACACTCCTCTTTCCAGGAAGGAATCAACATCTGGTCTGGAAGCGAGATGCTCACGTTTCAAGTGCACTAACAAAGCTCTACTAAGGCAAGCCAACAAAGACTTCAGGAAAATGGTATTTGGATTATGCACGCATATGAAAACTGACAGAAAATGCAGCACTCGTTTTCAGATTTTTTTTAAAGTGCTAAACCACAGAATTTGTTCTACTGTACTGAATCCACTTTTCTCTTTGGGGTAGGATACCATCAGTTGAACACTGGCTTTATAACAGATAAACAGACTTTGTTTTCTTTTCCACTCTGCTTGTAACTATCTGATAATAAGCACAAGGTGAGTAAAAATTAAGGTAAAATCCATCCTTGGTATGAAACCTTTCACTTTGTCAGGAGTGAGACCCAAGTGCTTTCCCCAGAAGAATCACCTAAAATCCATGTTAACCATTACAGTTACTCACTGTACACACAATTCCAGTTCCAGACCCTAATCTTGGATAAATATACATATATTTAGGGCACATAACGCGACCACGTGTAATCCTTGTGAAGCAGAAGCCTACGTATATTCCCATTCTAACTTGTCTTATTAGTAAAAGAAAAACAAATCTGAAAGAGTCAGTTAAGTTGTCCAAGCACGAGTGCGCAGCTGCAATGATACACTGTAATTAAGAATACATACACACAACTAGGAAGTAAGCCTTAAAACTCAGTGTACTCACCTTTGTATCTGTTATATAGCTGTTCTAACTTCTTTCTGTCCAATGATCCTTTAACACTCTCTCGTATATAAAGTTCAGGATTTTGGAAAAAGTTGTCTGTTGCAACGTCTAACTTCCAGTCATTTTGAGACAGACAACTCACCGCTGTCTTTTCACTAGATTGCGTGAAGACCATAAACTGACGCACTTTATCCTTCTGTGATGATTTCAACTTGTTCTAGTAAAAAGAGACAAAACTAGAAATGTTTCACTGGACAAAATAAAAAAGAACGTAATATCATCAGTACTGTTAATATTTTTAAATCAGTACCATTTAGAATCTTCCCAAGCAATTCAACTTTCTCTAACTGCTGGGGCAGTTAAGAAACTCAAACCAACACTTACTTTCTCTCTCTTTCTTTCCTTTTTTTTTTTGTTTTAATTTAAACTTACCTTCATTCTAGTTACTTTACATTGTAACAAAACTGAGTTGAATCATCACAAAAATCATGCTGGCAATCACAGAAACAAAAATATGGATATTCTTATTGCGTATTTGGAGAGAGCACTGAAGCAAACTCACATACAGCCGTAAGATACGACACCTTTCTATTTAAACCAATTTTTGCTTTTTAAAAAGAAAAAAAAAAAAACATTCTCCTCTTAATAGAGGAAGGCTATGCCAACCAAAAAAAGGGCAATTGCAATGGCTAAATAAAGCCCACGGCTATCGAGATACCGGGCAGACGCAGCGCCCCAGCAGAGGCGGCAGAGCGGGCGCACGGCTCGCCATCCCTGGGCGGGAGCTGCGTTCCTTACTGCCGCTGATGGAGCCAACGGAAAGACCAGCGCAGGACCAGGGCGAGACCAGGCTGCCAGAACAGCATCTCCTCATCTGCCTCTTGATGGCAGCAAGCAACTAGGTTGGGTCACCCATTTCTGGGAGCTACACGCAAAAAATATCTTTTAAGATTTTTATATTTATTTTTTTTAAGAGATTTTCCACTTTGAGGGTGCTCAACTCCGTCCACTTAATTTGCAAAACATTCCTGTGAGGAGGCAATGTCTCCATTTCACAGGTGCAGCAACTGAAGCTAAAACAAAACCCAAAAGGTAAGTAATTTTGCCGGAGGCGGGCGGGGGGGGCGAGCAGCCAAGGTGAGAGCTTGGAATTCCAGGCCTCCTGCCCAGACCAAGAGACATCCCTCGCTGCTCCCGCACAACGCGAACGCAGAACTTGCTGCCAGTGATTTATCAGCAGAGAGCGATTGCCAAGGGTATTTTTGATGAGGAGAAGCACACCCAGTATTTCAAGGATATCAGTTACACAAAACTAACTGCTGATCAGGAGACAGCAATCATACGGCTCTTGCACTAAATCCAAATTCAGTTCTAAAGTTCACTCGATATATTCAAAGCAAAAAGACTCCTGACATTACAAATTGGTAAAGAAAAGTTCTGACTTTTAAGTCAGAATTGGATTTTTTACATGGCACAAATATTGAATTTGTAGTTTACCTTGCATTCTAACCAAAACTTGTATATTCTGCCCATTATTGTAATTTCCAAGTGCATGGCCCCTTCTCAGGGATTATGGGGGAAAAAGGACAAAAAAATCTCTAGGCATGATAAACTATCCCCAGCCAAAGAACAAATGCTTTAGGGGCAGTATGAGCTCAAGCTCTTCATTCCAAAGGATAATTAGTGTCCAATCACATTATCATTAGAAAAAAGAACTAACGCTTCAGAACACAAATTCATCTGCCTTCAAGTCAAAATCAGGATTCTACTGCTTCTGTTCACTGATGACAGTGAACGTGAACACTATTATTCATAAGAGTAGTTAAGTTACCAGCTTCAGTTACACCTTTAAAAAAAATAATAATAGAAGAGCATCACATTTGGCTTTAACTGATACCCACATAATATACTAAACAGACCAATACCCTTTAGTTTTAAGATTCCCCTTAAAAAAAATTAAAAAATCCCGCCCCCATCCAAAACAGCCCTTTATCTCCAACACTCGGCTGAAGCTAAATATTTAGCACACGCTGCAAACTTGAACACAGTGATATTAGTTAAGCTATACTACCTTTAAAGTTACAATGTGTTACTGCTTTATTTTGGTCTCTTGAATATGATCCTCACATTGGACCCTTTGCTACAAACATGTTTCTGAAACTCAGATTTTCAGATGTGGTTCCAGATAAAGGCCAAGCCGCCAGAGTAGCTCCTGTGAAAACCTGCTGCCGACCATTTGTTCCCCAGCAAACCTCCTGCACCTCACAATACTGAGCTCAAACTTCCACAGAAATCACTTCTGCTGACAAAGCCACGTGGAATGACTTCCAGAAATGACTAATGAATTTCTAGTTGCAGTTTTAAAAAATATATTGTAAACGCAAGACTGAGGGCAGTGAGCCCCTGGCCCAGGTTGCCCAGAGCAGCTGTGGCTGCCCCATCCCTGGAGGGGTTCAAGGCCAGGTTGGACGGGGCTTGGAGCAACCTGGGCTGGTGGGAGGTGTCCCTGCCCAGGGCAGGGGGTGGCACTGGGTGGGATTTAAGGTCCCTTGCAGCCCAAACCGTTCTGTGATTCTATAAAACATTGAATGAAATCCCAAATGAAGATGACACAATCCCAATGCTAATTTTCTGTATCAATTTTTTTTTTTTTTCTTACAAAGCTGGTGCCTTTAATCATTAGTTTGTTTGGTTTTTTTTTAACTTGAACACACAAGAATGCGTAGACCTTTTAATAGTGAGTATTCTGTAAAACCTCAAGATGCTTTGTTCTGCCCTGCAAGGGTAAACTCTGAAAGCAAAACATACAACAGAGTCAAGGAACAGGTTTACAAGGGCTTCACCACAGATGCCCAACACCACCAAACGAAGTGGGGGGTTTGCGTGTTGTCACATAAAAGGAGAATGCAATTTATTAGATAAAAAAAATTGCAGCTTAAATAACTTCTATGGTAAAATTTAAATGCTGCATATGCACATGAGTCTTCCTGTGCTTGGGGCTCCCTAAGTGACAGTAACAATGCAAAACCTTTTTATAAAGAACACTGAATTTGCCGAAAGTCAAGCAGCTAATGACACTAATCAGTATAACATTCAGTAACATATTAAGATGCAATAAATCACACTGTTCATCCATAATCTTTTTCTGGAATAACTATATTTTTACTGGTCAAATAGGAGTTTATTTTTAGCGAAGAACTGCCAAAGCCCTTTCTTTATATTTGATTAATGCTTCTGCAGAAGCTTGCCAGTGGGGCCGAGACACTCCACATCCTCAGTGACTGGACAACTCTTTGAAGGCCTACTACAGGACAGCAAGAGATGAAATTACTGCTGAGTTTTTATTATCCTATTATAGCTCTTCTTTCATCACATTAAAAACCCACACTTCAAGCAGGAACAGGTTCCAAACCTTCTGCACTTCTAAGGGCTATTTCTAGAAGCTGAGCTCTAACAGTCTATTATTGTTTTAAGTGTGCAATACAGAAGCCAGAGCACCCTATAACCTTTAATCCTGCAGTCATCAGGCAACAGAGACCTTACACTGCAATTGTGTGTGCCGTAATGCAATGCAATCCATTTAAAATATCTCAACTTTAATACTAGTTAAAACGGAAGATAGAAGTTTATTTAGCAGGTATCTGTCTTGCTAAAATACACAAGTGAAAACCAATGGAAAGCAAATGCAACAAATTTTCTCTTAAGTCTTACCCCTTGGGGTAACGGGAAAAATTCAGATCTGCAAGCCTTTGATCAAGTCTGTGTGGTATCCACGCTACCTTTCGTAATGAGGACGTCATGAAACCCAAGGTGAACTTACTTTTAGAACACAGAATAACTTCTCCAAATGGAAAGCTACATTATGTAGATTCATAAAACTACAATAATTACATCATTCTAATGAACGTCTGATGCTATAACAATGATTTTTAAATGAAAATTTGCCTCTCCCCATGAAGTACTGAATTTGATAATTCTAATTCAATAACCCATCCTCGATCAGACACTTCAGTGAGAGATTTAAAATAAATACTTGAGCTTCCCCCCCCCCCCCAGACTGGGAAAGCTTACTCCCCTAGATGGGGGGAGTTTCAGTCTGAGACCAGGAAAAAAATATTTGGGGGGGGGGGGGGGAAATATGCCAGAACTGATCTACCAACTCTGACTACATGGTTGTTTTTCCTTATCTTCTACACACAACTTTTAGTCACCTCAGATTCAAAGATCATCTCTGCACGCTGGTCACCAACATTTTCTGGCTAGCTAATAGCCATACGAGGGCTCCACTCTCCGGATAATGTCCATGGGAAACAATAACAACCTTCGTCCCACACTGCCTGGAGCAGAGAGATGAGGATTCCAACCAAAACCCTCTTCTTGGACTTTGCTCACAGGTTATCTGCGGCTGCCAGCTAGAAAAGCAGTGCACCGTAAGTATCCCAGCCCAGAACTCCCTCTGCCCTCCCCCAAGGTGGCACTCACACAGTTACTCCTTAACGCGTAGTTGCTTTTCACCTTTCCCTTCCCAGCCACTGTTCTAGATGATCCATAGTTTCACTGCGAGCTAAAGGAATTTGAACGATGCGACATCTGTGCTTTTGTTTCAGTCAGGACTCAAGGAAAAGCCTGTTAAGTTCTCATGCATGTGACAGGTAAAAGCCTTTTCTAAAATAGCATCAACCTCCACAAAGTCTAGGTTTTTATGTGAGCTGCATTTAAACTCTTGGTAGAGATCTGGCTGCGGGAAGCATCCCTGCGCTTTCAAGGGACCCCTGTCCCAGCAGTTCAAACACAGAATAACTTCAGCCCGCACACAGAGGAAGGGGCTTGTGCGTGTGATAACCTTACACACCACAACGGCCAGATTTGCTGCGTCTTTATGCAACACTAATGGTCAAGAGAATATTGCTCCCTTACAGTGTCTGCATCACTCCACGCTGGGCTGTATCCATTGAAGGAACACACAAGACACCTGCAAATAATTTGGTTTACTGCTTGTATTCAATAAAAATACAGCTAAAGCTTAAAAGGCAAAATCGTGAGTATTTTTCTTTGATAAGAAAACAAAAGTTAATCACAACAGAAGTCTACGAATACACTGAATTACATTTTAATCCACCAACTGTGATGGCATACATGTGTACTACCAAAAATCCCATAAAATCCAAGTTAAAGACAAAAACAGTTAAAGTAAACAGCCATAGTTTCTGTATAATGTAAATAAACATGCCCTTCAGCAGTTTTTTGAAGATGGCACAAGAAGTAAGATGGTAAGGACATGTTTAAGCTTCTGTTTCAAACTGATGTGAAATACACTTGTCTGCAGTGGAACAGAACAAAATTATAAAAATTTACAAGGCCTGTTCAGAATAAATCCAAGGAAAAATCACAAGCAACTTAATATCAAAGTTGCTTTTTACACCCTCTAATGTTCTTTTAGTGGATAAAATCATTTTAGTAGTTGCACATGGGCAGAAGTCTTTCGTAGAAAAGCAATGCATAGCTACCCCGAAGAACACAGTAGTTGGAATAGTGTTTTAAGGTAATTCATGTTAATCTGAGGGGTGAAGGAAACACCAAAAATCAGGCTTTTTCAATTAAAAAAGGACAAAATAAAGCTGTCAGTTGTTCAGCATTCTTAACTCTGGTCCAGGGCAGCAGATCTATTCAGTCATTAGAAGCTGCGCTCATACCTTGTATTTGCACTGGCACCATAAACATGAGTAAAGTATCAAGAGCTACATAATAAATTTCACACCTTGTTCTCAGAGTAGTTCATATTCCTGAATAATTTTTTCATGGCTCTAGTTGAAAGTGATTTTACAGTATAAGTTCAAAGGGTTCTCTGGTGAGCTGGGAGAGGAAACAAGATCGTGCACCATCTTGTCTAGCACTCCCGACTACTCCGTCCTAAGCGCAATGCCAAGAATCTACGAGTTTTACTACGGGAGAACCAAACCCAAAAACATTTCATATCATCAAACTGCTACAGACGTGAATACGCAGCATACAAAACAGCCTTGCAGAATAGCTTGCTGAGTTAAACACTACATAACAATGTCATGAAGTACAGTAACATTACAGGAGACAGCGTCAGACATGAAATTCTTGTAATACAAATTTTTTACAACTTCCTGTCACCTGAGGTTTGCAGTAAGAAATTATGTATTTATCAGCATAGAAATATTCTTCAGAGACCACAAATTGGACAACATAATAGATAATGTAAATAGAGAGAAGGTTAGCATTTGGCTCTGGATAAAGGTATGGATACTCACACACTTGCCTTGATTATCCCACATAGTCCTAAATTCATGAAATCATTCAGAACAGCAAAGGCAGCAGCTCTTCTCCTCAAAGAAGATGGCTCAGAGTACAACGGACCTGCCTGCTGCTCTGTCACGATTCGCCCGCACATTGCTTGTCCTCATGAGGAGATGAAGCAGTAACATACAAACAGGTACGGTGAAGGAGACCACTTCTACAGATGCTGCTCAGCTCAAATGAAAACGTGGGTAAAAGAAGCAGCTTGCTATCTGCAATCCAGAGAGCGTCGCCAGGGTGGCGTACCCAAGCACTGGACAGAAAACACTTTTCGAGTTACCTAAATGGCCAGAGTGAGCCTAGCGGGCTGCTGTAATGGCGTGCCTTCCAGATATCGGACAGAGACAGCTCAAAGCCAAGAAACCTTTGTCCTGAAAGCACTGGCCGTACGAACACTGGTGAGACTCAGACAGAGCCAGGAGCACTCTAACTGGCAGTGCTGCACGGGCGAGGAGGAGCCAGGCCCCAGCTACAGGAGCCTCCACAGCAGCACCTGCTGTGCTGGACAAGCAACCCAGCCCCAGGAACGTGCCACAGCCACTGGAAAGACTGGCCAGAGCAGTAGGGCACACGGGCAGAAAAATGGGACGCTGGATCTCATGGTTCTGGATGGACATCTTCACAACTCTGTGAAGCAGCCCCCCTACTCTTTCCCCTAACTAACTAGAGGATTTTGACATACCACAAGTATAGGTACAGAATCCTATACCTGGGCACAAGAAACAATTCATACCTGTATTTACGACTTATAAAAGCTGCAGCCTGTCATTTAGCCCCACTTCAGTGTCTATGTCATCCTTTCACCCGGGCATTGGAGTCAACACACACAACCTGGAAAACAGCTGTTTGCATAGTGCCTAACAACTGCGCTCGGGGCCACGACTACAGGATTCAGATACTCCCTCCAATCTGATAAATACCAATCTATCAGTATATAGTATTGTTTCACAGAATATATCTGCTAGTTCTTCAGTTAAGTATTTCCAAGAAGACTAAGCAGATAGGATTCTGCTGTTTCTCACAAAAAGCTATTCTCAGAATAACGTGCCTCACTATTTCTGTTATATTGCCACTTTCTACAGTATTGTTCAATTTACATTTCTAACCGCATAGCTAGCCAATAACATATGTACGTACAAGACATCAACCGTGTGTTTTGCATACCTACGCTGGATATACCGTAAGACAGCTCTAGGTGATTTTTATGGAAAAAAGTCTTCATAAAAAGTTGTGTCACATTACTGCGCAAGTGCAATTTGAGACAGTCCCAGAACTGCAGAATTATAATAAGTCACCTCTACGGTCTGAACTTTACCCAGACTTTAGTTTTAAGCTCCCATAAAAAACTCAAGTGAAGAACTACATCAAACTATTCAATTAAAAATTATACTAGTAACACAGTGGCAAGTTTATTAGAGGTCTACATACTGCAGCACTTAATTTAAATCCTGGCTAACCGGATTTTTATGCCAACATAACTCCATCAGTTAAAGGTGACATTTTTATTTTTTTTTAATATGCTTTTAACACTGCTTGCCAGAATAATACTAACTGCAGGTGTAAGGTATCTTTATACCAATAGGTGTACACCAGTCGATCCGAGACTCCCTCCTACACCCTTCCTGAGACAATACAGCTGCTATAGAAAAGCACTACTTTAAACTGTACGGGTGTAGCCAAAGCTGTACAACTTTTGTATACAGTGAAGTATGGCTATAAACAAGGTCCCTCAAGTGTGTAAGGCACTGTGCAAGAGACCAATAAGGACTCCGTTAATTTAAAACTGAGGAATGTCTTTTTCTTTTGTTTAGGCAAACAAAAATAGCAAATTTTGTTCCCACCACTGCAGTTTGTCTCTAGAAGAGGGGAGAAAGTCGATTTGAGAGTTCACAGCAAATCCTCAGCCAAAAGGCAAAAAATATTAAGGAGAAAATGCATGATACATAGGTCCTCCTTTACAACACTTACACGAACATGAGCCTTACCAAAACCACAAACAAGGCAATTACACAGAAAATTTCCAACATAATCCCAATTCAAGAAGGATCAACATACCCAAATTTCCCAGTGAACTGACGGCGCCTAATGGGCCCTTAGCCGCCTGAAATTCTGCCAAAAAGCTCCGAGTAGCCCCTGGTTTCTGGCAGCCCCCCGCGCTCCCTCGGCTCACCTCCCCGCACAGGCACCGACCCAGCTCCCGCAGAACGCTCCCACTGCCCCCGTCCCGTACAAAGGCGCCTGAGCCCTCACACGAAGT
>VYZM01010018.1:524283-552699 GCA_013398915.1 Dromas ardeola | reverse complement strand
ATTATATTCTTATGTATTAAATACCCCAAATTAAAACGCTTTGCGAGGGCCCGGTGTGAGCGCGTTGCCGCCACGCCGGGGTCGCAGAGGCGCTGGCCGTGTTTGCCCGGGGCCCGCGGGGGCGCGGCCGCGGCCCGCGGCCGGGCGGGGGGGGGCGGGCAGGCGCCTCACGACAGAGGAGACCGGGGAAGCCCCTCGGGCAGGGGAGAGGCCCCTCACAACAGAGGAGACGGGCGAAGCCCACGAGCTTTTCGGGCTGGATTTGCCAAGGAGGCAGGAGACGTTTGCTGAGCAGCCACGGAGCGCCGGGGAAGGCGAAGTCTGCGGGCAGCGGCTTTACGGGCATTTTCTTACCCCGGCCCCCTCCACGCTTGGAAGACTCTCCTGCCGGAGGCTGCGGTCCCCTTTGGGGAGCCGCTGCTTCCAAGTGGCTGCGGACAGATTGTAGCCTTCTCTGCAGTAGCGCAGATGCACTAGCAAAAGAGGCTGTAAGGGTTAAATCCCAGTTTGTACCAGTATCCCAGGCAGTTGTTTTTTCCCGGGAAAGCATACTCAGACTTTTGGCAGCGAGAAGGTTGGGGGGAGCAGAATATTTGCTGATAAAACTCACAGTGGTGGCAAACTGCAAGTTGTGAAGGACAAAGGTTTTTGATCCACTTCTTGTTCTCTCGTCTCCTGCTGGGCTGGGAGCTGTTAAAGTAAGCTGCTGTATTTATGTTACGGGACTGGTATGATTGCAGACAGCACAAGAAATTAAGACTTGAGAAAGCCGTTCCTCATGATGGATGCCCAGAGGTTTTGTGTGTGTTTTTATAGAAAAGGGTCTGAATCGCTTCTCACTTCACTGAAAATCAAAGCTAAGCTTAGATGGAGTGTGAGGAGTTATAGTAGTATTTGTAGAGGAGAATCAGGGCCGTACTGTGACGCGTCCGATTGTGCTGGTGTTCTGACACAGTAAAATCAAGAGTTGTCATGATATTAAGTACATGAAACTATGTATGAGTTCAGCTATCCTGAGAGACACTAGTTGCCTGGATACCTTAAATCCCTCTGAAAAGCGTGTTTTGGAAATCAAGGATGGCTGCCAAGTGGCCAAATTCAAACCTGAATTTCACTGAGGTAGTTAATTAACATCGCTCTAACGTGCTGTGACAGCCCTCCTGCACTCTGAAGATAAAAATTAGACCTTCTTGAGAATTACTATGACATGTAACAATAATCCGAGAGATGAACTGCGATTGCAGGGGATTCCTCAGGACAGATGGGATTTTTAAGTGGCTTGGTTTTCCCTACCGTCTGCGACTCGTGCTGGCTTTCTGTGTTGTTCTGTCTATTGGGGGGTATTGGAGTGTGTGTTTGGGGGCATATTGTGTATGTTTAATCTCTTCTTTTAACAAGTTGTACATAAGATACTTTTAACTTAAAAGAGTGTTGAAAAAGTGTTTCTCATTTTGCTTCTTTTGTTCACTGAATAAAGTACTAAACATAAGCTAGTTTTAACTTTTTCTTGTTTAGGTCCTAATTAAAAAGGTACTGAAATCAGCATGGTCGTTTGCAGTGTTTTCTAATGAGTTTTCGATTAAACTCAAGTTAATGTTACAAATATTAAAAAGCACAAGGAACTTCACATGCAAGACTGTTCGTAAGCTTTAATAAGGTGCCACTCACCTGATTTTATACCTTCAAATTATGATTACTTCAAAAACATCCCTTGAAAAATTCACCATTGCTACAACTTTTAGTTCAATCCATTTTTTTTATCTTCCACCTGGGTTACAAATTAGCAATTTTTAAAGTAGCTGCAGGTCTGGTAGAAGTTGTTCTCAGTACTTTAATGTTCAGAAGTTGTTCCTGCTGTACTGTCTGTCTTTTTTCTGGGAGTCGGGGCATTTGGACTCTGCTTCCAGCTTTGACTGACTTGTGATTTGATCTAACTACTAAATTCCTCTACGTTATGAACTCCCATCTTAAAAGGTATGGAAAATCGTACTTAACTGCTTTGCAGGGGCTTCCTAGCAGGGCAGCTAAAAATGGACAATTCAGTGAAATGCAAGTGAAATATAAAAAAATACATGAAATGAAGATTAATGCTATCCCAGTGTGCACGCTACTGTTTTGTGGTTGGTTTGGTTTTTTTACAATTTTAAGTTCAGTTAATAAGGCAAAATTGTATATGAGAATAGAACAGGAGCGGCTTCCTTAGCGTTACTGGTTTTAGTGGGAGCTACTGTCTGCTCTCCTGCCTTGACTTCCAGAGTGCTTCTGGGGGTACGTCTGAATTGCCGAATCTAGTGTCACCCTACCCAGAGCTCTTGGCTACCGTGTCCGGGCTGTCTGGTGCCTCAGCCTGAGCCAGTGTGATCAGAGTGACCGGGTTATCTCCCCCGTAGACGGCTGGCTGCAGCAGCACATCCTGCGCAGCACTCGCTTCAGGACACAGTCAGACTGCCCCGGTTCCACTCCTGTCCGTACACTTGCTGGCTGGCTGTACCCCTGCCAGTGTAGAGCTGCATGTCAGTGACGTGTGTGCTGTCTCAACCTCACCCTTAGCATTTCTGAGCAAAAACAGATGCTTTGTAAAGCAAGAGGCACCATGAGGCTGCCAAAATGCCTGTTTGTACATATTCGGAGTAAGTTGTTTAAATGGGGCTTGTTACAGATAATCTTTTGTACAACTCCATCCAGGATGGCACAGGGAGTCAGAGCAGTGATGAAGAGCTCTGCTATTTGTAAACATCACACATGCGTTCAGCGATACAGACCAGAAGGAAATATTATTCATTATGCAGTCTGCATAGAGCATAATCGCTGTGACCGCAGTAACATGATGACTTGTGTAATTTATGGGAAGGCTGGCATGCCTGCCCTGTTTTGTTGTGTGAGCCAATGTTTTATCATCTCCTGGGAACCCTAGGAGAAACAGACAGTGATTTTTTTTTTTAAATCCAAGTGTGTCAGATACATAGTTCTGAATACAACATTGATGTTTTACACTGACTTGACCTCTCTTCTTGAGCAGATAGAGAAGCAAGACTCACATTAAGTCACTGCAGAATCCATTTAGTGTAGTCCCCTTGCTGAGAACTTCCACTTAGAGCACTTTCTGAGGAAGAGGCCCAAAGCGTTATGAAGGATAACAATGACCTGGAACAGCTTGGCCTAGAAATGCCTTTCCAACCCCCACATCTTTTTGTCAGCTACTTTACACTCTAGAAAGTGAAACGACCAAGTCATCTTGCACTGATGGAATAGCCATAAAGTGGTTATGACTATGGCCCTTTGCCTGCAAACACTGATCATATGTTTAACTTGGAGAACAAAGTCCCATGAACTATCCCCCACAAGGAAATTCAGTGCCACTAAAGGCATCCTTTGCATCCAGAGGTACAGCCCCAATGGTCTGCTCCTATCCACCTGTTCTACTGATACGGCTGGAATGTCCCTATCAGCCTATATAATTTTTTTCTGTATTGAAAGCAGCCCAGAGGAAGTAAACAGTCTGAGTCCTCCTGTAGGTGTCGAAGCAATTGAACCTGCACGCTGGCACATGCCCAATTAACCTGTTGTTAATAGGTTGCAGGGAAGGGTGTTCACCTTTGATGAGGTTTTTCATCCTTCCGTGTTACACAAGAGGGTAACACATTACTATGCCCAGTCCAAGGCACTGTTGGGAGCTGGGTTCCACAGGGCAGTATCTCTGGGAGGGAGCAGGACGGGTTTCTGTGACAAAGGAAGGGAAGGCAGGTCAGTGAGCCTAACGAAGTCTGACAATTGCTCATGCACCTAACTCTACCCTGGCAGGACTGAAGAAACAGAGACTCTCCAGGACACCTAATGGGCAACAGACTGCAAGACTTCTGTATTTTTTTGGAATTCACAAGAAGTACCAAGATACATATACTAAAATCAAGGCATTTTAAGTCATATGAATTAAGAAATGAGAGGGCAATAAGAATTGAGATAACTAGTTGATTTTTATGAAATGTGGACTTCTGTAAACAAGGTACGATCTTTGTGAACACAGCGATTTGAAATTTCCCAAGCTATAAACCAGAGAGTGCCATCCTAGGTATGACTTCATGATTAAAACCTGCACCTTTGAACTGTAAGCAGCTTTCCATTCTCGTTCGGAAGAACGATGGGTGATTTCAAGAAGGTAGGAGACCGAGACGTACTATTGTTTCCCTATTGCAGTGATCTTCTGTATGTGCCATCTTTAATTGTTCAACTTAATAAAAGTCAGTCATCCCAATTCAGAGCATATATTTTGCTATTAATACACAAAACATTAAGTTGCATGGTGTAGGAGGCAGAGCCTTTTGCCTTGAGGTTAGCAGTCTGCAAGAGTAATGCGGACACACAAAGCAAGGGTAACAAGATGACTCCTACCCTCCTGTCACACATCACACATTCAGCCATTTCCACTCCTCACACTGCCGTAACAGCAAACTGGATTGGGGGAAACACATCTACAACGTCCAGCCAATGTGAATTTTCTGATATTTAAGCGGCAAATGGTAAGCTCCATGCCCATGACTGTATCTGTCAGCATCAATACAGTGGGGAAAGCAAAGGCGTTTATTCTAGTTCACATTGTATCTCAGTTTACAACTCTATAGAGCAGGAGCTCTGCCTTATGTTCCTGGGCTGCTTCACACAGGACACTGAACACGTGTGGGGGCTTTGGCTGCAGTTACACCAGTATTTATGGCTGAGTGTTTCTGTGTGTGCCAGTGCACACCGAAGAGCGAGCACAACAGTGCAGCCCAGAATTAAGATGCCTCTTTCCTTTTCAGAGAGGCAAGAGAGGGATGCAGCGCTCAGCAGCAGTCTCTCTCACCAGACACTCTTTGGAGCTTTGCTGGCTCTAGTACATTAACATCTCCCACTTCCCCTATTTTTTAAGTGAGTAGATTCCCTGCCATTCACAGAGACCAACTACCATTTCAAGAGCAACTTTTTCGCACCAGAACTGTTTATATGGAAAACAGATTAAAGCTAAAATCCAGTACCTTTATAACTTCAAAACCCAGAAGGACCCTAGGCATGCGTTTTACTTGCTTATTACTGTTATAGTAAAAAATATGGGATATTCAACCAGGACATCTGTGTTTATTTTAACGTGGATTCATCGTATAATCAACAGGTTTTAAGCTAACATCAAATGTCTCATAAAACATATTGCATCACTTTTAGAACCCAGGCTCTCTTCTTTCAAGAAATACAGTCAGTCCACATAAAAATAAATGCCAAGGTTTCAGTTATGAATTTCTGCATTAATACGACATTCAGTAGTGTATATTACTTTCCATATAGAATTCTTATGCAGAAGACTATGCCCCAGTATAATAAAGATATCAAGTGATATTTACCTGTGAAGCATCCATGTGTAAAAGTCTATCACTTTGAACATAACTCTACGTGCAGTTAAAGTACCTGCTGAGAACACACCATGTGTAAAAGCTGAGAGTTCAGACCTTAATCCATTGCCACTGGCAGTTCAATAAATGCATTCTACGCAGCATTTTTGGGCTTTTTACAAACAGGACAGGTAGAACATAGTCAAATAATTCCTGATCTGACTGAACAGAAGAATAATCAATAGAAATTAATATACCTGTGCCAAGTGCACTGGTTGATATGCCCTTTAAAACAGGTACAAGTTGCTTTAATAAGAGTGGTGTGCTCAGATCAACTTTTTTTTTTCCCCACCATTGACTAAGTTTTAAAGGTCCTGCCAAAACACCTGAGTATTCATTTTTTAATCATCATAAGGACAGAAGCTAGGATTTTGTGGTAACTAGGTAGTACAACCATTACAACAAAGGATTCAATACACATTGGAAACTTTATTTTTACAATTCACTGCTATATATAATTCCTGTATAAAAGGTAAAAAAAAAAAATAACCTTACAAGTAAAAATAGACTACAACCGAAATTACAATCTTACCAGCAAGCATGGAAAATAATTATTTATAAATCACTGCATAAAAAAATTTTGCAGTGTTGTGATTACCACCAACCTCACTAAATAGGAGGAAACACAGGCAAATATCTACTAAGTGACTTGCCTGAAGTCACGGTGAGTCAGTGGCTGAAATAAGAACACGGTCCTGCTCTCCTGCTTCCCACTCCCTGTGTCCTAATCACTGACTCAGCAGGTATTCCGGCTCCATGCCAGGCATCTTCCCTGAGCATAAGCTACAGTCACTGACAGCAGCTGAGGGGCGCAAGGGCCAGAGATCCCAGCGGTGGGTAACTGAGTTTAAAAAGGGCACACCTGGTATGGTAACGTTCACACTGCCAAGCAGGATGTTTCATACCCGATGTAACATGCTGCCCAGAAAGCTCAGCAAGAGCGTTACTCCGATCCTGTCTCACAGGAGCCACGGTCTGGAACACCAATGCCCTCCTTTCGTCCTGTAGACTGTGGCTGAACTACGTATCCCGTCGATCATTGCAATTAGATCAGTTCAGATTCGTTGTTTCCATATATCTATGACTCTTGTATTAGAACTACAGCACTAGTTGAAAAGGTGTATCGATAACAGATAACTGGCAGAGATTACCCTTTTAGCTCAAATACTAAAATACTGCATTTTAAACAATTACCAATCTTTTCTTTTTTACTCTACCACTAAATGTTCGACAGACAGCAGTTTAGTTACAGCTACATTACTATCCTATGCCTCTTATCAATTCACATTTATAACACAAGGATTTATTTGTAATAAACAGAAAAAGTCTGAATATTTTGTAAATTAAAATTCTGGGTTACAGGAACAACCTACCTTTAATAATTCTTTGCGCACCTCTTAAGTTCAATTAAATCACCTTGCAGCAAAACATTTCAAGTGTGCAAATTCTGACAGTGACTTCTGCAAGAAACTTTATTCTGAAATAAACAAAACCATTACTATTGGAAAAATCAATCTCCGTGGGAACCTATAGAGGAAAAACCTAACAGCTGATTTTCAGAAGTGAGGGGAAATTAAAGCTGATGCAATTATTTGTCTCTCTTCATTCCTAAGGGAGACGTTTTGTCAGCTTCCAAGGAACATGCTCTTGTTTCACTGGCTGGAGCAGTACAGACTTACTGGACAGAGAACCTCATGCTGTGAGTTTTAATGTTTTGCTACAGATTCAGTGGAGCAAAGTAGGTCTGGAAACACAGAAATGTCGTGTAGAAAGAAAAAAAAAAAACAAATGCCAAACTGCAGTGTCTCTTCAGGACCGAGCTCATGATTTTAGATGTAGATTCAATTTTTAGATAAAACAAGTCACTAAACTTACCTGCAGTGAAACCCATTACAACTTTGGATTACTGCCTCCTAAATGCCATCTGCAGATTGTGGTCTGTCAGGTATCCGACGATGATGTGAGAAAAACATGCCTAAAACCCTCTAATGCATAATAAACATAAGCAACCAAGGAAAGAACAAAATGGAGAAAAATGAAAACAAACATTCAAAGTTAAGCTTAGTTTTTATTTCACAGTAAATAAAACCCACTGTGTCAGTATTCTACAAGATGATCACTGGAGTGTAATTTTGTGTTAGGTGACCATTGGATTACAAGGAAAATTGAAAAGTGTTACTGTACGCTTTCCACATACAAGACCATCCAGAGCCATTACTGTTTTACAATTTTTGTCTGCATTGCAGGCAGGGCTGCACAGTTACAGAATCACATCAGACAATTCCCTGTGACATTGTGTATTGACTGGGACATGAGATTTCGGGTAAGTATAAGGATCCATTTGCACAGACGCAACTACAAGTTTGTGATCACTGCAGCATCTGTGTTTGTTCCTCTCTGCAGTATAAACCACGCTATTGTCTTATCTTAGTGTATCAAAAGTTCATGCCAGGCAGAACTTCACCTTAACTAGAAGGTGAAAAGATTTGTAAGTTTGCAGCAATTAAAACATATTATCCTTTTCATTTTTCTCTGAGGTGCTTTTTAAACAAGTTAAAATATATTTAAGGCAAACGATCAGTATGCTGCGTCTGAGAAATGTTTCCTTTGCATATCAAAGAACTACCATTTTTCTCTTCTGCAACACCGCAGATACAAAAAAAATCTGACTATTTTCTTAGTCATATTTCAGGTTGTTATAAAGACTTTGGCATACTTCATTCCAGCCAGTAAGTAATATATTAGAATGTGAACAATGTGGGAAAAGTAATGAGGATTTTGAAGTCGGTATTTTATTTTGGCACACTTTCTAAGTATTAAATAAGCTTATCATCTTTCTGTGCTTCTACTTATGTTTAAAGATCAAATATTTTCAGAAAGCAGTTACGTTCCAGCTTTGATTAGTGTAGCAAATGCTAATATGTATTTTAAAAATGCTTAAAAATGCTTTGTATCAGATATTTCAAAGCATATTAAATAATTTTTGAAATGCAAATTTTCAGTACTCATTGAGGTAAATGGGAAAAAAGATGCACCAAAACTGACTGAGAGGGATCCTGGGCTAAGGAACAAACTTGAATTCCCTATTCAGGCAAAAACCGTAAGCCGCAAACAGGAATTTTGCCAGAGAAATGAGTTCATAAAACAATTGTCACCTTTCAGATTTCCTTCAAATCAATGCTCTCACATCTCAGGGAAAGAAGGCAGCTGTGAATGAAACGTAGGCAGAGGAACCCTAGCTGTCTGTTAACTCACAGTCCTCACTAACCTCACCCGTCCTGAACGAGTTCCACATTTTTTCCAGTCTAATGCCTTTTCACAGGCAAATGTAACCACTGAACAACAATCACGTAGGCCCACGAGTTAAATATACGATTACAGTATAGTGATATCCAAATTTCAGTAAAGTCAGCATAATTTACAGCCAAACTATGCAGGAAGTGCAGAGGAAACCAATTCCCCGATCTGTTACACAAAACAGTTTGCTGGAAATATGAAGAAATCTTCTCCTTAGAGAAAATCAGCAAAGTAGAAAAAATGTAATGCACCTTCCTTGAGTTTTATTTTGACTCGGCCTCTTCATCCACGAATTCAACTAGCGGAGCGTGTCTGTTGGCCTGGGCACCTTCTTGGAAATTAACCTTTTTTATCACTCCTGCCTTTGGAGCCCGTATGGTGTGCTGCAGAGAAACCATCAATGGTGAGCCAGCACCGTCCCTTTGCCCCCTTCCCCAGCAAATGCCAATATTACTCTTCGGTGAAATTAGAACAGAAGACACTTAATTACTTCCTCTGACACATGTATATTTGTTTTAAACCTTCTTTTAAAATGCTGTCCTAGTCCTTTTTCAAGTTTTATTTTCTCATTAATATTTATTTTGATACTGGGGACAAAAATGTTATATAATATAACATTTTGAAGTATGAACAGCTAAATGTGATTTTACTTCCCTAATATTTTTTGATATTATAATAAATACCACGCAGAAATAATACAGTTTTAGTCCAAAATGTTAATCGTATAGCAGATTTGTTCCCTTAAGAGGAATCTGCAGATTTACTAAAAATATTTTTGTTTGCTGGCCAGGAGGGGTCTTTATTGAACAGATATTTGGCAAAATCTAGATGACATACAAATACAGCTACTAGTGACAGTAAAGGAATAGCATGTTTACATACCAATCCCCCAATTGGTCTACTTGTTATTGTAGGTCATTTTCTACATAGGGTTAGTCTAATATCAAAACATCTAATATCAGATATTAAATCCTCGCATCTAAGCAAGGATTCATTTAAATAATAATTTCCTTTTTAAATTTTACAGTTTCTATTTCAATAGCACTGCAAAAAAATTAGTGTAATTTATAAAAGGGCATGATAAGGGAAAGGCAAATTTTCTCAACAATGTTAATTCTGCTACCACAAACTGAAGTTTAAAATAAAATAATAGCCAAACCAAACCAGTTCAGGCTACAAAAACTATAGTTCAAGCTATCTGAGCCATGGTCAAGCAACGTTACAAAATATAATGTCCAAAATGCTGGTCTACTGAATGCCACGTGGACAATTACGGAGAATCTTTAGTGTACTCTTGGTAAAACTTTATGTAAATAATAATAAAAGGTTCATAAACAAAAAAAAAAATCCTGGACATACACAAAGTCACCATTACCTAAATTTCTGCATGAAATAATGGCAGACATTACATACGCTTACCTCACAGTGAGCAAGAGAGACACCTGGACAGTTTTCTGCTAAAAAAAATGAAAGCAGGGAAGGGGAGAGGACTGACAAAGCTAACCAAATGAATAGCCAAAGGAATATTAAAACATCTGCAGAATACCATGGATTATATAATCAACATTTGTTAATAAAATAAGAGCAAATATAATCCCCTGAAATCGTCAGACACAACACTTGTTTCACAGCATATGAAGTGATAGTGACATCTGCAAACTACACTCTGCACCGTACTTCAATAATACAACCAAAAATGATTAAATTCTGACCAGATTTTTATTTTCTCAGTAATTAAAATCTCTTATACGTCACTTACCTCCATTTTCATAGCTATCATAACCATTAGAGGGTCTCCAATCTGAACCTTATCCCCTGCTTTCACAAATACCTACAAATCAAGAGAAAATTGGGGAAAAAAAAAATCATGCACGTCTGTACCATTAAAAATCATCAGCTGGATTTTGGCGAGCACAATCCACTGCATGATTGTGGTTTTGCAGAACAGCCTCATAATATCTTTATTATTGTTGCATTGGGTATCTGAGTTCCCTAGCTAACACTTAAGGAAGTCAGAGGCTATAGAAGAGGCTCAGTAACAGCCCAGAGGATGACCAGGAAGCCATTTACGTTTCAAAGAAGAAACACTAGAACAGACAATGTATATTCTGCCCTTTCCGGGCTTAAGAGCTTCTATTTTGAGAGAGAAAGTGCAGAGACACTTCCTGGAGCCAGTCCCTAAAGTCATTTTTACAACAAGGTCCAAAAAGAAGATTGCAGGAGCCACCTAGTTTTTCTTACACTCAGTGTGTAAGAATCCACGTGCAACCTACTCCAGCCTCTGGAAGGGTTCACGCCTTTTTATTGCTAGCAGAATCCTTTAACTACTGAACTCTGCTGGAAATCTCTTTTCTGTTGAAACTTCACCACTGTGCAGAGAAATACCCAAGACTTGCTGAGCTAAAGAAAAAGGAACAAAACCAGCATTACTGAATATTTATTTTTTTGCAAGTGCATCTAGCATCGCACCACTCTAGGTGAAATGCATCAAACAGCCTATGACACTTCAGGGAACTTGGACTTAGAAAGTAATTAAGAGGAAGAAAAGATTATTTAAGCAGTAGGATTAGTTAAATATTCAGATCACCCAGAGCTCTAGAAAAAGAAGACTAGAAGCCTGAAAAACTCTCGGGTGGCTGCTGAAAACTCAGAGTAAACAGGGCTTTTTCCGATTGGGAGGAGTCACACAGCACTGACATTTCTGGCCCTGTTTCTCTCCTGGCAGTACAGAAGCAAGCACCATTCCTGGAAGACTGGACTTGGATATTTAATGGAGAATTCGTTTCCTATGCACATGATTATAATTACCTTTTCAACGGTGCCTGTCATGGGCGCTACTGCACCACTTTGCACTCCCACCGAACTCACTGCAGATAAGTACTTGGGTACAGGGAGGCCAATCTGAGCGCTCCCTTCCTACAGAAATAAAATCAACGACATACGAGTTAATAACATAAAATAATACTGCTAGTACACATGGTGGGAAAAAAACAGATGCAGCTTTAGGCAGCTCAGTCAACTGTTCAGGGTGCCAGACTACTGGGGCCAGGGCAGCAGAAAGATTGGACACGCTTACTGCTCTGCCAGTGTCTAAGTCCTGCTTCTGAGGACCAGCAAGGAAGGAACCAGCCCTGAGAGACAGAGGTTCCACCGGGACCCTTGTTCCAAACCCACGCCTTCCCCAATCCCTCAGCGACAGCCAGAAGGGTTTAGAACACGAGTAAAGGCTGTCTGCACAAGGGGTAGGCGCATTGCTGCAACAAGACAGACACTGGCCTCTTCATTGCCAGGCATCGTCAGTATGAGCTGACAGTGAATGTTTCTCAGTTCACAAGGAAATGGATTTGGTGCTAAGTTTAATGGAACATTCTCACCATTATTCAAAATCCCCTGATTCCTCTCAGACTTGCTACCCAAAGTTTCCCAAAGACTCGTTCTCCCACCCATACCCTAAAATTTCTCCCAGATCCCCCACCTCAGATTCCACTCTGATCCCACAGATTTCTTTCTTATCATTTAATATTAAAAATGAAATACACTGAAATAAAAATACCAGTTACAAGCACTTTCAAACAATTGTCAGTTTGAAGGAATTGCTACCTTTCTATGACAAACTTCGATAATGGACCGTTTTAATATTTTGTGTTCCCCCCCTCCCAAACCATCATTTGCAACACTGATTCACCTAATTGTATTTTATCTTTCTCAAAGTAATTTATTTTCTCACTCACTGACCGTAAGCAACTAACTTCTTATTACAGCTATAAAGCCAACAAGTATGAAAAATTATAGGCCAATGTAAAAACTTGAAATTACGATGCTCTTTCACATTCTCTTGCAATTTATATTGCTCATTTACATGGACAAAACTCTGAAATTGTATACTTGTGATAATAAAGAAAATAACTTTACCGGAAAGAAGAGATAAATGGTGTTGTCCAAAATGACCAACTTGGACTTACACACTGTTCCATTTACTGAGGACCTCAAGTAAAGTGAATCACCTTCATTGAACATCTCTCCAGAAATCAGGAACGTTTTATCTTGAATCTGAAAGTTAAATCCTTTTATAAGGACAAAGCTAACCCTTCATGAGCAATAAACCAAAAGTCAGTATTTGTAGTATACAGTCATAACCTGTGATTCTTCATAGATAATTCTGGAATTTAAAAAAAAAAAAAAAAGTATTTTTAAGTCTTATTTATCCTTCCTTTTTCAGTTAACAGACTGTATTCTGCATCCAATGCGATCAGCTCAGAAGATTAGCTATTATGCTCTCCCAGGACAGTTTCTATCATAAACTATGCAATAGCACTCAGCAAAATACAAAGGAATGCGATTTCTCAGGAAAAACATAAAAAAATCAGAATATTCAGTTTAGTGATGCTACTAGAATCCAGTATTTTTAATTTGTCCTAGCATCTTGACTTCCTTCATACTATTCAGCTGTTATCTTAAGATTCCACAATGCTTTCCAAAAGGCAGGTAACTTTCTCACCCTTGTGAGCTTGTAATACAAAAACTACGATATGTTCAATAAACCTACACAGGAGCAGAGGAGAGCAGAATGGAGACAGTGTCAATTAGACACCCAAACTGCAACAGAAAGACCAAATGGAAAGATCATTTATTTGTAGGCAAGCCTTTCATCTACATCAATGGAAACTGCACCTCTACCACAACTTCCACAGCTTCAGAATACAAAGACAGAACGTGAACGTAAGCGCATTACATTTCACTGAAATTTTTAGTTTTATGTCTAACATCTCTGAGCAAAGAATCAAAGACATGCTGGTCTTTCAGGATGTTACGAGTAGACAAAAAATTCAGTCTTCATTTATACAGTTGCATACTATTTTTCCACTGAATTAAGACCTTGTAACATGCATTGAAAGGAAACTGTTGATCCAATACTGATCCCTGAGCAAAAACCCGTGTGCAGCACAGTGAGTGCTTGCCAGTTACATGGTCCAGCAACCCGCTCCAGTTGACGGGCCTCAGGACAGGTTTTGCAGCACTCCAGAAGCACCGTCTTGCTTGTGACCAGCTCCAGATTCTGTGTCTCCACCCCTTATCCCCATTTCCCTCTCATGCCCCATTCTTCCTTCTTCCCTGGGAGTCTACGTTCTCCCTGGTTGCACTTCCCCTCCCCAAACGGCCCCATTCTGTGTTCCTTCCAGCCTCTTTTTAGTTTTTGCTGACATTGCTTATATGAGATAACGCTAAAATGTAAAAGCTTTCCTACATTACGTATGTAATCAATACACTCAAAATAACCCGCGTATTACTTGAGGGATGTGGGTTATCTCAATATTCGTATCAGTAGAAATACGGGTTTGAGTTACCCAATATGTGGTTATACACATGAAAGCACAATAATTTTCTCACTGTGTTTCTAGTACGCTCATCTCCGTACAGTCTAAGCGGTTCATAAATACTGACTTATTCTCATAATTCCCCTTTTCTGAATATTGGAAACAAGAAGCTGATCTAGCGAGAGACTGCATTCTCGAGGCTGCAGTCATTCTGGGTGCCAAATGTGAGAGAAAACCCATTCGGCTTCAGGTGATGCAAGAAAAAGATTCAACACTCTGCAAAACACAGCCCCCATAAGCCACGCAATTACAGATTATCACACATGCTCACACAAAAATAACTATGTTTAAAGCATCTTGAGCTGCATCCTATAGGATCTCTATAGCGTAGTCAGAGAAAGAAGCCAATTCTACGGGGCATCATTCAATTATTTAACCAGAAGATTTACAACTCTCATCATTCTTCATCTTATTTAGTAATCGCTTTCCAATTTCCATCTTCAAAATAAAAAAAAGTGTTATCTTACAGATAATGCTCTAGAAATCTTTTATTTATCCCACAGGAGATCCATCTCATGCACAGAATAAAGGAGGGATCCTGTAGGAAAAAAGTCTTTTTAAATGCAGATTTAAATCTAACTTACAACATTTTAGAAAGACAAATTTCAGGAAGAGAAAAATAAGGAGTAAGATCTTAAAAGCATTTGTTTCTCCAGTATTTACTTAGCCTTATTTTCAGAAGCATTTTAGTAGCTCTTCTATGCCTATCCAGCATCTAGCAAAGATAATTTCAAGCCAAAGTAATAGCATACAACAATGGCTGCAAGCAAACCAAAACCGGACTCCTGTATCAGTAATTAACAAGCAACTTTAGTAACAGGTAATACCAAGAGAAGTCTCCAAGAAACTGATTCTTCTTTTATCAAATGAAATATCTGAAAAAAAATGGACTTGTACCTGCATGTTGTATGACCCTCCTTGATTGTAACTTACAGCTACATCCACAACTGTTGAATAAAACAAAACACATATATGTGAGTAGATTTAATTACAGGATCTAGAGAACTGTGACATATAAACAGTATTTAGTCTGTCTTTCTCGATAACAAAAAAAAAAACAAACCAGACCTACCAGTACTAGGGAAAGAGTAAGTATTTTGAGATTAGCTTCGTACACATTGCAGATTTCATACTGAATTCTAGACAACTTGTTTTTCAAAGATGAAGACCTGCTGTTATGCTCTGAAATTTATGTTAACTGGACAGAGAACAGGTTTTTGATGGGAAAAAGTGCTGAGGACCTTCACACCGAAGTGAAGTAAGAAAAAGTCAACGGCACTCAGCTCTTGTAAAAAATCTCAACCTTATTCATTTAAATGATGAACATTAGTAGTGTCATTTGAATTTGTTTTATAACTCCTCAAGATCTAACAGTGTGGATTAATCATGCAACTCTCTGAATTCCCAACTTAAATGGCATTAAACTCATACTGCTTCTATTTGCTGTTTCTTAGCCTGAATTTTCAAGCACCAGTTGAAATAACTTTATCCATAACGTATCTCCTCTCCCTCCACACACTTTTTTGATAACTTACTGTTTTCCTCATCCAGCAGAGACAGTTTTCTAGTATAACATATATTTATTCTTCTACCAGTGCTGGATGCAAATGGCGAGAATTTATCTAAAACACAAAATATATAGATACATTACTTTCTTTCTACTTTGGCAAAACACAATACTTAGAACTTACACCATAAAATCAATGCCCTACTATTACTACCATCATACTTACATATTTATACCGCACATAAAAGATTGGGGAACCACTGTAATAGT
Source organism: Dromas ardeola (assembly GCA_013398915.1). Lineage (NCBI taxonomy): Eukaryota > Metazoa > Chordata > Aves > Charadriiformes > Dromadidae > Dromas > Dromas ardeola. The sequence continues at coordinate 536,830 of VYZM01010018.1, read as the reverse complement.
GACAATCCCTCACTCTTCAACACTGAGTAAACTGAGGCTGTGTAACCTAGAGAAAACACGACGCTAACAGCACGGACTAAGGAGGATATTGACTGTTCTCCATGAACACATCCTTGAACAGGACAAGAAAGCATGGGAATTCAACTGCAACACAGCAGATTCAGATTAACCTTTAGGTGAAGGTTCCAACTGTAAGAGTAGTCAAACATGGCTGCAAATTGCCAGGGAAGATCGAGGGGTTTTCTATTACGTAGTGTTTTTGAGAGTGGATCAAATATACAGCTATCAGATATTGCCCAATTAGCTCATCATCTGTTGAAGCAAGGGAATGGCGTATGGGAATCTTTCCAACCCCACTCTCCCACATTTCCAGTATAGTTAAAGTGGAGGTGGAAAGAAAATTAACAAGGTTGTTGGCAGCATATATTAGATTTATATGAAATTTTTGTTAAGAGCAACCACATGCCCCTCTGATATAGCCATTAGCAGTGTCAGAACTCAAGAATGTTCAGCTCCCCGAGCCCTGTTCATTCCATTAAGCCCTACTGCTTCTCCCAGTCCTAGCAGAGTCAATTTTATCTCTGAAGACCTTGGGCCAACTGTAGGAATAACAGTGACAGATACTCACTGTTTCTGCTTGTAACGAGCAAAGAGCACACAGTGACCCCGATTATGAATCCCAAGGTCTTTCAGATAGTGCCTGTCTGAAGCGCTGTGGGAAGGAGCCTCTACAGTGGTGATATATTCAGTATCTGTCCCTTAACAAAAGTTATAGTCTGCTCCGTGTGTAAATATCTGACAGATGCCAGAATGCAGAACCCTGAGCAGGCACAAAGCAAGGCAAAAAGGGAGCACGCAAATTAAATAATTGCACCTGAGCTCACAGCACTGTCTCATCCAGTCACAAGTAAAATAAAACAAAAGAAGAATGATCCTTACCATCTGACTGATCTCTAAAAGCATCTGTTAGCATTTTCTCTTTCAGTATGAGTCCTAGAGCTGCCTGACACACAACTTCATGTGGGGTTGGCTTTTTGGTTGGAAACAGTTCATCATGGTGTTGAGGAATGAAATTAGTATGCACATTTCCAGCCTCAAACTGCGGGTGTCCTGACAGGCTCAGTAAGAAATCAATATTAGTGCTTAATCCTACAATCTGTAAAGAAAAAGAAGCATATTGCCAAATGGAAATGAAGTTATGAATGAATATACAGCTTTCTGCTAATGCATAGATGATAGATGAATGTTTCTTCAGACAGCACCATCAAAACACAAAGTTTATCAATAAAACGTAACTAATTCAAGTAGTCTGTTTTATTACCAATGAAACCATTGCTCTTAAAAACAAAACAAGAAGAGTAGCTTTCTCAAAAGCACTCTGTTTTCAAAATGCTGTCTTTGTCCACTGTGAATTCAAAGGAAGTTTCCCTGTAACAGTAATGGGGGGTAGTTTAGGAAAAAAACCTTACTGTTTCGGAAAAATAGTACTCCGAGTATTTAAAAGAACATTGCTAATATGAAGAGTGCCTCTTATTAAAAGTGATTTACAGTAGTTTCAGATATTCCATATTTGCTCTTTTAATAACAACAAAAGGGAAGAGTGACTTTTATAAATTTACTAGATACTATCCATTTCCTGTACTGCAAAATACCTAAGCAAACAACATGAAAATAGAAATAATTATTTTAGAGAAATCAGTGAAACTGGTAGCTATATTGTGCTGTCAACAACTATTGACAGAGCTACTAAGAAAATTCTAAAAAAAAAAAAACCCAAGGGAATTTTTTTTTCTCTCTCAGTAATCTTCATTTTTAGCTAAAACAATAGTGGGCCAAACATTCTCAGTACCTCAGTCATGTTTATGTTATTGATTTACAAGTGTAAGTTAATTCTGCCCAAATAATACTCAGTTTCACCACAAATTAAACTTTCTGAAATCCGCTTTTGAAAATAGATACAATGCTTGTAGTTTTTACAGGGGGGAAAAAGGACTCCTTCTTAAAAAGAACTGACAGCATTTAAAATTCTCCATATTTCTTTACTATATTTATAGTCTAAAAATTTAATTGTTTTTATAAATTAGAAATTACAAGAAAACATGGTCTGACACAAATTCCACCTACAAATTCCTTTAAGTTTGAGAAAGCTCACACTACAGTTGAAAATGTTGCTGTTTCGCCTCACTCTTCTACAAAGTCCCAGCTGCATCACCCAACTGAGGATATCGCAAACTTAAGAAACAGCGATGCATAAAACTGGTCTTACACTTACCTCTGCTCACTCCACCAATGAAAACAGTTTGCAAAGTAGGAAAAAACACAGCTTCTGCAAACAAATAACGAATCTGAAATGGTAGTGGCAATGCAGGCTCCCTCTTAGAAACCACTTTTGTTTTACTGTAGTATTTTATCCATATTTTGTTAGCTCAAGATGTTCAAAGTTAGCTCAAGATCTGAAATCACACTGGGTGCCTTCTACTTACATTATATTGACGCAAACTGTATTGCAACTTTCTCAGTGCTGCTTGACGATCCTCAGCCCAAACAACTAGCTTTGCAATCATTGGATCATAATGAACAGAAACTTCATCACCTAAAATATATTAAAAAACGCTGTAATGCTGAACCAAGTACTTTCTGAAAGTTGGTAATGCAGAGTACTGCACACCATATGGCATTAAACTCTGACACAATTGCTAGCCACAGTTCTCTGTGTCCTTAAAGGACATTAATCTGTAATGACGTGACCTGGTATTTCAAACCAAGGACAACTTCAGTACAGACTTTTGCAGAAGTAACATTACTCAAATTCAGTTTTCTTTCTTGCAATCAGAATGCAGAATTGATAAATTGCGATGAGAATATAATCAGCATGATCCAATGGACAATAATTTTGGATAGAGGTAAATAAAATATTCAGTGACTGACCAACAGAACACGGATAATCACAAGGAGGAGTAATTCTGTAGAGATTTGTCTTTGTAACAACACCCTGTCAGACAACTTACTTAGGCCAAAGAGGGAAATGCTTACAAAGAAAAGCTTTTGATGTGAAGTATTTTTTATTACACCACTGCCTTCAGTTTTACCTTGTCTGACTCCAGTTTCTATCCTGGTGAAACTATCAGGTGGTGGGGTGGACAAGTGCAACAACGGCCCAGCCCCTGGCATAAAGTTATTATTAGGGTCTTCAGCATATATTCTAGCTTCAAATGCATGGCCTCGGAGCAGAATCTCTTCCTGCATTAGGGGAATCTTCTCTCCTGCTGCAACCTGAAAACATTAGTTTTTTTCTTTAATGTGGGATCGATATTCTGGAGTGCCAATGTATGAAATATTTAATACCTTTCTTCTAAACATGAACAACTAGAAAGCACATTAAAAAAAGCACAAGGAGACAAACGTGGTAGGTCATAAAAGGCTGATACTGAAGTCACTCCTTCCTTTTCTCTGGGAGTCACCAAAGGATTTTGAATTATTATTGTGTAAATTGACCTCCTAGTATTTCACACAGCTAAAACATAATGGAAAAAACAGTCTAATTTTTTCTACTGGTTATGTCAAAAAATAATTAAACATTTAAGTTAAAGCCCAGTCAACTAAGACAAGATTTTATTAGAGAAAAATTGCTCCAAAAGCACATGATAAAATGGATTACTGGCAGCCAGCACTGCTGGCATACGCTGTTGATTCTTCTATAGACTATGGGACCTGTACATTTAAAGGAACGTTTCTCTAAGGAATTTCTAACAATTTAAGAACCTTTAATGGGGAAGGAAACATCGTTTTATTACTCAAAGGAATTCACATTACAAATACAGGAATACCAACAAACACCAACAACACACCGGTTTGAGACTAAAAACCAGGGCTTTTAGGGACAAAATAGTAACAAGAAGCCTGCTACAGTTAAACACAGAGGAGATCCTTTACCAGGAAGCTACACAATTTCCATCTACATGGGAAAATACAAGTTCCTATCAAAAAATTTGTAGCAATATTTCATCTTCTTTTGAAGTGTCACGGGTTTTCCATATTCTGCCTTCTGTCACCATGGATTTCAGCAGAGGCAGCGGAACATAACTTAGCCTTCACAGAAAGAGTAATACTATACAGATTCATAAAAACAATCTGTCCAAGAACTGACAGACATTTTCTGTCTATTGACTCATTAAGCCACATACCAAGACCACTCAACCTTTCCACCTCACCTCTTTTTCTTCCTGCCAGTACTGTTTGATCCCCGCTCCAACTTAGCACTCAATGCTCGATTTCCGTTCCCAGACCAGGAAGCCAAAAGTTCCTCCTTTTTGCATCATCATTTGCCATTTTAGTTTTCTTTCTGGTTACACTAAACACTTCCCATCCTATCTACTTACCTTCAACATGTGCTGCTGTCCTCACTTTCCTATTTACTTAACCAGAATTGGTTTTAATTTCCAGTTCCTTAAGGTCCAAAACTTTCTATTATCATTCAGACACGTGAGTAATCTCTCTGCGTACTGGGTGTGTGAGGAAATAGCCTGTTCCCAGTCTACACAACTATACATTTATTTGAGAATGTGACTACACTGGTATAAAACCAGACACATGGTTTTGTGAAGAGTTTTCCTCCTACGGCCTGATCCAAGAATGATTTTTGGGCCAGGGATACATTTGAACTGGAGTTTTTAAAAAATTTCAGCATGGCAAAGGAAAGATCAGGACCCTGCTCCTCCCACTTTCCACATTCTCTATAACCTCTCTAAATATACTTTAAAAAAATGGTACAGAACTTTCTCTACATAACTGGAAGAAGACTGTGGTGGAATTCAGAGCACCTACACGATGCTCCACAACCAAATACAGCAATATGAGATATGTTCCTTCAGAGCAAAGGAAACTCTACTCTATTAGCTGAATAGGAGATGAGGATCTGAACACCTGTTTGGTCCTCATAGGCAATATCAAAGAATATTCACCAGACAAGAGGAACGCTACATGGAAAATCAATTAACACTCACCCTAAGCTGCCACTCCACCAAGTCTGTTCCAGTGATCATCTCGGTAACTGGGTGCTCTACTTGCAGTCTGGTATTCATCTCCATGAAGTAAAAATTATGTTGGGAGTCCATAATAAATTCCACCGTTCCTGAAGTATTTAATAAAAGGGCATTTCACCAAAACATGAGTTTTTCAGAACGGACACCTAAGACACTTGATTTATGCCAGGACAAGGCTATTATTTATATACCAGATAGACTAAATTTCATTAAATCCTATGCAAACTATCTTAAAGGGTCACACAATTGAGGTCCGAAAACAGAAAGGGTCGTTTCCTTGCACATTTACATATCCTGCGCTGTTTAGTAGCCATTCTCCTCTACAGTAAGAGCTGCATTTTGTTAGAGCTCTAGAAAGTGCATCAAGACTCTTTAAATTATTGTGTATATGCATAGGGCATGTAATTATTTTTTAAAAACAAGTATCCAAAGAAAGCAGTAAGAAAAGTCACAAATAATGTTAGCAGGTTATTTTTCATCTGGGAAATAGAGTGGACGTTACAGACAGGGAGCCGTGGTGTTTGGTTTTGGGGTTTTTTAAGACTTTACTGTTTGAATGTAAAGTATTATTTTTTGTATGCCGAAAGAGAAATTCTTTTTCTCTTGCTCTGCTCAAACTTACTAACATTCATAATGCTCACTTTCCAACAACAACCTAGTTGACTGAATTATCTGCTCTGAAATTTTGTCTTTCTATTCTTCAGCTGCCACTGGTCTTGAGCTCAGACCATGTATGCTAGTTTACATTTGTAATTACATGAGAATTAACTATGTGATTACTTGCTTAAACCTCAAAAAAACTGGGGCGTTTGTGTCAATCTAAATGAATCAGATGCCATTTGCCTTGAGGCTTAAAGTCTAATTAAGCATACCTCAGGAGCGACCATACCTCCACAGACTTACCTGCTCCCACATAATTCACTGCTTTAGCTGCTTTGACAGCAGCTTCTCCAAGTCTCTTTCGAACTTCAGGATTAATTCCTGGCTGTAAAAAAATAATACAAAAGATAAGTTATTGTGAATTTTGGTGATACTAAACTACTAGGCATGAATATTTTGCAATATTTAGCAACCGTAGTGAAATCCTTACCAACGTTATATCTGAAATCTACGTATTTTTTCCCTGAGAATCATTTTCTAAAGAAAGTCATTTTTTCGATTAGAACATTTTCTGCAGCAAAATTAAAACGGGTACTGAGAATTATAAATAAATTACTACCCACTAAATAAATTCAATGGGAGTTACCAATTACTTTAAAAATATGTCAGTTCACAAAAACATATTGTAAGAACTTTCTACTCACCCCTGGTGCCTCTTCAATGATCTTCTGATGCCTTCTTTGCACACTGCAGTCTCTTTCAAACAAATAGACTGCATTGCCGTGCTGGTCACCAAATACTTGGACTTCAACATGCCTGTTTCATAATAATAAATGTTTCAACGTATTTCAATAAAGCCCCGATCCTGCAACTGACTTCACCCAAAGAGACTTTGAACTTACACGCAGTCCAGTAGGACTTCTTATAGGTTTGAGTGTCTGCCCTCAAATAGCCAAAAATGTAGAAATAAGGCTGCTATTATGCAGGATTTCACCTGTTTTAGACCTCCTCAATTTCCTAAATGAAGCAGGATTGTAAATGCCAGCTACTGCAGTGAAACCTCGTAGGCCACAAGATAAACAAGATGCTTATGTAGAGGCTGCTACCTCTTTATTAGTTATTTTATTATAATAAAAGTAAAAGCACTCCACTATTATTTGACAATGATTTCCCTCATAATTTACTGTGCAGCAATTCCCAAGAAGCAGCAGCCCTAGCTCAGGAATAACTGTTTATTTCGACATGCCATTTCACAGGATAACTATTAGGCGGCACAACTTCGTTCTATGTATAAAACTCACAAAAATCTGTCACCATTCTGATAATCCTGCCATGCTGGCAAAAGAAATTCCCCAGGAATTTGATGAGGTTTTCCTCATGCCCATGTGACAGCATCAGCAGTTTCTCAGTTTCTTTAGAATAAATGCTTTCTTTATAGTGATGCTTCAGGAAAACCAGATGTAAAGCACAAGAGTATCAAACAGACCTCTGTGAGAAGTTCTTCATAAAAAATAAATTAGCTCATTTTCACAGGTCAGGCATGAGCTAAAAACTATCACTTCTGTTTTAAATATCAAAATAGAGAAAGATTAAATAACTAGTTCAGTACACTTGAGGGCAGCAGAAACACCATGACAGCTTGACTCAGGTCTGTAGTTTAAATTTTATAAAGTGATTTATTTTTTTCTAGATCTAAATCGAGTTTAGAAAGCTCACTCAAGGAGGAATATTAATGTCATTAAATGTCACTGCCATGTCTCCCAAACAGCAGTATTTTAATTCTTACCGTTCAAACCAAAGTCATTACAAGAAATTCAATACATTATAAATAATATTGACTAAATTAAAACCTGCCATAGTGCAAATAAAACATACAAGACCAATTTTCATCCTACTACTAAACCAATTACGTTTATTTAACAGTAGAATAAACATTACAGTGTTTATACTAAAAAAAACCCCTATTTCTCACCTTGGATTATCTACAAATTTCTCAATCAGCATTGCATCATCATTGAAAGACTTCTTTGCTTCTCTCCTAGCTGATTCTAGTTGGTCCAGAAACTCCTTTTCTGCGTGAGCAATTCTCATGCCCTAAAATATAGGAAAAAAGCATATATAAATGTCTAAAAATATGGTACACAATAAAAATCCTTGTTGCACACAAACAGCAAGAAATGAGTTTAACAATAACATTTTTTCTTTCTTTCCTAAACTTTAGGAAAACTGTGTATCAGCTTCCAGTATAATAATCCTACTGAGTCCCATTGAAAGTGCCATAAGAAGTGTAAAAAATACAGATACTATCATTCTACTGATATGGATGATTACAAAATCCTATTTTATTCTAAAATATCATAAAAATTTTCCAAGGTTGGCAGAGAAAAACTGATTTCATTACAAAACAAATGCAGCTATTTTGGAAATAATTAGAATTCTCTATCATGTCATTTTTATAGAAATTTATTTCAGCGTAAAATCAGATTTAGACAGAGAATTCACCATATGCTAAAAAGTGTCTAGACACCAAATATTTAAATGGTATTTCTAAACACTTCTTACGCAACATTTAAAGCCGTTAGTAAAAAAAGTCACAGAAGCTATCACAAAGTAACAACTTAAAGTCATCTAATTTCACACAAACAAATCCATAAGACAACTTTTCTGCTTATGTGAATTACAGGAGATCCACTGAAATAATCAAAATTCTTCCAGTTTGTACCATCTATACATCTTGTACCTGACTGCACAACAAATGGAAAAGAGATTTCATAGTGCTGGACTGGACATTAATAATAAATTTTAACCAAAAGTAGTTTTCCATTTTATTTGTTTTCGAATATATGTACTTTTTTTTTTGGACTACTCAGTTACAGAAACCAGACATGACAACTTTACACCATGTGGTAAACAGATTAGTTCCTTTACCTTTCCCCCACCTCCGCGAACAGCTTTAATCATTACTGGATATCCTATTCTCTTGGCATGTTCCTTTAGACACTCATCTGATTGATCTTCTCCATGATAACCTTCAACAACAGGAACGCCAGCAGCAGACATTATAGCTTTGGAAGTGCTTTGACAGAACAGTTTTATGTTTAGAATGATAATAATATTTTTTTCTTACTTTAAGCTCTAAACCTGTTTAAGTTCCCAATGCTAATTCTCCTGACAAAAGTAGTTCCACTGACCTCAACGAGACTCCTCACATAACTGGGTTACACACCATTTGATCGTATTTCATCAAATGTTTCAAATAGGGATTTTTTTCTCTAAGCCCTCCACATAAAAGCAGCAGTCAGTTTCAGGCTTACTCTTCTTTCCTATCTTTTGACCTACATTACAGAGGCCAAAAACTAACATTTTCAAATTACAACACTATCCTGCCAAGATTAGATTTAAAGTTGTACAAAGGCAAAACCCTTTTCATGATACAGGCTGGATTCACACCACTCATAAAACACTCAAGCGTAACAACTATAACTTCAAATATGCTTGCAGAACTAGTTAAATTACTGAGGTAATTTACTCTCACATTAGGAAGCGATAAAAAAATTAATTCTCTGAGATTAATATTACACAGTTCATGCGTTGGTAATAACCTTATTTCCATATTCTTGATTTATACTTCATACCCTGGAAATAGTTCTTTGATCTAAGTAAGAAAGAGTAAGATCTTCTGTGATGAAGAAAACATCACCCCATTTTACATAAGCCACAATAACCACTTGCGGTACGGTGTTTCTTTCTCACCGTTCTTTTGACCAATATACAAGACATCCAACCTGACTGCTGAACCCTCACCTATGTAACACTGCAACGCCCCTGTTCTGGAAAACTACAATCAGTTAGGTATTTAATTATTAAAACCCTAATAACTGAACAATCTTGACTGTTTCTATGCCTATAGGAATCCTACATCTACAAACCCGGAGCTTATTCCTTTGAAGAAAGCCATAAAAATAAATGAAAACTGACAGAATAAAATAATTATGGAGCAACTGGTCATTTGTTAACAAAATTAGCTTTGCCAAACTGTAAATTGCACAGCCAAGAAACAAATTAGAAACAGATACCTCTTAATACCCATATCTCTGATAGCAGATGAAGGCGGACCTATGAAGATGATTCCCTCTTGCTTGCACAACTCTGCAAACTCTGTGTTTTCTGAGAGGAAACCATAACCTGGATGAATGGCCTAAAATAGAATAACGTTACCAGCCTATTTTTATATCAGTTTAGCTTAGAAAACCCTGAAACTTCAGTAGAGTGCTAGGGAAACACAAAATGGAAACATCACCAGTAAACATAATGAAGAACTCAAGAACACAGAAGTAGTGGAAAATTTAAGGTTGAGATCTACTGACCTGTGCTGCTGAGACCTTGGCCACCTGCATTATTTTCTCCATGGCCAAGTAACTCTGCTGTGAGGGTGCTGGACCAATGCAGTATGCTTCATCTGCCTGTCACAGAAAAAAGTACATGACACAGACTGTTTATTAGATAATAAAACGCAAATTTAACTGAATTTCCAAGCTAATTACATGGTTTATCAGACTGCTAGCATGCAACAGGTTTAAATCGCTGCCTCTCTTCATGGAGAGGCTCAACTGGGCAAAACAAATTCTGACTTTCTTCCCAAAATAAGAGTCCATTCTCTAACACCCAGTGGCTACTCTGGAGTTCGAGTGCCAAGCTTTAATGAACTTCCTGTAAAGTTGTCAGGTGCTGAGGCAGAGACTAGGCAAACTTTTCACTGAGTCAATGAAAACTTGGGAGTAACTCTACAGCTGTGAAAATCAACTGCATTAGCACACACATCTACTTTCACATTGAACTTAGTAATGAGAAATACCGTTGTCGGTCACAAATTAATGAATATACTTCACCATTGCTACATGCATGGAATTTCTGTCTGCTTCACTATAAACTGCTACAGACTTCACACTCATTTTCTTCGCTGTTCGCATCACTCTGCATGCAATTTCTCCTCGGTTTGCAATAAGAATCTTCCCTATGCTGTGACCTCCTGTTTAAAAGGATGAAGCACAGTAAGCAACTTTTAAAAGAAATATATCCTTAAAAAGATTCCTGGAAATTAAACCATTTTAAAATTCAGATTTCTTTTTCATCATTTATAGTGTTTATGCATTTCTTCCAATAATGAAAAAACACACGCTTCACCCAAAAGCATTTCCATGCTAGTCTTGGAATTTTTTCCTTAGAGTCCTTATGCAGAAGTATGTTTAATTTCAGTCTTTTTTTGGTTTTGAAATCCAAGAAATCTATTCTAACCCTAAAACAACACTTAAACATAAAAGTTGATGCTTATGTTTTTACTGTGTGCTTTCTGGACCAACTAGGAAACAATTAACACCCGGCCTCCTCCCCCCAATAGAAGTGATTCACATTTCTTTGAAGAGCACTAACTCCCACTGATACACAGTCACAAAGAAATAATAAGGTATGAAGTTTTTTCTTGGGTTGTTTTTTTTTTTTAAACAGTGACTTACAAGCTTCTGTTAATAGCAGTTAAAACATGATAGAAACATAGGGGCAGCACAGTCAGAGATCACACAGGCAGAACTAAATAGCTTAAAACTATCTAATAAAATGAAAATATATCTCTGAATTCTAAAGCGTATCTTTTTAGATAACAGTGTCCACTTTAAGTCATCTTGCTGAGTATTTGTAACTTCCCTTCACATATTGTTTAAATACTATTACACCTAAAAAACAATTCTCACAGACTTTGCAACATTTGTATCAGAAAAGGACTCAGAGGAAAACATCACAAAAATAAATAGTTTTCATGGAGTATACCTAAATATGACAGACAAAATTATTCAAAATGTTGTTTACACAGTAAAGATTATTTCTGTTAGGTCAGCTACAGACTACTGTTTTCAAAAACTATACAAATTGAGAATTTATTTTTTAAAAACCTACAGTTTTTCAGCAACTAATGGTCTAAAGCTAAAGGTAAAGCCATCCACATTACACAAGCAAAGAAGATAAACTTCATACCTATCGTTGAGGCCCATTTCACAAATCTTTGTACTTGGCTCCATTGCCTGCACAATTATAAGCACAGAAGCGTTACAAAAGTACATGAAGTGGCAGCTGAGCCACTTTTCTCTCCAGGTGGGAGAAGGGCCGCACTGACAGCTCCCAAGCGTTCGATACAGGTATGTGCACAGAACTTATTCCAGCACAAGGAAGGTTGTACAAACTTCACCAGATCTCTCCGTAAGTGTTTCCATTCACACACAACAGAAATTATCCCCTCGCTTTTTTAGCGGCATTCAAATTGAAATAGTCAACATACTATTTCAAAACAAAAAACAAACAAACAAACAAAACCACCAAAACTCTTTTGGTGGACATCACAGCCAACATCTGGCATTTATCACAGAGAAGGCAACCTGACGTATTTGGGAAAGAAGACACGAATCATAAAACAGAAAAGCTTAAAAAAGGAAATAGGAGTTGTTTATGTAGACAAAAGGTGCAAGACAGAGGAATGTGAAAGACAGTGAGAAAGAAGAGCTATACAGAATTCTGGAAATTACGCTGAACCTCAAACTAATAAAACGCACTCCAGCAATCAGGTAGAGAAGGCTAAGTGACTGGAAGAAGCTGTAAAAGTAAACTCGCGGAACTGTTTTAATTAACGTATAAATCGACTCGGGAATCCTGGATCGGCTCCAGCACCTCCTAAAGGACGCGGGGCAGGAGCCAGGCCCACGCCACCAGCAGCTCGGCGCCAGCCCCCCCCGGCCGCTGCCCCGCTCACCGCGCCGGGGGCGCAGCACCTCGGGTACCGACCCCCAGCGCCCAGCACGGCTTCCCGGAACCTGCGCCAGCCGCTAAAACTATGATGGAAGCTCTGGGGGATTTTTTTT
>VYZM01010018.1:459995-523770 GCA_013398915.1 Dromas ardeola | reverse complement strand
AGGGGTCGGGTGACACCGACAAACTGGGCAGTAAAACGGCGGATCGAATAAAATTCCGGTAAATGTGAGGTGGCGCACCCTGCAGAAGGGCTCCTGGCTACGTTTGTGGAAACCTGGGCTCTGAGGCGACCGCGTTCCTTCCGGAATGACACCCGGGGACACGAAACGTGAGGGCGGCCGGGACGGGGATCCCCAGTGTCCTGGTGTGAGCGACACAGGACTAATTTCTAATGCCTGGGAAAACTGCACTTTTAGAAGACTCTTGTGTCTGAATTTGTGAAAATATTTACATTATAGCCAGCTATGGTACGCGGGTTTCAAGGTCTCAGTGTTTCGAGCTTGCCAGATGGAGGGATGAGGAGGAGCGAGACCTGGGCGCTTGCCCCAAGCTGCCAACAGGGTTATTTCATACCATGAACGGCACGTTCCATAGAAATTGTAAAGTTTGCTGAGGAGTTCTCTCTCTCCCTCTCCCCCCACCCCGTGCTGGCTGCCACCCTGAGCACTCCTCACCGCGGTGCCGGAACCCCGGGCCCTTCCCTTCCGCGCAGGGTCCCACATCGGCTGTCTACAGCGGGGTGTGCACGGCTTCCTCCTGATAGAATGGGCTGGGCATAATCCTCATGGGTTTTGTATTGGTATTGGGATCAACATTGGTTCTTTAGTATGGTTAATGTTAATTGTTTAGGCTCATCCTATTAAATCTATTTATATTTCAACCCTCGTGTTTCTTGTTTTCCCCTTCCCGGGTGGCGTGGGGCAGCTGGGCCTCGCGCAGGCCCAGCCCCGACCTTCTGGTTTTGGGTGTGGAGCTGGAGCTCAGAACACCGCGAGGAAAGGAGGGTGAGCACCAAGGGCACCGCCGCGTTGGCCTCACTCGCACTGATTTACTGCACCTGGGTTAACAGTAACGCTCAGATACGCACATCTGGTAGACTACAATAAAGCATTTCCAAAGCTGTATTTCACATGTCCAGGATTTGAATATTAATTATATAGACAAATTTTAAAAAAAACAAACCCACAGTAGCACTCAGTCAAAGTAAGTATTTCTGGTTGCTGATAACAAATAGCAAAGCAACCATGATTTTTCCCAAACAGAATACACAAGCTATCAGCTGTAATAGTGGTAGCATTTAACATGTCTTACGTGTTCTCCGTACTCTGAAGCGCTAGCACATTTTGAGAGCGCATAATAAACAGCATTCCCACTATGCGGGTAATCTCTGCTTCTTCCGCTGTTGCTGTTTTTAATTTGGCACGGTGACGTCTCACAGCAGGGACTGAGCGGCTGTAGTAGGTTACGTGGATGCCAGATCCAGTATGGTGGGCTTCCTCTAGAGATGGGATTTTAAAAACTACGTTATTAAGTGAAGCTTCCACTTTTCCATGTTTCCTTCACTTCATTCTTCAACATAACATGCTGTTCCGCCTGGGGGAGAGCAGGCTGAGAGGGGATCTCATCGATGCTCAGCAACAGCTAACGGGCGGGGGGCAAGAGGACGGGGCCAGATTCTTCTCAGTGGTGCCCGGGGACAGGACAAGGGGCAACGGGCACAAACTGGGACATGGGAAATTCCATCTCAACATGAGGAAAAACTTCTTTCCTGTGAGGGTGGCAGAGCCCTGGCACAGGCTGCCCAGAGAGGTCTGGAGTCTCCTTCTCTGGAGAGATTCAAACCCGCCTGGACACGATCCTGTCCAGTCTGCTCTGGGTGACCCCGCTCTGGCAGGGGTTGGACTGGGTGATCTCCAGAGGTCCCTGCCAACCACAATCATTCTGTCACTCTGTGATTTGTCTTTGGAAATCCAGATTTTAAAAAAATTCAGCATGTTTAATTCGTCTCTAAACACAAGATGGCAGCATTTTACGTCGTTCACCATGGAACATTGGGAAGAGCTACAGACATTTTACAATACATAAATCAGAGGCAGCAGAGGAGTTTACGCTTTGAACAGTAGAACTAATGGAAGTTGCAAAATCATTTATATTGCAGATCTGCTCTTGGTGAAGGCACCCTGTGAGCATGGCTTTTAGGGCTTGCAAAGTCGAGCGGGATCACCAGATGGCATACGCAGATGTTTGGAAGTACAATGTAATAAAACCAAAATGCAGAAAATACTAATTTTCTCACTGACACCAGTAATATGCTTAATGTGCATGTACATAGATAGGAGCGCTGTGATGGACCCAGTGATGTACTGGATACGTTGGACTGGACACATTTTAAATGTTATTATGGAAGTTTGGCATATTTTTTAAACTGCTTTAGATTAATAATTTGAGTACATTTCTCATTATTATTTTTTCCACGAGCAGATTGTGAACATCATAATTTGTTTGAAATATGAATTCATTTTCCTTGAGGAGATGAAAAAAATGTCATTCCATGGAAAAATGAATGAGGTTAAATATTGTCTGGACTCATTAATCATATTATTCAGAATTTTCTGCGGTATAGAAAAGCCCCAGCAAAGCTGAGGTTCGAAACTGAGATCTGTGTCTGTAATCTGCACAGATTTTCTGATGCAGATTGAACAGTTTCCTTTTTCCCAATAGCCATTTATTTCATTTCTGCACATGGGAAACACAACCTACTTCTTTTTAAAATTCTGAAGAAAGAGTTAAGTAAGAAACTGAGACAATTAAATTATAATTTAATAAAATACTTGGGATCTACCAACTTCATAGGCAATAGGACTTGCAGAAAAAGGGAAATGCAGGTTTTGTGACATTTTGTGGCTAGCTGGGAAAGCCCAGGAGGGTGAGTGTTGGCTGACAAACTTCAGACCCGCGTAACCCCTGCATTATGGGCATGCAATGGCCACAGCCGTGGATGTGAGAAAGACAGTGTCGGCTCCAGCTGTCTTGTCACCTTACTAGTGAACTTCATAGAAATCTTTCTCACCTCACCCTTATTTTCCTCAAATTGACGCTTTAAAAAAATACTCTTTTTTTCTAGACACTCTGGTGTAAAAACATTTCTTCAATCAGTTCCAAACCGATGTGATTCTGGGACAGTCCATGGTGTGACTTACGGATGGGTTTTGTCTTAAAAGGAAAAATGATTGACTGTTCCTCCATCTGCCATTAAACCTTGTCAAGAAAGAGAGAATTTGGAGACGTCCAGCAGCCCTCCAGGGTCTCCTTCATTGCCTTCCTTCCCCAGGCAATGAACATGGAAAAGGCCCCATATAGAATCACAGAATCATAGAATTGTCAGGGTTGGAAGGGACCTTAAAGATCCTCTAGTTCCAACCCCTAGCTCCAAATCCTAGCTCATCAGCTGATATGCAAACGTAGCTCTAGACAGATTTGCTTTCTAGTTTCTCTGAAAAACCTTTAAAGACGAAACTGAAGAACTTTTGAGTGCCCCCTTTTATTGAGAAGTTTCCCTCATGCCGTTGTCCCACAGTTGTATTTTAAGCTGGCTGTAGATGTAGCAGCAACAGCAAAATCACAGCAAATCACACGGAATCATAGATTCGGTTGGGTTAGAAAAGACCTTTAAAGGTCACCTAGTCCAGCCCCCACCCTTTGGGAAATTCCTTGGATCAACATAGAAGCTGTTGAATTCTCAAGTTTATGTGTGGTATTTCCCAAACTACTTATTTCCTCTGGTTTCCATAACTGCACACTGAAAGGGTGCATTCTCCTCAAAAAAAATCTTATCGTAATTCCTGAGATTATTATCTGTAAAAGCAGTTTAAACATGAAGTAACAAGCATCCATCACATCTGCAGTGAGTTATGGGCTGTGTTTATCTCGGACTGATAAGAAACAAAGAGAGATGTAGTCTCAGAAAGAAACATAGTGAATTCAGAGACTCTGGAAGCTGTGGGGAGATTAACAGAAAACCGCAGGATATTTTCAATACCCTTTTTTTTTTTTTTTTTTTTTTTTGCAATGCTGATGAAACAAAGATAGAAATGTCAGATGAGCTGCCCAAGCCACAGGAGAAATACCATGGTTAGATATAAGCATATCTGTGTCTGTGGCTTGTGTCCAGAGCCCAGAGGACCCCGCCTGTTTGTTAGATTGTACTTGGCTTTCAAACAGGTTAGGTGAAACAGTCTCGAGAGATAAAACAATTGCACAGCAATGCCTATGTTAATGACTAAATACAACCTTTATTATAGAAACACCAATAATAGAAAAATAAAGAGCATATCTTACATCTCATAGCAAATTATTTTTTAGCAACTGTATATTATAGCAAGCTAGATGCGATCAACCAAACCACCTTCATACACTCAAGATGCTAATCTACATCTCCCTTCCTCTTTCAATCAGAATTAACACCTCATTTTAATTTGGACTTTGTTCATCAGAAAGCGAAAAGGACTGAAAGAAATTAGATCTTGCTTTATAAACTCCTTGGCGATTTGGCTAAGTATGACATCATCGTGCTCACGGGGTGTCCTTGTGTCTGCCTTGGGCGTGCAAGAGACCATGGTGAATGGATGGTCTGGGGCGAGAGCTGCAGCAGAGCACCAGGGAGCTGGAGGGCCGTGCTGTGTCCTGCCCAGCACGTGCCTGCAAGCGACGCGTAGCCGCCCTGGTGGGATGCATCATGTCATCATGATCAATGTCGTCTGGGTCAGGGATGGGTTGATCTGAGTCCACAACTGGGGAAAAAGTGAGCTGGGGCAGCTGCCCATGGTATAACTGTTATGGCCGACCTAGGGTACAACTGGGTTATCCCAAGATAACCTCTTCTTTGTGTGGTGCTCTTTTAGGGACTTTTTGTGCAAAATGTTCCCTCAGACAAGATGTCTAAAAGAGAAAGTCTGGCAACCAAGACCAATTACACCTATAGAGTCTTCCCGCTTGGGAGGAGGACCTCAAAGCAACTCCATCAGATAAAAAAGTGCCAGACAAATATCTACCTAAATTCTGTCAGAAAATAAATACAGGCATTGGCTTGCAAAGCTGCACACGGCAACTCAGGGAGCAGCTGGGCTGCCTAATTCTAATTCAGCGTTACATTCTGAGAGGCAGCAGCCCCTGCGATGCTGACATGCATCCCCGCTGCCGCTCTCCGTGTTCCGTGGCCGGGGATGGAGGTGACGGCGTGCAGGCTGGGCTGGCGGGGAGAGAGATGCCATGTAGGGGCTGAGATCTCCTGCTGCAGCAAGGAATTCTCCAATGGATCCTCTCCTGCTGTAAAGCCCTAACTCCATTGGATTAATTTTGCTGCATGTTGGCAGCGTTTCATGGGAGCATCCAATTGTTTCATCGGTTTATACCACGTGCACTTCACCCCTGCCATTCAGAGCAAGCCCGGAGTACTATTCCTCTAGCAAGGGCAGTATGTAGCTTCACAAAAATAGCAAACAAATAATAGCAATAGAAAGCACAAAAACAAATCAGGTAAACCTGAATCCAAACATTGTCCAATACCAACAGTTTGATTCACTGTAGAAAGAAAAAAATGCGGGGAAAAATACATTAACCTTGCATCATCGGTAAAAATGCCAGAGGGTGTCACAAGATTAAACAAAGAATTATCAGTCATTAAGAATAACTTTCTCTCCTCATCTTGATATCAAACGTTAAAAGACTGGATATTAACATGAAGAGATTTCTGAGTACAGAACACAACAAGAAAATGCTATATCCATATCAGTAGAAATAACAACCTGTACAAATCATGCAACCCAACAATAAAAGAACATATGAAACAGGACTTAGCTTTGAATGGGAAAGTTACCTATGGATCACGTCTCAGGACGGCTTAGGGTCAAATCATGTGCGGTGCTGAGCTTTCGGCAGCATTTGTTGTTAAAATGCCCACATGGAAGGGTTTGGGTCAGTAGCATCACTACTGCAGGCTCATTTTCAAATGGAAGCTCTTCCGTATATTTACCTTTCCTGCTGGACATAGAATCAATTCTCTTGTTTTAAGAAAAGTGAATGCTTTAATCAAGTATAAAAATCTACTTTCTAAACAGCAGATTAATAGCATTAACTAACCCTGAGAACTAGAGGGAGCTGATTAAGCCAAGGGCCTGACCAATACACCGGGTTCAGTGGCTGCTTGGCCACTAACCGGGGGAAGGAAGAAGGGTGAAAATAAGCTAGATAAAGTTCACTAAGCAATATGAACAGTGCTGGAGCCTTTTACAAAACAATCATTGAAATACTCAAATTTCAATTTGACTACTCAACTGAATACAGTTCAAATCACCGTATCTGTATTAAAGATTTGAAAGTTTGGTATTCTGTTTCTTGTGCCACTTTACCTTATAATCAACTGCTTCCTTTGCTCACAGCTGGTTCTGACTTCTGCCTTATTGTTTCTCCAAGTGAAAAAAAAAAATTTAAGCCCTTACCCTAACTCCTAAGGGGGGCTCTTATTTAATATTATTTTCTCTTTTGTAAATGTTTTTATATATAATTTCTTATCATTTTGATGTTATTTTCTGCAGTGAACAGATTATGTGGTGGGTGCACGTGTGTGTGTGTTTATGTACACTTTTGTGGGTATGTTTAGCTTTGTAAAATATTTTGTGACAAAATTTTCCTTGTTACAACAAAGAACATTCACTGAACTTAATCTCAAAAGCAATTACTACTTTCATACCTTCATCATTGGCTTAGCAGGAAAGAGACTGCAGAGTGTACCTTTAAAGCAACTCCAAGTTACTTCCGTATGAAAACCCAGTGCTCAGCTGTAAGCACGCTGGAGAGCATTCACTGTGGGGCAGAGAGTTTTTCCAAGGCCTGTGCAAGCTTTTATTTCCCACAGAAGCCATGAACGTACAGCATCAGTGCATTTCCATTTGCTCACGGACCTTGTGCAGGTCTGCCACAACTGTGGGCACTTAATCCCTGGCATTTTCAGTGAGTGTGGGATCTTCCCAGGGTAAGAGGGATCTACAGCTCGGTAGAGGGACCATTACTGAGTCGTGTCGGTCACTGAACACGTCCACGTCTGAATAGGACCTGGGTGATTCATGAGCTCTCACCAGGCCATGAGCTCCTTGAATTTATCAAGCAAATTCCCCCCAGTCCCCATCTACTGCACTGGCATCCTTAGCACCGGCCCACGTGTCACGGTGCTTTCAGACCCTCACGTTAGCTCTCTCCACGTCGTGTGGCAAACACGGGGCAAAGGGATGCTGTGCCTCGAGCACCGATGGACAAGTGGGGTGGGGTGGTCTGGGCTGGCCGAGGGATGGAGTTACTGCCCGGTTCTGCTGCACAGACATCTCAGCTGCCTGCCAACCAGCTCCTGAGTTGTGCCGTTTGCAGCACAACGCTTCAGGATAAACTTGCCAGCGTCAGATCGCTCCAATGTGCTGTGCTTTAGGAGCCTGCAGTTCAAGAGTTATTGACAAGAAGTTCAGACATCTTCGCAGCAGGGCTGAGACAAGCAATGAGAAGTGACAATTTTGGTCAGGCAGACCCCGTGTGACCCCAGTTGGGGAATCTTCTTCCATTAGCACACACAGGCACCGCAAACTAGAAAATTGTCTAAAAACACTGCCTCCAGTAAGGGTCACAAATTACTACTCTGACCTTGTGAAGGGCTTAGTAGGATAAACCCAAGAACTTACGAATTGTAACTGTTACGGGACTGGTGAGAACTTGCTAGTGAATGGAAGTCACACTACCCTTGCCCTGAGCCCTCCGCACACACAGTGCTCCCACCGGGCTTTCGCTGAGCTCTAGTTTAACAGGGTTGGCTGCAGCTACGGACCTCTGGTTTATTCACTTGAAGGTTGTATTACTGGACTCATCTATTTTGATAAGTCTAAATGCTATCTTTGACAAACCTGATGGATTTTCTGGGGGACAGTGATACTGCTCACTTTAAGCTATTTTTAGGCATCTGACTTAGGTGGTCTGAGTCGCCTCCTTTGTTGACAATATAAAGAATTTAGGCTCCTCACTTTGGTCCTCTGGACTACATCTAAATTGGATGCTAAGAATAGCCTAAAGTAGATGGTGCAAGTTTTCTTCTTCCCACTTTAAAGAAATTGCTTACAGAAATATTCATTAGCTTTAAACACATGGTGTCATCCCACTCAAAAAAGTGGCTTCGGGGCAGTGAGATTGCCAGGTAGAAGCTAGAACTCCTGTGACTTCTCTACTTGCTACACGCATTCGGAAATACAAGCCACCTCAGATGCGTTCGTATCCTCTATGCGGCTTTCTTCTGGAAATCAGGAAAGTGACAAACACAATGACAAACAGCCCCAGGATACTCAGGCCCACCGCGATGGGAGCTGCTTTGCTGTTTTTATCAGGAAAACATTCTTCTTCTGAAAGTAAAAGGAGATCAGAGAATGTGTTATAGCAGAACACTGTACTCCTAAACTATATATCTATATTCCACAAAACAGCAAATACAAGTCAGAAGATCTCAAAACCTTGTTTTCTTTTTTTTTTCCCCACCACTTTTTCCTGATCTATACTTATTACATTTTTTCTATGGTGATAAAAGAAAACAATACTTGCCCCGTTCGAAATAGCTGTGTGCTTCACTGGAGAATGACTCTGTTCTTTCATGTCCACAGAAATTGTTTTACCATCAAGATCAGTACGTACACAGGAGGAGTTTTTCCTCCCGATAGCAAATGTGGAGCATCACACGACAATGTGCAAGTCTAAAATTAAAGAGCAAGACACATCCTGCATGGACAAAAACTAAGTGGCATCTAATTGCTTCTGCCCAGTAAAAAGGATCGGGCCAGAGAAGGGAGCCCATAGTCCAGCACATCGTTAGCGCAGCAAGGATCCTAGTTAAGTCAGCGTTTCCTAAGAAAAATCAAATTCTAGTTGTTCTCTATGTTTAATTTGGAATATTTGTGGATAATTGTGGCTAACTCAGAACATCAACGGATGAGGAAGGCAGAAGCCTTGGGCTTGGTCCCAGGGGTTGCTTTAGCAGTACCATGGTAATTTTATTGTACACATGATGATACCAGAAAAGATTTTGACAAAACCAGTATCTTTTTAGAACCATCCAAAGATATATTCACTACAAACATACCTCTTAGCTACAGAGGGGGCAAATCCTGACTTCCTCAGCCAGTCCCTACCCAAATGAATATTCAAGTCATCCTCCAGTTAAATGGAAACTCATTGCTTTAAAATGAACTTCCAGACTGGGGTAAATTTGTGCTTTGCTGTGGAGAGACAGAACCACCTGGGTCACTGACACAAATGGGATATTTACCCAAGTAACAATGGCAGGATCAGTCTCAAATTCACAATAGAACAAGCGTAGCCCTGGGAGTGAGGGCAATGTCTGGGAATGGTCACTAATGTGTTACCCCAGAACTGGGCCAGACCCACATCTTCCATCGGATCTATAGGTACGGTCCCTCCTTGGGCTCCAGGGAAAGACAGACCTCTAGCACGATGCTTTGAGTGGAACCTGAGTAGCCAACTGTCCTCCGGGCAGGGTAGCTTGGTCAGCTAAACCCCACCGTCTCTCCCGGCTCAGCAGTGAATGCCGTTTATACCCAGGGTACGAGGGAGACCCAGCACCCTGCGCCCCTTCCACTCCCTCCCACTATTCCAGGGCAGATTTCGGCAGCGCTCTAAGACAAAAGCCTCTTGTTACTGTCTAATTCGGATGACTGCGCTGGCACAGACTGTAGCTTAGCTTGGGCTTTTTGCCAGAGGAATCTTTACGCCGAGGGTGGGCAGTTTGCCGAGGGAGCATGAGGAGTGCATGCCGTCATGTCACAGCTCCAGAGCCTCCACACCGCTCTCCCCAAAATCTGATCCTCTTCTCCCCTGACCCAGATGGCGATTTCATGTGATGCAATGCCACAAAGCCAAAGGCATCAGCTTGCTACGAGATGCTGCCTTTCAAAAGCTTTGTCTGGTTAATGTAACCCGCTGTTAAGGAAGTAAGCTGAAAAGTATTTGCATTTAAGTGTGGCAAAAACCAGAGATGTTTGAATTGACCATTTTGCTTTGATGAAACCTTAGGCTATGAACTCTAGGAGTTTTTTCTGAGATACTGAAGTGCAGTTCAGAAGGCACTTTTACAGCTTTCCAGACTCAAACAAGCTATTGATGTAATGCTGCTGCAGACCGTACAAAATTGTAAGGAACCTGAAACTAACATTCATTAATGTTCTCTTTTTCTTCTCCTTTTAAAGATAAGTAAATCAGGAGCAACAGAAGTGAAACTACCAGTCTCGAGACAGCGGAGGAGAGGAGGCTGGTGATGTGTAGAGTCATTCCTTCATGGGGGATTTTGTCTTTCAAAATCTGCATACACAGCAGAGGCACATGGCAGTTTCATAACTCTTTCATGGCCACTGGGGAATTATTTCAGCGGTGGTAGCTGCTTCCTCAGCCCTTTGATTAAGAGCAAAACTAATTTAATTTTGTATATGGTATTGATTAGCAGAGATTAGCCTGACTTTGAAGAGAGAGAGAGAGAGTGTCTTTCTAAGCCCTGTCTCTGCTAGAGGTGAGGCCATACCAGAAGCCGTAACTGAACTCATTCATTGTACAAACTCAAATGGGAACGCGGGGACCAGATGGGACCCCATGAGTTGTTCCACCTTCTGAAACTGGGAGCATGCCAATCGTGCTCCTCCTCAGGAGCACTTCCCTCATGTCTAGACACAGCTGCTCTGAAAGTTTCATCCTGCATTCACAAATACCCCTTATTAGCCGGCAGTTTTGCTGCTGCAGCTGTGGGACCTCATGGGTGTCAAAAGCCTTTCAAAATAGCTAAAATCTGACTCCACTGAGAAGAGTGACCTTGAACTGAACTGTACATATGAGGGCTTTGGGTGACGCAGTGGTGGGGACACACCTCCGCTGGCGCTGGGAGAAAATGGGTGAAGAGGGAAGGGTGGAAAAGGTGTCCTTCTGCATACCTTTTCCAAACTGGTTGCCGACAATATCAAATGCCTGCAGCTGCATATTAACAAGAAGTAGCTGGAAGTTCTTCTCCAAGCCGAAGGTTTGCTTGCTGGCACACTTAAAGGAATTCCCCAGCGTTGTTGTAAACAGCTTCTCATGTATGGCTGCGTAGTAAAGCATACCTGGAGGCATAAAGAGAGAGACAAATGAGAGTCCACACTAACTCTGTTGGAACCAAAGTCTTTCTGAGGTAAAATGGAGGATCCCAGGTGCTTTGGCAAAGCAGCAGTCACTGCAGTGACTAAAGCATGGACATTTTCCCCATAATGTATCAGTTACGTTTCTTCCATGTTTAAGTGAGTGCTTTAATCATAAATGGGCAATTCAGCTGGGCTTGGGTCTGAAAAAGCGGCTGAAATTTCAGATGCTTCTTCAAACCATATTTTGACAACCTGCGTCTGCAAGTGGCGGTTAGGATTCTCACAGGAGCAGCCAACTATCTCCGGTCTCCAGCAGGGCTATTTCCAGACAAAACAGAGATACCATCTCTAGCATGGGAATTTGGCGTATCTAGTCAGTATTGCTTTATGTATTAAATATGTTCTTAAACATAGTTCAGTGTCACAGTACTTTATGGAAAGTATGGCTCAAGTTCAAAGCATGGAAAGATCTTGTAACCTGGGCATATCCTTCATGCACATCCTCCTTTGAAAGCCGATACACCAGTTTAAGACAAAATCATCCACATCACCAGCTCTGCATCGCCGTATCTCAACCACACTTGCCAGCACAATAGTGTGCAGCATACTCTTGGTCCTCGTCAGTCAAAATCTGTCCACCAGCGTGTACTGATACACTTGATTCAGTAATTTTTATCTTAGAAAAGATACGGGCTGTTTCACTGCAGAAATACTGCCGGTGGGCCGTGAAAGGGCGAGGTCTGGCAGAGAGGCAGTAGCAAACAGCCAGGGACAGCAACGTGTCTCGCCAGCACCACTGTGGAGGACTCAAAGTATGTCTGAGGATTTTAAAACTTACGATTAAGCTGATCAGTTTGTATTTGCTGCAGTTGGTACTTAGCAATGCACTGGAAAACTCTGGTCGTTTAGACTGAGAACATCCTGAGGAGACATGTCCCCTGGATCAGCTTTTCTTCTACTCTGATGGCTGCAGATCAGTCCAGGCTCCACTTGAGTTAACCAAAGTGCCCATCAGTGAGAAAAGGAATAGGCACTGAGCTTCCAAAAAGCTCCGTGCTGTTAGAACACACCTGGTTGAGCTCCTGATTTGTTTTTCTTCTTTCAGGGACAAAAGTCAATCCAAGTACTTATGCGTAACAAATGGAGAAGCGACATAATACAATCATTAACCTGTCACGGATTTGATATATTAGGAAGAATTTGTGCAAAATTAATGCCAGAGAAATGTCCAAAGTGATGGCTCAGAATTTTTCTCTGATGAAACTGCAGCCCAGTCCCTTCTCTTCCGTTTTCATGCCATAAGATTTAGGTGAGTGACATGTTGAAAGCCTGATAAAACACATAATTTGCAAAATCCAGTGTTTTAAAGATATGAAAGCCTATCCCACACCCAGAACAGTCTGATATGAAATTAAGACAGTGTAAAATCACTGACCTCCAGAAGATAACTGTAATCTGGACTCAATCTTACTGACATAGTACATTGGAGCTTGCTGCAAAAGAAGATAGATATCTTTATTCGTAATACTTCCTCATATTTGTGAAAAACATACAGTTCAGCACAGCAAAATGGTCACAGTTTCCCAAAGAAACACATTTTAAAGCATCACCTTCAAGACACAAGAACCAACTTGCTTGGATGTATTGCTTTTCTTTTCCAGATCCCTCCACCTGATAGCAGAGCAGCTGGCGTCCTGCAGCAACCTCGGCTGCATCACAGTTCTGCTCAGGCCAGCGAGGATGAACTATTTCATTGTACACACACTGCTCAGGCTGGACACTGGCGTGAGACTTGGGGTAACCCAAAGTAGGAGGGAGTTAAGCACATGGTATACATTGCACAAATTAACAGGCATGGGATGAGGCCAGTTGTTTTTATTCACCTGTTTGCGTTCAGTGAGAGCCCCTACAGCGCCGCCCCGAGCAATCCTGCTCTGACCCGCAGCCCAGCTGCTGGTGGGACCTCAGCCCGCACCTTCAGCCGTGTTGGGGGCCCTCGGCGCCGCACAGATGCCCTTCGCGTGAGCAAACTGCAGAAAGCAGCCGTGCTCCCGCACTCATCGCCGTTTTGAACTGGGAGAGGGCAGCAACGTGCCGAGAGCAGGGAGCTCCTCTCATGCTGGTACCACTCATTTCCTATTTTGTCTGCCAACAGGGGCCAGTACAAATGAGGAAACCTGGATGGGCCTGTGTAGGGGAGAAATAACCGTTCTTTCCACCCTGCTGACACCGTTGGTGCTGGATGGCTTTTTTTCATACGCCGACAGACTGCTGACAGGGAAAGCACCTGGTACAACCACACAGAGCAAAATTTCCAGCGAAGTGTCCTGCCTGCGTGTGCCCTGACACCCTAGTGCAGCCTGAACCCTGTCCTCCCCTGGGCTGTCACGAAGCGAGAGCCAGCCCTGGCAGCTTTTCCCTGGTATCAGTGTGGGAGCATAACGTCAGTCGTTACGTAGCAGCCCTACTATTCGTTTTCATTCCAGCTGTGAGCACGCGGGGACTGGTGAGTGCAGCTGGGGGATAAATGGCAGCAGACACGAATGTCTCCTGTGCGCCCAGTTTTAATGTCATGCGGTTTAAAAGCTGGTAGGATGGATTGGGAAAGTTTAAGAAAGAAATACACCAGAGAAGAGGTTCTCGGCATTATTCCTACTGAAAAACATAAATAGGTCAAATATTACCATTTTTCTGGCAGCAGCGCTATGTTCTGTTTGGCCACAGTGAATAACTTCTTGGGGAAAACACCTGCTCCTACTTCACGTCTTGTGGGTTGGTTACAAAACTTCCCTTTTTTAGGTTCTTTGCAAGAGGCAGCCGGCAGAGGCGAGTACTGAGCCAGCCGCTCGCCACCCGCTGCACGGGGCCTGCGCCAGCGCCTCTTTCACCGGTGAAAATCAGAAGCCCCATCCCTGGAGCACTCCTGGTTCAAAGCAGTTAGAGAGGCTGCGGGCGCCCAACACATAAAAACCAGCAGCAAAATTATTTCTTATTAACCTGAATTTCAAAGAAGTCTAAGCCGGCCGGGCTAAGCTCTTGAGGCTTATCTTTAAGTGAAGGGCGGATTGCCTAATGCTGTGCCAATAACCACTTTTTTTGGGACAAGACAGGTCAAGTACCTCCTAAAGGTTCCCGTCCCTCTCCTTAGCACTGCCTCCAGCTGGGCCATTCATGGGCACTTGAATCACCAGACTTTTCCTGAGGATCCTTGTAACTCAGAGAATGCTCCCCTTGCTGCAGGAAGCATTCATCTAAAGCAAACACTCACGGCCTGAACTGATCCTTTGTTTTAAAGCAGCTCCTCGATTTTTTACCTAACTTTTCCTCATTGGCTTTAAGAAAGCTTTCTGCCATAAACTAAAATCAAGATGATTATGAATTGAAACCTTTTCTCTGCTCAAGCATTAATGACTCAGGTGTAGTATAATTTGCTGTTTCCTCTTGGACTTTCTATGGAAATGACTGATGAACCATTTGTGCTTCTGTTAATTGTCACTAATTTGAGCTTGGAACCTTGCAGTAAGATTGACATTTTGGCTTGATCAATTGGAGGACGCAGATCAGCAGTGATGGCCAGATGCAGCTCTGAACTGCTCTGGAGCTCCAGCTCCCTTCTGACCTTTAGAAGTCCCTTCCAACCCAACACATTCCATGGTTCTGTGATTCTATGACGTGGCCTCGATGCGTGTACACTCAGAGCCTGACGGGATCCAGTCTGTGTCATATTTCTCTGCCCATTAGTGACTTTATACACAGTATTAACTTCTGCCTTTAGCCCCGCTGGCATCACCACCCGGCCCTTATCAGCTCCCAGAGAAATGGTGTTCTGTGCTGCCTCCCAAACCATGTAAACCGTGTAGATGTGTGAGGAAGCGAGAGGGTGGCTGCACTCTGCAGTTTTCCCCTGTGGTTATAACACCAGCAGCGCTCACGGTAGCTTATCTTAAAGCCTCATCCACATACGGTGAGGTCCCAGCAGGGAACATGGTATCAACAGGCACAATGTCAAAAAGAAAGCTCATTTTCCCACTACGTAAGCATGGGCCTCCCTCTTGGCCAAGTTTCTGTGTGTACTTAAAAGTCTCCCAGGTGTGGCACATTTTAAGGGCACTTATCTACAATTTTGTTGTTGTAGTTCACTTGTTTGGAATTTTCCACTCAGAAATTAGATGAAATTAGGCCCCTTCAGCTGTGGATGGGTGGTGGCTCCTGGGCACATCCAACTGCACAGGCTGCCCTTTGGATTGAACAACCCCGGCTGCCTTGTGGCTGGGCAGTTGTGATACTTGGCATTGATGGGAAGCAAATGCCCAACCTCACCTGCATTCAGGTGTCCCTGAAACACCTTTTTGTAAGAGCAACTCGGTAGGGTGAGTCAGAGCTCCGGGCACACACACCTTGTTCCACACGGGGCCTCCAGCCCCGAGCCCGTTCCCTCTGTCCCTCTCCAGTGCAAAGAGCAGACCTGGCCTTCCCTCTGCTAGGTTTTTACCTACATCAAAACGAGATGCAGATTTTTGCTTGGGGCTATTTCTGGGCTTTGTGTTGCTAGACTGGCAGCTTTAACACCGTTCTCTAGCACTTTCTATCAAAGGATGGCAAGGCACTCACCCTTCATTGTGTGTACGAACCTTTCCAAATTCAAAGCTCAAGTAGACAAGACCTAATCTGATGTTGAAGTTAGCCCTGCTCTGAGCAGGAGGCCTCCACAGGTCTTTTCCAGCCTGGATTAATCCGTGGTTCTATGATTCTAGCCTCTTGGGAAGGACAGGAGCAATAGTGCCTCATATACAGGTGGAAAAGTAGCAGAGAGATGGATGAAATGCCTTTTCACACAGCAGGAGCTGGATCGAAGGCAGCCCAAGTTCCAGCTCCCCAACCCTAAACACTCCTTTCCCTCTAAAAGCAACAATTACCTTTACAAAGGTGAAGATTATAAACCCTCCACTGAAGGTTATGTTCAGCTCGGACTGCAGCGTCCCACAGCTGCCGGATGTCTGCGTCGTGTTGGGGTTAACAGTCAGGTACTCCATCCGCTTCTGTGGAGAGATTCTATGAAAATTACTTTCACCGACATTAGATATCATCCCATGTTAGAAATATTCAGACTCCAGGTGAGAATATTTGGAATTCTAATGGGGATGGCTTGAGGCATATGAACTCCAGGGCCCAAGGATCTAACCCCACACATTGCGTTAATGGCAGTTACAAAACCTTAATTATGTGGGACATAATCACCACTTCAGGTTTTCTTACATCTTTTGCTGAATCATTCACAGTGCATCACTGCTAGGAGAGGGCACCAGCTCTCCAGGACCCCTGCTCTGATCCAGCCTGGCAGTTCCTGTGGTCCTAAAATCTCCAGGCGTCAGCATCAAGACAACCTGCCTCTGAATCCAAGTCTGAGATTGACAATTCCCTCCTTTCATTGCAGCTCCCAGTGTCAAGCCCTTCACTGAAGTCAATTCAGATTTTAACTAGTCTCCCGCTCTGGGAAGCACAGATAACACTGACGCCCGACCTACCCTGCCGAGTATTGCTGCCACAGATGCGTTGCTGAAATAAGCAAGCACCCCTGCGTCCCACTGACATCATCATACAAGCCAAAGTACAGCAGCTGAGATGCTGTGGCACAGAAAAGGCCTTGGACTGGTAGAAGCCACTTATTTTTATCATACAAGCTAACTTCTGAAATTGCTTTGAAAGAAGAATAAATTCCAGCTAATGAAGATATAGTTGCTACAAAGCTCAGCCTTGTAGTGCTTCCACCTCACCTTCTGTGCATTTTGAGCCATGAGTTGCAAGCCCATGACCGCTTTGATGCAGGTCCTGTTCCCGCTGGAAACGGTGTATGTGCCAGTGGGGATGGCAGAAGGCTGTGGTGCAAGAGTAGGTCTCACTGTCGTCGTCGTAGATGGGATGGTTGTTTGAGTCCCTGGACGAGTGGTTGTCGCGTTGGTCATGGCTGTCGTTGTTGGACTTTTAGGCGCTGTTGTTTGGTTTCCTGACCCTGTGGTGGGCTTTACAGTTTGCGTGGTGGTGGCTGTAGTAGTTGTGGCAGCAGTTGTCATTTGTGCATTTGGCGTTGTATGATTGATGGTTGCGTTTGTGGACGCCACTGTCATCTCTGTGCTCCCATTTGTTCCGGCTTGCTTGGTTGAGGACACAGAGTGAATGGTTGTGTTCTTCCCTGCAGGTGTAACCGTTTCCATTGCCTGGGTTGCGTTGTCTGCTGATGTTGTGGGTACCACCGTGGGAGGTGTCTGGCCGGACACTTGTGTGGTGCCTGCTCCTGCCGCGTGATGGGCTGGTGCTGTTGTTACCTGGGGCTGGCCTGTTGTCTGCACAGTTGTTCCATTGCTTGCAGGGGTTGTCTCAAGAGAGCCTGTGCTGTTAAAATGAACGGTGGTGTCTTGAT
This sequence comes from Dromas ardeola, assembly GCA_013398915.1. Taxonomy (NCBI): domain Eukaryota; kingdom Metazoa; phylum Chordata; class Aves; order Charadriiformes; family Dromadidae; genus Dromas; species Dromas ardeola. The sequence continues at coordinate 506,309 of VYZM01010018.1, read as the reverse complement.
GGGGTGAAGAATGATAAAGGGAAAGTGGCTGAGCAGAAGTAGCCGTATGGTGGAAGGATGTGGTTTCTGGAGACAGTTCGACCCCCAGGGCCACTTCAGCAAAGCAGGAGGAAAATGCTGCAAAGAAACAAGTAAGTCAGTAGACTGGATACCTTTGCATTTAACATTTCTGCTGATACCCACAACATAACTGCACTGATTTTATTATCAGATGGGTGATACGGTTTTATTCTTCATTTGGCTCCAGGAGAGTGAAAGCAGACGTGCTGTAGGACCGTCCATAACTTTTCACCACTCCCCCAGTCTTCACACCTCCGAATGAACCCATAGCAGTGGAAGCACGTTGGCTTCCAGCTCCCCACAGGCTGCTTTGACTGCTGAAGCAGCCAGAGGATGCCGGAGGCGGGAGCAGACCGTGCACGGTCCCCAGGCAGCACAAGAATCCCCGTGCAGGCAGGAGCACCGCAAGATTTGCTAGAAGTGAATTAGGAAGGTCTAAGGAAGATGAAGTGGGTGTAGCAGGCGAAGGGCTGGTGGTTACTTACCAACAAAGCACAGGGAAAGGGAACATTTTGTGAGTGTGAGGGAAGTGAGGCAGCGTAATCACATTACTGGGAAACCGGTCTGGGAGACAGGGAAATTCCAGATACTTATTTATGGTTTTGTTGTAGCCATGCCAGCTCGAACCCTGAAGTTCTTCCTCCTGGCAGGTACCCAAGGGGATGCTCCAAGCAAGGAAGGACCCCCCCCCTTAGTGATGCTCTTTCAGCAACGAGAAACTAATTTCAGGGTACAGCATCCAGGGCCTTTTTGGACCACATCTAAAAATAGTTACAGCACCAAAATTATGCTTCCATCTTATAACATTTACAGAAACAATCCCTTCCAGAACTGAAAAGAAAATATCTGACTCCTAAATGTAAATAACAAAGTGAAAAAAAAGTGTGAAAAGTACATTGTAGAATAGATGAAGTTCACAACTCTTCTGCGTGAGTCTTTGATCATGAGTATGCAACAACCTCTGTAAAGACAAGGTCAAGCTAAAAGAAATCATAAATCACTGGCATATATGAATTCCTGGATAGGCATGAATCTTCAGGTGCAGTTAAATGCCTTACTGCCGAAGTTAGCTGGAGGGCAGATGAATTCCCCGGTTTGGAGACAGAAGGGAGCCAAAAGTCCAAGCCAGCTCACATTCCTCATCTCCCCAGAAGATGCCGCAGCACATTGTCTGAGACATTTATTGTACACTGTTTCTTCCAAAGAAATTTCTCATGAATCGGTGTCAAAGCTTTGTGGCAGGTTGCTGAGATTTGGAGTTTGGGCTCCATTAGAGGGGCAGAGGCACATTCAGAGTGGAAATGGCTGAAATCTCACAAGCCCATCTTCCTTTCATGTATTTATTTTCGCTCAGCATTAAGAGAAATCTGCAACAACAGCTGAAGTCACAAAATCTCACCATTTCGGGATACATATAGACTACATCAGAATAATAAAACCTACTGGGTTTTGAATAAAATTCAAGATCAAAATGAAAGAAATGAGACCAGCTGTACAGATCCGCACCCACACTGGAAGGGGCCGTGCCAGAGGAGAGCAGAGCTGTGGGTGTACACTCCGGATTCCTACAGCCGCCCGGTGTCACCTCTGGGCTGTGCAGAGTTCACCCGACTGCCAGCGTCGCTGTTAGCGTCAAAGTGCAACTTGATACAGTGAAGAAGCCACAAAAATGACAGGACAGATCCCTCTGATTGTGATTGCTATCAGAAGGAACTGAAAAATCCCATAATTAATATGATACTTTAGTTCATTTTCTGACTTTCCCCTAGACTTTACCACACCCGCTGCAGGGCTGAAAAGCAGGTAACTTTTCTCCTTCTCCATGAGCCAGTGGAAAATCAGAGCAGTTCCCATACACCAGCTATAGGTGTATCTAAGTCTTTCGGCATAATAAAAACAAAAAAGAAGAAGTTGCAATTTTCACTCTTTTTTTCCACCCATAAGATTGCAAAATAACCCACATGTAAATTTACACAAGTCTTAAATAGTCAGTACTTCTTAGTTTTCAGTTAACAGATTGGTTTCGATTACTGACCGGCTAACACTTATCTTACAGACGTGAAAAGAAACATTATTTCACCGGCATTTGGATGCCAGCCATAGCTTTTAAACTAAACTTCATTTTCCCCAAAAGGTCATTTCAGCCTAACTATTTTTCACTGGAGAGACGTTCAGGTGACGGGGTCACTGAGGGGTGAGGTCAGAAATGGCGCTGGGGTGGCCCATGGCTCGTGCTCTCCAGGTGACCTGCCAGAAAAAGGATCGGGGCTGCTCTTAGAAATTCACTGTCCCCGGTCTGGGCCTGAAGACCCTGTTTTCACGCCTTGGTGACCAGGGAGGTTCGGTCAATGCCAGGGATGGAACGTCCCTGCTCTGCTCCCAGGCATTGCCATGGTCTGGCTGTGACATTTCTCAGCCCGCCGTCCTCTAATGGGGTGGGTGAAAAACCCCTCTTGCTGGGGGCTGTTTCACCTTCTCGCACTTCTCACCACACTCTCGCGCTGCTCGGCAGCCCAGCAGGTTTGTTCCGCTTTCTGCCGCTCAGAAGGAACACTCGTGTTTAACTGTCGGATTCTGTGTGGACACAGAAACCTGACCCCGCTCCTACAGTCACCGGGAACGCGCTCCCTGGCTCCGGCTGCTTTAGCGCGAGTCCTTGAGGAACTGGAAAAGCACCAAGATTTTCTGAGAGGTTTTGGTACCGTCATAGTTTCCCTCCAACACAGGAGGAGTTTCTTAAACCTCCAGCCCATCAGACCTTTATCCTTTAAGCTCTAATTATGTTTGATTCCCTGTCTGAACAGAAAGACTCAACTTTGTGGCATTAATAAAACATCACAACAAATTATTAAAGGAATGATTAAAAACAGATAAGGAGCTGAGGAAGTAAGTTCTTTCTGGTCAAGAGCTCCTTGCTGACCACCGAGAGTTACTTCTCCCAGCCTGATGTTGCTCTGCTCTCGTACGTGCGTTTTGGGGCTACTTCAGCAGCCTCCGGCTGGGAGGCGGGTGTGGGAAAGCGGAGCAGAGACAGCGGGAGCTGCTTGTGCTCGAGTCCCCGGGCTCTTTCCCTGCTCGCGGCGCTGGGAAGGGGCCGGGGGCTGCTACTTGTGCCATCCCTGTGTGCCAATGGAAAAACAGGCTGCAGAAATCCACCTGTGAGCTCAAACCTCTGGCCATTACACAGATTAAATCACGCTCTGTCCTGCTTCACCTGCCAGGCTTTGTCCTGCTGCGGGCGTTGGGGGATGACTCCACGTGCTGGGACATGTCCGTGCCCAGGCTGGCCCCCCAGATTCTCACAGAGCAGCATTAAGGACCGGAGGGTGACTGATGTGGCTTGGTTGCGATAAGCCCCCGCCTGCCTTCTCCAAGTCCCCCCCCCACTCCCGCTTCCCTGGTCAGGCTCCGCATCTCCAATGCAGCAAATGCGTGACTCCAGCTACGCTTCCTTAGTTTTCTTCTGCCTGTCTCACTCCAGATTTTCAGTCAGTTCTGCTGGTCTGGAAATTATTTTTAATTAAGAAAAGCAAGGCCAAAAAAGTCTGCTTCTAGGACTGCTTTGAGCTGACTCCAGCACACAGGCAGTTTACATCACCACAGAGCACAAGGGAAAATACACAGGAAAACATCAGACTAAGCCTATTCCAGCTGCAATGAAATGTCGTTACAGTTATTTCTTAGCAGTGGGACTTTAGTAAAAGCACCCTTACTGCCAGCAACAAAAATATTCAAAGTTTTCAGTCCGCTGGGTGCTGTACTGACTGCAAAGAAACAAAACTAGCATAATGTGTCTCATTTTTTCTGACAGAAACTATGGAGGATGTTACTCACCGCAGGCGAAGGTGAGGAAGGCGAAGGGCCGTGCGTTCCTCCCCATGGCCGGCGCGGCTGCGGGTGTGCGAGATGCTGCTGCTGGCTGCGGGGCGGGCGGAGAGGAGCCGAGGTCTCCTGGGGAGGGAGAAGTTTCCTTTGGGCAGGGAGTGCTGGGTCCCACGGCTGGAAGGGGGAGGAGAGAAGGGAGAGCGATGCTTCTGCCTGTGCCCTACTGCAGAAGGAAATAAGTGATGGTTAGGAAAGAAAGTGAAACCAGCAGGGGCTGCTGGGCTGGCTGGGGGAGGGCAGGCTCCCACCCCACACCTCACACCTGCGGCTCTGCCAGGCCACGTAATCAAGAACCTTCTCCCACTTGGATAACCTGGTGCTGGGGATAACCTGCAGCCGGGGAGGTTCCAGCCTGTCAATCAGTACTTTCCCCTGTGTTCTTTAAAATAGTACTTTTGTAGGGCCCAAATCTTTCTTTTACATTGAGGCACAGAAGGGAGAGGTGTGATCTGGACCCATCTCCGCAGGGCTAAACGCGAGGCAGAGCTGAGCAAAGCCCCGACGGGCTCCGGCCCCGGCTGGGGACGTCAGCAGCCTGTGCTGGCCGGGTCGGTCCCGCCGCAGGGGCTGAGCTTGGCGGAGTGGCCGGGCCGGGCTGGCTCACCCCTGGTGTTGTGCCCAAACACAGACCCCAGCACACAGCAACCACCGCCTCCACCCGCAAGTGCCCCGCGGACCCGCCGGGCTGGCGAAGGGGCTGCAGGGGCAGGTCCCGGCCCGCAGCGCTGGATGGTGGGGACCCGCACCAGGAGAGCCTTCCTCGGGTGTGCCACGGCGGTGGATGGTGGGGGCCCGCACCAGGAGAGCCTTCCTCGGGTGTGCCGCGGCGGTGGATGGTGGGGACCCACACCAGGAGAGCCTTCCTCGGGTGTGCCGCGGCGGTGGATGGTGGGGACCCGCACCAGGAGAGCCTTCCTCGGGTGTGCCGCGGAGCTTCCCGCCCGGGAGGGCGGGGGGAAAAGCAAGCCCCACACCCAGGATCTGCTGCGGTCCCGGTTCTTCATTTTCTCATACCAATATTGCAGTCCAGTAACGCGATGAGGCCAACGACTTGAAAACTGAAGCGAGGTGAAGTTTGCCCCCAGAAACCTGAATACCAGCTGAAATTAATGCCAGTTTATTTTGCTCTCTCATTTTTACCTCCTTGCCCTTCTACATGATCCACAACAAGAGTTTGGGTCAATTAGCGCTCCCTAATAAACCACTGGTAGCCAAAGGTATGCAGATATCTTGGGGATAACGATAATAAAGTTATCCTGCAACTTCCCTGCCCCGCGGCTGCAGCATCCGCAACTCCAAACTCTCTGTGTGAATCCTGTCGTGCTCCTAAGAGTCCCAGGGATTGAGGAGCATGACTAAGGGAGATGGGTAAAGGAAAAAAAACCCACTTTGTGCCTTCTATGACGTGCGTGTTGGACAAACAAAGTTATATTGGGCAGATGTGTGGATTTTTTTCAGCTGTGCTGGTGTGCCTTTCCTGTTACTCGTTCATTGTGAACGGAGGGAAAGCTCATTGGACTTGTTACTTCACATAGAGACATCAACCACATGTTTTGTACTAGTTATAATTTTTATAAATTTCAAACAAAGTGCGGTTCTACACCGGTCAAATGGCCTAATTACAGAAAGTTCATTTGCACACTTTTTTCTTGTAATAAATTCATACATTCTGTCTTAACTGGAAAAAAAAAGGACAGGTAATTCTGTGCTCTTTCCCTGTCTGATTATCTCTCATCAGTCACAATATACAAACACATCATTATCAACGCCATGGAAAATATGCAAGAGAAACAAACTGTACCAATTCTCAGCTGGGGAAAGGAAATCTTAGCAGCTATTTCAGCTCCAGCTGCAAGAAGAAATACACAATTTGGCTCTTTTTTCTTATCATTCTTATATATTTCTAATCACATGTATATTTGAAGTCAGGCTTTGAGTATTTTTGGAAAGGAAGCACATGGCCTCTCTCATACCCAATCCAGTTTGAAATCTCAGAGTCTAAGAAAATTATGGATAATAAAATGGCTTTTCATCACATACGCAACCAGAATCTAAGACACACGCACAGCTTTGTTGTCACTGGCAAGAAAAGCCAGTGCTCAGACACGGTCTGGCCGCAGCCGTGGATGACCCAGGCAGTGACCACTGGCCTGACCCTCCAGCCGGTGGGTCCGACACGAGAGGAGCAGGGGCTCAGGCCCGCTTACGTTTTGCCTGGTTTACTAAAAGCAAGACTTACGCATCGTGGCAGCTGCCCGTCCCTGGTTGTTGTTACCGCCAGTACGGAAGGAGCCTGTGGCCCAACGAGGGCAGGGTTCCGATGTTGGGAGGGTTTGCAAGGTTCACAGGAGCTGGCAGCAGAGCAGAGGGAGAAGATTCAGGTCCCAGCTCAGCCTGGAGGGCAGCTCTCGTGGCTCCCACCCCGGAGGCAACGGCCGGGCGGCCGCCACCGACCGCTCTCAGGCGGCAGGAGCTCAATCCTCAGCCACGGGAGCTGCTACAGCGGAGATTTGCCTTGGACCTTGTCTCATCTACAGCTGAAGCTGGGGAGCAACCATTCCTTTTAAATGACTTTCTGGTCACTAAGTCGTCTTCAAACAACACCAAAATGAAATCCGTATTTGGAAACTATGATTTTTGTGTCCATCTACCTGAAAAGGATGGTGTCAAAGATCTACATACAGAATAAATATACCTTAATGTACACATTAGTCTCGCTGGACATTACCAAATCATATTCTGGACTGTACATGGAGAGTCATTCCCTTAATTATCACCTTGCTTGACAGAAATACACTAATTACAAGACTATCCTGTCTACTATTAAAAAAAAAAGTCACCAAGCCCCATTTTGTCTCCTCAGCAAAGCCAGAAGGTTACTTCTTGCTGGCTGCTCTCAGGCTTGTCAGCAGCCTGGTCTGGCACCGAACTTCGTTCTCCAAGAGCGCGAGGGCGGCAGCGTGGCACCGTCTCCTGCCGCCGGCTCCGCGGCAGCGCCCAGGCAAAGGGCCCCGTTACCCCGGAGCAGCTGCGATGGTGGCGGGACCCTCTGAGTTCAGAACGTGGAGACAAAAACGGGCAGGTGCCTTTGGCTCACCGGCACTGCAGGAAGGGTAAAGACACAATTAACGGCCGTGGGGTCCCTGCTCGGGTTCCGCAGCGCCCGAGGACAGCGGTGAGACGCTCAGCTCCCAGAGACCGCTGAGACCAGGGCGCTGCGCCGCTGCGGCACACGGCCACGGGCAGCGGGTTACCTGCCCACCCTCGGGACATTCACGGTGCAGCAGTGACTCAAACTTTGGTCCAACAGTATGAAACATGAGATTTTGGGGGAAAAAAAGGAATTGATTTCAAAAGCAAAGTAGGGAGGAGGATTGTTATAATCCAGCCCATACCTTTGCAGGTGTCCCGACGAGCTGGTGAGTTGGCAGAGTGGACACACTTCTGCAGCAACCCTCTCCCCTGCTCCAGCTCTCGACTGCCCCGCGGGATGCCACCACCGACACTCACGGAGGTCGCAGTGGGTCAGAAGGGGTTGAATGCTTTGCTTTCCCCTGGAGGGGCCCCAACTTTTGCATACGTGCTAAAATTTAGCATCAGAATTCGACACGTGGGAAATCCCATAGCTCCCGTTTTACAGGACGATGTCGAGGCACCAGGGGATACGGGACTGGCACGCTGTCACCCTGCACACAGCAGAGGTAGGGGACGGACTGGCAGTACCTGATTCTCCGTCTTCGGTTCAAACAGAGACTGCCCACTGCCATTTCACCGTTAGAATGAATTCCTCTAAAGTGCAGGTTTGCATCTTTCCATCTGTCGACAATGTCACAAATCCTAATTTTGGCAATTCCATATACCCAGGGTAGCCCTTCCCCATCTCTCTCTCTCTCACACACACACACAAAAGCTCGCTATAGTTATCAATGTGCAATTAAACCTCCCTGCCCCTCTCCTCTCCTCCGCTTAGGGCAGGGGCAGACAGAAGCACTGTCACCAGGCCGTGCAAATATTACTGAAAATAATACAGAAACCAAAACGAACTCATTTTAGGGAGAGGACAAAGTAATTGCACTACAAGAAAACATCACTGCATATTTCCTTAGGGGCTGAAAGGAATCAACTCTTCCCTCAAGCCGCTCGTAACTACAGTGGACTAACGGGATTCGTGTTCCTGAGAGCCCGCCTGTCACTTTTAAGGTAAATGACTAGCACAAAGCAGACAAGCTCTTATCTCCGTAGGACACAATTCACTTCCAAAAAGGTACAGAACTCTCAGGTCCTTTAGTCATAAACGGAAAGCAACAGAAATCAAGAGTTTAGATACTGATGGCTAGAAGAACCATGTGAACTCATCACGACAGCGCAACTCCTAATTAACCAAGAAGCCTTCACAGGCAAACAAAATCTGAATCAGCCTTTACCTGCTCCAAGGCTTTTTCTGGAATGGGACTATCTACCTGCTCCACAGCTATCCTGACTCACACACTATGAAATTTGCAATGCCAGCCTTTACTGAGACACAAAGAAAAACATTCAGGTCCCTGCAAAGATGATGACAGAAATGATACAGACTCCTACTATTTCGCTCAGTTACTAAAGAGTGGGGTTTGGTTTTGCTTCATCTCCATTTTTAGTGCTTTCTTCCCCTTTGTTATTTACATAGAGCACCACCAGTCTCAGAGTTAAACAAAAAATCCCTAAATAGTGAAAGCCAAACACTCACTCTTGAGCTTCTGGGGTCATTTCTACCAGGCTGATCTTTGCCTGTTTGCAGCCCTCAGTCAATACTTACCTTTACTAAAGGATTAGCAGCTTTTGTGGGACCTAAGACCCAATTACCATCAAAATGCCTTCACGCCTTAACAGCTGCTCTAAATGAGCTAATGGCTTGTATAGGAATAATAACATCTGTAATCACTTTATATTATACATTACATCCTTATGTGGCAGAGATTTGGTACAGTCCTTAGTCAAATGTCCTGGAAAGAAGTCTTTAACAACAACACTTGATCCACTCATCGGAGCATCTAATGCTCACTGCCTATTTGCAATGCTTAAGTATATTCCAAAGGGGGGGTGAAATGTATCTACTCCATAGCCCAGCACACAAAGAAAGCATGCAGTCTACTCAAACATATGACGTTACATGGCATTCAATTCAGTTCTCACCACCAAATGCAAAGGGTTGTGATCCAGCAACTACAGACTGCAGAGGGGGCAGAGGAATGACTTGTATTGTAAAAGGAGTTCAAAATGTTCTTTGTCACAGTAGCTGTCACACGTCTTTGCCTCCCTGCGAAGCCCTGCACCTCCACCTCGTAGCCAGGAGTTGCGTCTGCACCATCCCAACACAACGCTGACCGCAGCACCTCGCTCACTGTGCCACCGCAAAAGGAGTCACGTCGCGGCTGCGCGAAGCCTCTCTCATGGTCCAAGTCAGAAGTTTCCTTTCCACAGCCCCCCTAAAATGGGATGTTTTTGGTGTTGACCATCAGCAAAAAGGGCACATTTGTGATGTATCAGCTGGAATTAAGGAGGACGGGCAAGGCACAGCCAGAGGCAAGCAAATGGAAAAACCTCCAGGCGACCCCATGGTAGAGCAAGAACTCGTAACCACACATGTGTCCCTCTGCGGGAACTCCGTGTTCGAGCAAAGCTGCCCAAAGGTGCCTGCATAGTGACTCTGCAGCTCTGCTGTCGACCTAATTTAGGCCACATCTTCTGAACCGGTTTGATAATCAACACAAGAAGCATTTTTCTCCTCTAATACTGAAGGTGGGTTTTGATGCTTTCCAGATGTTTAATGCTCCTTTCAAGTTTGTTTTTCCCAGCTTGCCAGGTGGACAGCACAGTTCTCATCTGTTCATGCTGATAAAGTTCTAGTGAATTACGAACCTCAGAGCTTGTGAGAAAGGCAACTTTGATCCAGTGTCCACCCAAAATAGCCAGAGGTGGATGGGGTCCTGAGGAAGGCTGGTCCTGCTGCTCAGCTGCCAGCCCTCTGCTCTGCTGGGAAGCTTTTGGCCACCTCACTCTCCTTGGTGTCCGACTCTACCGAGGCCGTGCTGCAGGAATCGTTGTACATGTCTGAAAAGGAGGACATGGGCATGGTCACTACAATACAGCTAAAGGATTTCCCGGCTAAAGGATTTCCCTTCTACAGTCTTGAGGTTCGTTGTTAAAAGCCTGAAATAAAATAAAGCACAAGTAGTCACAATTCTACTGCTCTCCTAATTCCTTCACTAAAGGCAAGGCAGGCTCTTTTGGCATGTAACTAACTGTAATACGTGTGTGGCTTTATTTTTCTTTTGAAGCATTAGACATGCCAAAGAAATGAGGGCCACAGATAGGCACTGAGAGTGAAGGCAGGACTGACCTGCTGTGGAGGTGAAGGAGCAGCAATTACCAAACTCCCTTTAAACCACAGCAAAGAATCCTGGTTAATGGTCAAAAAGGTTTTTCTCCACTTCAGCAAACCGACAGAAAAAAAAGAAAATCAAAATAAACCAGTACCTCAGAGTAAAACGCTGGTAGCTCTCTGTCGCAGGTCCCCAGGGAATGGCTGTGCCAGATTTTGCTTTCTTCTGTTACCAGAAGAAAAGCAGGACACATTTTGGTAAATCATATTTAATGATGGGCAAAAATTAATCTAAAATTGTAAACCTTTGACCTGCAGAGTTGCTGAGGTTCAGCTTTTCCAGTGCAACCTGTTTGGGTGTTAGGTCAGAACCAAAGCTGAAGAAAGGCCGACTTTTAGTGCTGATTTGGCTGAAATCTCGCCAGGGCAGCCCTTCGTCCAGCCTTCGGAGCCAGCAGTGAAATATGATGAGAGCAGTCATGGTTCATGAGATGTTAATGTTTTCAAGCCGAGACCAGAACCACAGCCCTGACGCTGATCTAAATCCAAACGCGACCCGCGTCAGGATGAGAGATTTCCTCCAGTTACACACACCCTGCCACACCACACACCTGGGCTAGCTGTAAGGTAGCCAGCCACAGGAGCCACAGGAGTTTGGTAGGAGATTCAGGTTCTGCCCAGGAAGGGGGAAACAGCCGAGCCATGCCAAGGGCGGCTGCTGTGCCTGACTGGCTCTGACAGCCACGGCACCGTATTTCAGGCTAGCCCAGCTGCGTCGCCAGGGACTGCAGCACAGACATGCACTCAGGCCGAGGGCTTTAATACAGAGAGTGCATCCGTTTGTAGTATGAAAAAAAAAAATTAAATGCCAGCAACTCATTTGCTCTATTACCTGCATTGCTGTTCTTCATTATGTTGTTGCTGTCCCCCTCTGCTGGCTGCAATATACTGGAAGGAACCCAGTCGCTTTTCTCAGAGACCAGTTTCTTCACTAACCTGAAATTCAGAGAACAGTCAGTGAATTTCCCGACATTCCCTTTCCCTGGGCTGTGTTTCTCACAGGTGCATGTTGGGCAGCTATTTCCTAAACTAAGGAAGAAGGCAGAGGACCCCGGGAATTCCTCCAGGTAGCCGCTGGCTAAGTTTCAGCAGCCTTAGCTGGTGACCCGCTACCCCAGCTCGAGCTCACCTGCAAGCAGAGCGTGGGAGAAGCAGGCAGTGGCCTTGAGACCCTGAGCCAAATTCAGAGCTGAAGAAAAGGAGTCTTTCGTCTTGTCCACCCCCCTTGCTGTAAATACCATCTGGGGTGGATGGGTTTTGTTCACTTCCCACCTACTTCTCCCCACGGGACTCACTCCCACCTCAGCCCCACGTCAGTTCTGGGCGAAGGGTCTGACTGCGCGGGCCCTTCAGGGAGATCAGATCTTCTTCCTCCAAATTATCCATGAAGGAGAATTCAGATGTCCAGCCAGGTCTGTTCCTAACACCCACTTGTCATCAAGAGAGAATAAATACACCGAAACGTACATGAGCTCAAGGGGGGCAGATTGATCCCACTCTGTCCATACCATCTTATATCTAAGCCTTTGGGGCTCAAAACGCTCTCTGGCTCGCTGCTGCAGCTGGGTGGAAGGGATGGGGATTTTACTGATGTATCCTAGGGAAGGTGCTGCCCGGGACGGTTGTCTTTCTGGCTAGAAGGCGTCAAAAGCCCAGATATTCCCCTCCGTTTCCTTCATGCAAACTTCTGTCCTCTTAAGCCTCAGGTCACAAGCGTTTGGGATGAAAGCCGGCCAAGGGGAATTAACCAAAGCTGCTTATACGCTCGTGCCTCCCTCTGCCTCTTTCACATTATGGTCAATGGGGTGAGTGGATTTGATTGATTATGAAGAGGCTTTGACATCCTTCTGAGTATTTCCCATCTTTTCCAGGAGGTTACGGCTGTTCTACCTGTCAAATTCTGTCTCTCTGCGGTACTCACCATTGGCCGTTCTCTCCTTCCTGCACAAACTGCACTAAATCTCCATCCTCGAGCGTAAGAGAATCTGGGAAACAGCTGTCAAAACTGCCTTCTACCCGAAAAAGATTGGTCCCCTAAAATGAATGAAACAATGCACCAGAAATACAGTCACTATGGATGGAAGAACACTGTGCAAGAGAGAGATAGGTTAGTTAAATACTGAATTAGGCATTTCAAGCTAGCAGACATTTCTTCTGTAGGGAATTGTGTCACTCTTTTATTCCATTTATCATGCCCAGGTTAAATTTTATTCAAATTTAGGACAGAACTGTGCTGTGCATTCAGGCTTTAGAATTAAGCGGCCAGCCGTTATTCTGATATAGAAATTGGGTTTGTGACACCAGGTTAAGTTATCTGGAAAAGTCTGAAATTACTTTTTTAAGGGCTCAGATTTTCCCTCACTTTCGTAAGAGGTAAAGCTACAGCTCACAAGTAAGGGTGACTTTTTATGGTCCTGATCCTGATCAACAAAAGAGCCTTGGGATAACCCCCCAACACCCCACATCAAATTCCCCGCTTCTGTATTCCCACACATCCATGAGTGTAAGGCTGGTATGAACCCAGACTGTGCAGTTCACATCATGATCTTTAGAGAAGAGGAGGTTGCCCTGGGAAAGGGCAGCACAATTTGAAACAGGAATTACATTGTTAGGGTTGGTCTCTTCCTCCAAGTCAGAGGAGTTGGAGAGTTCATCCGTGCTGGAGGGGATGGCTTCAAAATCTTCAAACGTGTCTAGAGATGGCATTTGCCTGCTGGGCCAGCCTTTTCAAAGGAGACAGAACAAAAAGAGTTAGCTATGAGTCATTAGCCCCTTTCAGACTCAGTCTTTTAAAAACAGATGTCCCAGGCTCACTTCCCACTATTCCGCTTACTGAATTGCTTCTACCTTTTTACAGCTTGTTCCCTGATTTTGCCATAAAAATTACATTTCAGCCATTATTCTATCTCTAAAATCCTGTACCACTTACTGTCACTCGTGGGAGGGCAGATTGTGTGGCCACAGCGTGCGTGCCCATCAATACCCTGCGTCTTCCGTTCAGGAGGTACAAAAAGCAAGGACCAGGAATGTTTCTGCGGAGCGAGCGCTGTAGCAAATAACAGCTTTTGCTGACGTGACTTTCAGAAGGCTGTGCTCCTTCGGTTTCCAGCTTACCCCCACGTGTTCATCCATAACTTGAAGTCCAAAGCCAACGAATTTTGGTTGGCTTATCTCCACCTGGCCCCAAGGTGATACTACCACCTGAGCAAGGTACGGGACCATACCCTGGAGCAGCTGGAAGTGCAGCGAAGGGACAGAGCAAACAACGAGGCACAAGGACAACCAGACCTTGGCGGCAGGTAGAGAAGACCTCACTCGTATTTCTGCTGTTAGCAGTCTTATTGTGTGATTTGCACCCAAAACCACCCCAGCCCAGTGGAAGACACCTAATGAGAGATTTCCAGCCCAAGCACAAGAGTCGATCCCTTGGCCCACTGAGGCATGCCCAGAGGATGTGTCCTGAGGGAAATTCAGGCTGAACTGAATATATTCAGTTATACATATCAATTATAAGACCCGCCTGCCCGAGGCTCCCATGATGGAAAGGTGACTCGGCCTCTCCTGTACAGAGCCCAGTCGAGCTCTATGCTTCCCTTCGCACTTGATGCCCGTCTCTTTTCTGACAGGGGTGATCACAGCCCGGCCAGGAGGAAACAGGCCTGGATCCTGCAGCCCAGGAAGATACAGGCTGAATGGAGTCAGTCAAATCGCCTCGTACCTTCCTACTTAATGTACCTGCTGTGCACCGGCCGATTCACGGGGACTCGGGCTGAGCGGATGCTACCCAAGCTCTTTCCAGCCAGCGGGCCGCTGCTCTGGACATGGCAAAGCAGTGCTGACAGCAAGGCACGGAGCCAGATGCTCCAACCAACCCAAAACCTGGCCTGAGACAACACAAAACCCAAGCCGGGCAGTTCAGGGACTAAACCGAAAAGCGATCTGATCTGGGAGAAACAGGTTCGTTTAATCCCTGCCCATGCGCATCCATCCTCCGTGCTTTTCAAGGTGTAAACCAGCCCCGCAGTGGCATTTGCGTGCCGGGTTGTGAGCGGCCCCGCCACGGGCTTTGCCAAGGGCTGTGCCAGGGGAACTGCAGTGACAGACCATGCAGCACGTGGAAGCCGACCCCGTGGTCTGCACCAGCTGAACCGCACCAGCAAAATACTAGCAACCGGCTGAATGTACACGAATACACCCATGCTAATTAGCTTCAAACTGCTACAGCGATTTTAGTTCGAATTCACAGGTTGAGCTACAAACACCAAAAAATCCCAAAGATTTCCCCCTCCCACCTTAGACAAAGCGTCGGTGATGACCTGCCACTGTTGTTTGTAGGCAGAAACCTAACCAGCAAGGATTCCTTGCAAATACACGCGTCAGCCTTCCGCTTCTGTACAAATTGCTATTCTGATTTCAGAGACTAAGAAATAGCCTAAGTTTTATGTACTTAATTCAAGCTATAAAATTACACAGATCAAATTCTGAGCTCTCTGACATCAATTAAAAGAATTGTTTTCAGCTGTGCCCGACCTACAGAACACCAGAACGTGGGGCATTGCTTCTATCCCTGCTGGTGCCCCAAGCTTGTTCTTTCATTGCTTTCACGGGAAGCAACATTCATAACAAGAGAAAAATCTCTTTACGTTAAAAAGAGTAAATATTATCAGAAACTTATATTACACTCTCAAATTGAGAGGATAAATGTTTTAACTTTGTTTACCTGTCTGTGAAGCAGATCTAGGTACGGGTCTCGTGGTGGAACCGGTATTACATTTAGTCTGGGCCAAAATGGTGTTCTCAAAAGCATCTGTGACAGGAAGCACAATTTGTGTCTTCAAGGTGAAACAGCGACCAGACAACCAGTACAGGGTGAATTCCTGTATCACCTCTGCAACTGGCAGTCTCTTTAACAAACAGACAGACGGGGGGGCTGGCAGTTATAAACGAGGAGACAAATGAGAGAAAAGGCAGCAGCATTCCACAGAAACACGGCAGGTCTGAGAGGGACAGAGAATAGCCAAAGGAATCAAACAGAAATACTGATGTTAGTTAAGGAAAACGATTGCTGGGTGACCAGTGCAGTGTTCTATTTCACTACGGCTTCCTCACACTTTTTTAACATATTTTCCTTGCAGCATTTCAAATCAATCTGCAGGTGATGGTATATGGCTTTGATGCTCTTCTTCCCAGCCAGAAATGAATATTTTCACTCTTGATGAATGCAATGCAATTTTGTGGGGGAAGTTTTTATCTAAGTGCATCAAATCCTTTGCGTTATTAACTCTGACAGAGCCCTGGCAGCAGCAGCCATATCTTCTGGGAAAGGGTGATAATGTTCATTGCTTCCCACTTAAAGAAACTCAGTCTGGTGAGGGATGTCCTGCAGTAGGACCATGATTTTAATCAGTGAGGATCAACTCAGCTCTATCCTAGGGATAGAACTGGCACCCGTACCTCTGCAGCCACACGGTATGCTGAGATTGGAAGAATCTGTCATGAGGAAAGTGAGGATTAAACACCACAGTTTGGAAAACTCTGGTGCTGGGTGCCAGGATGATTCCAAAGGTAGTGCCACGGGTCACTGGCAAAGGAAATATGCTACAAACAGCACAACTGCTATTTCCTCTGCTGCCTCTGAATTGTGTCTTCCAACCTCTCTGTTCCACAGGGCAACATGCTCTGGCAAATGCCCATATTAAAGGGGAATGCTGGCAATGGAAGCTGGGGATCTTCCAGTGGCTGGGGAATAACTTCCCGGTTTAACTCTTTGGTAGTGTTTATTAGACAGTAATTGGCAAAACTGCTGCAACAAATAGGTGGAAATTCTGCTTGGCTGAAATGAAACACTGCACCTTACATGGATATTAATGCCCAGCCTAGCCCCGTCTGTATGCACATGGCTCCTGCTCCTCCTGTCAGGTAGCGCCACCGACACGGGAAGAGGGATGGAAGCGGCCAGGCTGCAGGGGAGGGTGAATAGTAGCCCCTTGGCTCCCGGCTGCTGCACTCTACGGAGCGAGGCAGAACCCAGGCAGAAAGTCCAGATCCAGATCACAGTCTAGAGCGTTACTTCCCCCAACAGGCAGAGAATTGGGGGGTTAATTTAGGCCCATCCCCCGGTGAAAGTTGGTAAATATAACACGAGTGCAGGGGACAGGCAAGGGGGTGACAAGCTGTGATTATCACAGATAAACTGACACCAAACCCCTAATGGGCTCCAGTGCGTCTGCCAGCAGTGATGAGATGTGGATTCAGTGAATAATATCAAAAGATTGCCAAACAGGTTTTCATGCAGGGTGGAAATACTCGTACCTTCAAACCCCAGAGGAGTTGGGTCACTCTTTATCTCATGTCTCTTGACTTTAACTGCCGGAACAAGGGGACCTGTGTGAAGTTTGCAGAGTCACAAGGCTGTAAATACTGTTAAAGCAGAAACTTGCTTTCCCATTACCTGGAAACACTAATGCCTAATACTTTCTGTTTCACCCAGAAAAATGATCAACCCCTAAATTCTAGGTGGTGAAGACAAAGACTTCTGTGGTGCGGATAGGAAACAGAAACAGACCCCTTTTTGCAAGAGGCATTAAAACATTGTAAATGTATCTGCTGCCAATCAGGTCTCACAGATGTTTTCCCTCACTCTTGTCCAGGAGATGGCACTAACGCAGACAGAAAGCTATTAAGAACCTCTTCTCCTGTGCTACGCCCATCATTTCCATGCGGTGGTGATTTAGTGTTATGGTCGGAAGAGGTTGGCAAAGAAATATTTGTAAGTAGCGGGAATATCACATCCTTCCTCTGCCAACAAACCGCACCAGCTCTCGTTTCACAACAGCCTCATGGCACAGCCAAGGACTCGGCTCGTATCCTTCGCAACTACTTACAAGGCACTCGGTACTGTGCAACCTTCTTCCTTACAAATAGATAGCAAAGATTTTTATACAACCGAATTAAGCCATTTTTCATTCTATTTTGGTTTGTGAATTGCCCCGCAAATCTTAAACTTGCCGATCAGTTCCTCCACTTCATTCCAGGAACTGCCAGAAGAGAGAATATTCACGATTCAATGTAAGGCCATATGTTCCATTCTCAAAAGTAGCTCTGACACGTAGGCATAGGTGCCTACAGTCCTACTGATTTTAAACACAACCAGCTCGCGCAAATGCATGGGCTGCTTTCCAGTTAAAATGTAGGCACTAGTGCAGTATCTTAAATTTTTTTAGAGTGCCTTCTCTCAAAATAATCGCAGCTCAGAAATAAAACTTGCCTAAGTTCCCACACAAACTGTAGAGTTCAGTGCATCCTGGGCAGCTAGCTCCCTTACGCATGTCTGAAAATTTCCTTGCAAACATAATTTCTAATCACAACTGTGATTATGCTAAACATGCTTAAAACTGGTATCTATTGCTACTCTATTTTTGGCATGATTTCAGGCTTTCTTACCATCTGATATCTGCTACGTAATGAGGAGGTTCTCTCCTCCTTGAAAGCAAAAATCCTAAACAGCTTTAAGGAAACAGAGAAATAATTTCTATTGAATTTCAGTTAATCCAAACCAGAGAGAGGTTGGAAATCAAACCCCACATCAGCCAAAAATTCATCCGGTTTCCATGGAAACCAGCACCGCTTTTTGAAGCCTATTCTGGAGAAACTGAGGAGAGTCACTATATATGCTGGCAGCACACCTTGATACACATCCAGACGTCTTGGCCTGCCTCCCTGCAGGTGTTATACTGGTCCTGACTCTTTTTCTACTGGAGCCTCCTGCGTTTATAAAAATTGAGCCTGACGTACTCACTCTGTGAAGAGCATTAGGCAGTAAACGTGCCAGCCAGCAGGAAGGGAGAAGGGCGGCTAAGCAAGCGGCATGACGGTACCTTTGGTCACAGCAGAAGCATTAACTGTGGTGCTGATGGAGGAGGCTAGGGAAAAGCGACGGGTAACTTCTCTTTCCTTAGATTCTGGATCTGGGAGAACAGACAGACGCAATGCAGGGCAGGATTAGAGGTTAGTATGCACTGAGGGTAAAAGATGTCCAAAGCAAAGCAGCAGCTGGAAAAGGGTAGATAAAAGGTAGGTTGCTCCTCTAAAGCAGCCAGGGAAAATACCCTCAACAAAGTGAATAACACAGAAAAGAGTTTGTATGAACACATTTTTTCAAAGCAATTCCAATTCCACCAGTTTTAATACTTCAGAAGGGAGAATTATGCCAATTAATATTTTAGCAACCAACTAGTCTAGGCACAGCTACAGAACACAGAGAGATGGGCGTGATGGTTAGAATGGGGGGTGCGTCTACAGATGAGGTCTGGATTATTTTAGACACTGAACTGTTTGCTCTGTGATGACTGACCTGAAATACACTGAAAAACAAACACGAGTAGTTTGGAGTTCACATTTGTCATTTCTAGAAGTTCACTGTGCGAATGCCTGAAAATGTTCTCCGAGCCTCCACCCCCACCGGCGCAAATCAGCTCGGAGGAAGTGCGGGCAACAGAGGGGGTTCGTTTACTCTAATTAGGGCCCTGCCTTTTCTCAAAGTCTGCTCAGGAGCGAAGACACAACTTCCCCAGATTTCACTGGGAGATGTGAGTAGCGTTTTTGACTTTAAATAGTCTGTAGAATGTTTTCGGATTTGCCAAAAAATATTCGTGATTTTCATGTTTTGATTTTTAAAAGTATCAAAGAAATGTTTATGTGAAAATTAAATGCTTCTTTCTACTTTCACTGAAAAAACACGACACTGGGATAGGTGAAGATTTATGTCACACAAAACTCTTTGTAGCACATGCTTATATGCTTTGCTGAATCTTAGCCCAGATGTTCCTAGATGGTGCCAGTGATTCTGAGGGACTTTTCTATTCCATTTGTCTCTTTTCTCTTATCATCTCTATCTTTTTCTCTCTCTCACATTTATTTTTTTTTCATGGTTAAACTGGCATACAGCACTGGAGTAAAATAAATTTCAGGTGATTTTATATTTCAGGTTTAAATATCCTGTGCAGAACTATACCACCGTGAAGATTTCCCTGCCAGGGATCTTAAAATTCTCTTTCCCATTCCTCGTCTTCACATTTTCTTATTTTAATGTTCAGTCACACAACATTTCTCTTTACTTTGTTTTTTCCATATTTCTGTGTAATAAATGTCACATTCATTATATGTTTCCAGTGGAGCAGAAATTAGTGTGACTGGTTGAACTGTGATTCCTGTAATGTTTTATTATGCCAAAACACCAGGAAACTGTATTTGCTCCTTAAAATCTCACTGCAATTTTAACTGTAGTTTGGCTACTGTAAATTCTGCATCTGCCAATGCACTTCCTTATCAATTTACTCATAAAAACACACTATAGCCAAGTACATCCTTATTCACGCCTCCTAAAAAGGCTGAAGAAAAAGGAGAGGTTAAACTCTCCCTCAGTGGTAACTGCAACGGAACGACTCCACATTCAGGCTGCTGTAACTGCCCTCATTAAAATACAAAGAAAATTTCACTTTATAATTATGGTGTTGGGCTACATTTCCACCACATCATGCAGCTCTTAGGGACCCTGTGCCAACTCCAAGGAAGGTGAGCTCGGCTCTGCAGAGCAGGCCAGCCCCGAGGGTGGGGGAGATGCCGAGTGGCGGCTTTCACACGCCTTGGTGCCAGTTCTGGTAAGGCTCCCTGGGGTCTCCGTGCTGGGGGAGCGCAAGCTGGGAACGTTTCTCCTCCAGACACCAGCATTTCTTTGTCCAAACCACCACAGTGCTCACATACAACGATTTCTGCCCCATCACATCCAGCCTGGGCAGCCAGTGCAGCAATGCTTTGAGCATCCATGCTCCACTGCTAGTTGACGTCTATCAGGCAATCCTGTTTTTCCTCTAGATAGTCTTGTTATTTTGTTGTTCAAACCTTCCCTTTTATGTGTTCTGGACACGAACAGACACAGTGGGTCTGAACAAAGCACACTCGGCTCCGTATGCCATCTCCTGCCATGGCCAGTAACAAATCAAGGGGTCAAGCGCAGGACAAGCTCTTATTGCAGAAACTTCCCTGTCACCTTCTCACAGCTCCCGATCGGCCCTAACGCCAGTCCGTATGGTGCTACCACGGCTTTGCGGCGTCGCTGCCTGCAGACACGACCGCACGCTGCATCCGGCCCGTTTGCCAACTGGTGTCCCCCAGGCCAGGACCCGACTGGCAACTGAGCAGCACAAGGAAGTGAAATGGGACCTTGCGTAACCTCACGCACCCAGACCCAGCAGGTCTTTGAGCTGAGAGTGCCTACGGCTGAGCCGGCACGAACTCTTCTCAACTGTGCTTTGCTGGCCGGAACATGGAATGACTGAATAAAATGCAAGATATTTCACATGACAAAACCAATTCAAATAAAAGAGCAAAAGAAGCCCAAACTGCAGACCCAAACTCACCCGAACTACTGCATTTCTGAAATTTTTATTTTTAATTGATTTCCCCAAGTCACAGGATCTGAAAACCGCTCCCTTTTTTTGTATTCAGAACATTGAACTGGTTTCTCCATCTTAGATCTCACTACTAAGTGCAGCCTGAACCTTGTAGCCAGAATGTTATGGCTGTGCTGGCTCTTGGTGTATTCTCGTCTACTTTATAACTTTGTAATTTTTATTCTTTCATCTTGCTTCTTCCTCCTTTGATGCTGACCCTCTCCATCACTGCACACTAACCCTTTGTCTCACAGAAGAAATACCATTTATCAGAAGAGGAGAAAAGTCCTAACAATAAAAATAGTAATTACAATCTCTTTTCAGAAAGTAATTGCAAGTAGCCATTCAATTTCATTTCTGTTCACATTTCTTCCTTTCCTCTTCTTGTACAGCCACCACAGCAACACGCAATGCTCTCTGCTCAGGGATATTAAGTGTCTTCTAAACATCTATGCACAAAGACTCAGAACACACGATTTTACAGTGCCATATAACATAATTAAGTAGAAATGGCAATAGACCCCGGATCTTCTGAATTCTGGTTCCTCAGGGCAACCACTAGGCCATGGCTGAGCAACATCTGAAAAAGCAAAGAGGTCCAACCACTGAGCAGTTTAACACACAAAATTCTCGAGTAGCACAACACACCGATACTCCTCCCTTCAAGCCAGTAAATTGCTGAAAGAAGTTAGGTTGGTGGATTAAAACATGTTCACACTTTGTCCCTTGAGAGACACTGGAAATAAATGTTATTTGCGCTGTGCAGCAGTAAAAGATCCAACCAGTCGAACCAAAGGTTGCCTGGGCACCACTGCCATGGGAGCGCTTTTGGTAAGGGCGTCTTTGAGAAGAGGAGCCGTATGTGTGTGTCAGACAGGAGCACTCTGGTGAGATGCAGCAGCACTGTAGGAAATAGTGATGGATGGCACTATGGGATGGAGAGAACATCGTGGGAGTGCAGGAGACAGATGGGCAGAGACCAAATGCTGCGTGGGGTGATTTTACCTTTGGGTGGAGCTCTGCGGTTGGAAAGACCTTGCAATGTGAATCGCTTTCTAGCAAGCGCTGTGCGCTCAAGGTTAAGGCTGGTGGAAGCATCAACTAGGAGAGAGAGGGAGAGGGAAGAGAAATAAGGAAGGAAGGGTCAGCTGTTCAGCTTATGGGAAAGGAAAGGTTAGCACTGGATGACAACTCAAAATAAATAAATAAAATTTTGATTCAGTTCAAGCCTGAGCAAGAGCTAATCAATTAGAAAGGTGACATGAGGTCAGAGTGAATAAACCAGCTGAGCCAAGCAAAGCCCCTGGGTTGAGTTTGGCTCACTGAGTTTTAGTGGAGAACAACAATAAAACAAAACCAAAGAAAAACAGGTGAAGGGATGTAGCTCTCATCAAAGGAAAACACAGTTTAGCAGCAAGCTCATTAAAAAGGATCTAGTGCCTTTTACTATGAAAACACATCATTGTGGTTGGAACGGCAAGGTAGGGAGAAGTAAGAGAAGCCTTGCAGTGCAGGACACAGAGACAGCAAGTGTTGCGAGGAGTCCCCCTCCTGCTGCCCAGCCCTGGCGCTGGGAGGTGCCGTCATCAGCCCCGAGGCTGGTACGCTCTCAGCCTCACCTGCCGAAGGCTGGCTAACAGCCCCCAAAGCTGGCACACGATCCCGCGCCTGACCTCAGGACGTGCTGGGATGTGAGGAGTGCCATGCCAGCAAAGCCACCATGCCAGGCTCCTGCAGGAAAAAGCCAGCCGTGCCGCTGGACAGTCTGCACAGGGATAAGTCACAGACGGATCTAGGTCCTGAGACTCTGGGTTTAAAAGATACTCAGTTACCTGCACTGCAGGAAAGAGGTGGACTGAGATCAAAGCCCCAGATCCATGCATTCCTGCCAAATTCTGCATCTGCCCCTTTCTTTGTGTGGGCAGGAAATACACAGATGGTTTATGGCAAAGGAGCAGGAGAAAAGCCATGTGGTGGCTACCTGGTTCCATGCCTTGGGATTTAACCACTAGCTTGCTCCTCCTCTTTATTTCATATGCTGCCAAGTGAAAATCATCAGAGGCACAAACGAAGACCAGAAGTACAAAGGGAACATGAAGAGACAGTGAATCCACACTTGACGGACAAGCAACAAGACAGACAAGCTGTGCTTCCAAAGGAAAGCGCACCCCATCACTTCCTGACTAGTAGCCAAGATAACGCAGGACCCGAGGTGCCTGCATGCATAGGTGGGTGTAAGGCGAACAGATTTAACAATGCAGAAGTATTACATCAGTGTGGTTCAGCTCCTTCCACCTGGTGGCCTGACTCCAGCCTTGGGCCAGGCAGGTGCATCTGGTGAGGAACTGCTACCGAGCGGCGGCTTCAGCTGTGGGGCTGCCCACGCGTGCCCTGGGGGGCGTTTCTGGCTTTCTGACTGTGTGTCTTGGCCTGGGAGCCGTTCCCTGCCATGGAATGTGTCTCTGATGTTGTCTCCACCTCAGTTATTCCAAACCCCTTCCTTCATTCTGCAGGTATGCCCAATAATCCTGCAATCCATTTCCAGACATAATAAGGAGTAGGTCCTGATGGGCAACAGGTTGAACATGAGCCCACAGAGTGCACTTGTGGCAAAGGCAGCCAACGGCATCCTGGGCAGCAGCGGGCAGAGCCTTGCCAGCAGCTCGGGGGGGACGATGCTTCCCCTCAGTACAAGCGAGACACACCTGAGTGCTGTGTCCTGTCCCGCGCCCCCCAGTACAAGAGGGACGGACATGGACATCCTGAGTGAATCCAGCGAAAGGCCATGAAGATGACAATCCCTGACATGAGGAGAGAGTGAGAGAGCTGGGACTGTTCAGCCTGCAGAAGAAAAGGCTCAGGGCAATGTTATCAATGCATATAAATTCCTGACGGGAGCGACTAAAGAAGATGGAGCCAGACGCTTCTCACTGGAGCACGGTGACAGGATGAGAGGCAACGGGCACGAATGGAAATATGGGAAATTCCATTTTAAGATAGTAAAAAACCTTTTTTTCCTGTGAAGGTGGTTAAAAGCCTGGGACAATGTCCCCAGGGAGATATTCAGAACCCAAGTGGACACCCCTGCCTTGAGCCGGGCAGTCAGACTCACGGGTCTGCAGAGGTCCCGCGGCACTCGGCGCCCACGTAGCTTCAGGCCAGCGAAGCCACCAGCCAGGTCCACCCAGAACACTCCTTTGTATGTAGGTAACTCCATCACAGGCACTTACCCATGAGAATAATGAACTGAAATAGCTTGCCAGTAGTGCCCTCCCCCTCTGTACTACAGAAAGAAAACTGTATTCTAAAATAACCTGTGTTCACGTTAACCGCACAGCTATCGGAGTGTTGTGTCTGCAGGTGGCACACGAGGGACAGCTCTGGCAGCGCCTGCATCTCGCCAAGAATCTGTAACTTTCTCCCCAGAATGAAAACTTATTGCAATGAAAAAAATCTTCTGGTGAATAGCCTATTTTTCAAAGAAAAAATATTCCACTTTCTTTGTTGGGTTTTTTTTTTCACCCTCTCCATTTCTAAAGGGGAAGGGGCCTGCTGTTACTTTAAGCCTGATTTGGACATTAATCTCTTAAGACCTCGCAATTTTGTGGTTTATTTTTTTTGGAAAAGTCTTTGCTCTAACATTTCAAAATACTACCTAAAAAAGAAACTGCTGTTGAAAGATGTTTCTGTTCCTGCTACAGCCAGATGAGATCCAGTTTCTTTTTAGTGTCTATTTTAACCTACGCTGTATAGAATATACCCATTGTATTTGAGTCTTCAAAGAATGGAGGGCCTTTCTGTGACCGCATGTGCATTTATTTACTATACACTAGAGGGGAACCTACACACGGAGGAGGCAAAAAAATCTCTTTGACATAAAGCAGGGAAATTAGTTAGCAAAGTCCATAGACAATCTTAAAATTAAGTACGTCTGGAAACAAACTTAGCCAGGATATAGAAGGTTAAAATACACATACTATTGCCCTCCAAATTCCAATTTTAAAAAACACAAGTTGTACAAATTCATCAAAACTCACACTTAAAAAGTCCTAAACTGGTAACGCTTTTTGGTGTTCAGGAAGTTTCACGGTACAGTCGTTCAGCTTTGTAGCATTGTTTTTTTGATGTTGGGTTTAAACAACATACACCTAAAGTACCGAACTCCATCAAACTCCAGGAATGAGTGTGCAAAAATAAAAATGTCACCCTTTGGAAGCAAAAAGCTTTGTCTCAGAACTCCTACCTCTTTTTTGTCTGGCGCTGGGACTGGAATTCCTGTTTTTATTGTTAGATGCTTCCACGTTTGATGTCTCAGACTTGTTTTCGTATACACTTGATGACTTCCTGCTATACCTTTGGACAAAAGAAACACAAAACCAGTTACATTCCTGCTTAATACCTAGCGCAGCACTGAGCACAGCGCATTCTATTTTACCCTCAGATGTGGAAGCCTAAGGAATAAAGAGCAGGTTTTAAAATGCTGTGTGCTGTAAAAGTCTGCATCTGCGCAGGTACGTATGGTGGGAAACGCCATTCCAGCCCCTGCCCCCTTTCCACGCCCCACAGCACGGGATGCGCTTAGAGAGCGCAGAGAAGGGAAAAACAGAGGAAGAAGCTGGTTGTCTGCACAAGCTCTTTTTGCGAGTCCAACAGATTTGGAAGGAAGGAGTGGGAAGCCAGGTTAGAAAAGAGGATCCCAGTTTTCCATCCTTTGCAGCGTAAGTATATTTGACTCCAGGAGAGAAATGGGTACTGGATGGTCACACAGAGGTCATACCATGCGTAGAGGAACATATGGATTCCACTGGCTCCAGGATCCCCCAACTTCTGTTTCTTCTGCTCTTTGAAAACTTGAATCCAAGTGGAATATCCCTGTTTACAGCTGAGCCAGACGAGGGGATCCCTCTCGCCAGCCTTGTCGGCTGCCACGGGAAGGACCCCCCTGCCCCAGGTGTGTAGGGCATTGGAGCTGCAAGGTTTTCTCAGGGTCCTTATCATCAACGTTTTGCAAATGTTTGGTGGTTTAGTTGGGGTGTTTGACTGTTATCTTTGGCAGACTGCTCCACACATTTCATTGTATCTACACACTTGAAATACTTTTCCCCAAAATGTTCGTTATTAACGTGTATCAGCAATTACATTGCTGTTTCCAATCGACATGTGAACCGTTACACTTAACATTCATAGGGTTTGTCTTGCTGTAAGGAAAGGTCCAAGGTATCATTAAAAACTTAAAAACATTTGGAATACTAGAGATCTGTGAATACCTTCTTTTATAACTACAAGGCAGCCTGGGACTCATTGCTTTGTATTTGAACTTCTGACCTCTTTCTGATGGAACCTTAAAGGAGGTCTCTGTTACCTCCTCCCGCGCTAAATCAAAATGTGATTTTGCAGCCTGATTTCAGGTACAAAATGGGACTCAAAATAAATATGGGAACAAATCCAAAGCACACTCCCATTTCCTTATTCTTTCTTCTCTGTTCCTTCCCAGCTAGGCTGACGTAACTGAGAAACATGCAGCTGACAGAGCTAAAGATTTACAGCTGTGAGAAAGACCAAGAGAACACTCGAGCTTCTCTGAAGCAGCATCTGCAGTAAAACTCCAAGTGTTTGTGTATATCTATGTGCATGGGATATTTTTACATGGATGTATGACTGCATCAGTCTTTTCCAATAAAGCAGATAGTTAAGCAGTTAGAACAATAGTCTATTTAAGTTTCATATGTTTAAATAGATTAGAAACAATACAAAGAGATCATTTCATTACCACTGAAATGCAGCAGCCATCCCTTGAGAGAGATATAGCTGCAACAGATACCGCAGGGCATCTCATTTTAGGATTAAAATGTGGAATTTTGGGGAAGAATTTACAGTGAAAATTTAAATAGATTGAACGGGACTTTTAGACAATCAATAACCACCTGCATTAAGGGCACTGGCTCTGAGTGTCCCTTTTGCTGATACCTCAGCTCCAATCCCGAGTCAGGCCAGCCCTGCCTTATCTCACGGAATTGCTGCCCCCAGTGCTGCGGTGGCATATAAACAAGAAAAGGGATAGTCTTTGTCATCGAACAGATACGGCTCGGGGAGGGGAGGGGAGAGTGTCCTGCAAACACGTTTCCCCAATGTCACAGTACAGGTTTGACAATTCCCAATAAACAGTAGAGTCACTGTAGCACATGGGCAACCCAGGAGAGGGTGTCTACTGGTTAGATAAAATCTCAGTAATTAACTAGCCTCCAACGACTGGCAGAGCACTGGTGATGATGGTTGCTCTTCAGCTAATACTGTCTGCCCCTGGCTCGCTTACAGTGCCTTTCACAACTGGGGCTGCTTAGTCATATCGGTCATAAACACAGACTATGCCCATGTGGGTGGCTATGACAAAATCAGCTTCTTCCTTCCCCTCCTTGCCTCCACCCAGCATCCCAAAACAGGCTGCGGAAGGGGCCCCGCAGTCTGAGGGGTTCACAGCAGCTCATGCGAAGCCACCTTGTGCTGCAGTTCCCCCGTCCTTGCTTCTCTCCGAGACACACATCACAGGGGATCAAGGTGGGCTCTGCTTCCAACAGCCAATAGGACACGCTGAACTTTGTTCCATTCCCAAAAGCCCAGAGCGTTGCTTTTTCATGAAGGGTTACCATATTCTTCCTGGGCCTATAACAACCCAGCATTTGGAGCAGAAGCATCTAACTTCTCCTTCTCCGGCATAGTTGGCAGCATGAGGACAAGCAGCAATTCATTTTTCCTTTGGTTTAGTCCACGCTAGGACAAACAGCTAATCACACAGCCTTTCTTCCTGGAGTTAATTAATTTTTCTCTTGACATATTTTGTCTATAACTTCTGCTCTGAAATTTCTCCTTTTAAGAGCCTTATAAGAGAGACATAAATCTGGATCAGTTTGAAACATTTTTGTGATTGCATTTCATATTTTACTAGAATAATTTTCTCCTATCCCCAACGTGGTTTTGATGAAAGATTTTCACCCTTAAACCTTAAACAAAGCAAATGTAACCAAGCCTAGAGAAAATATGGTGCAGGATTAACAGCACTGCATCTGTTTAAAATTTCTTGCATCGAGTCATAGAGCTCTCAAAGTCTGGCTGTGTCACCTGGGGTGTCTTGGTTTGGTTGATGCTGCTAAAATTCTACAGTGATATTGTGGTGGTGCAGCCCCCCTGGGTCACGTTGCGCTGTCAGGACAAGCCAACATCGTGTGCCTGTCTCGGTTACAAGTGCAGTGAGCTGGGACAATCTGACACTTTCTCGTTTGGTTAAAAGTACAGAGAGCTGGGAGGATGAGTCACTCCCTAAACGTACCCGGAACTCCTGCTGTAGCCCGATCGGGAAGGCACGAGAATTACCTGACAAGAATTGTGGCCAAAAATGGAAAAATATTGACCAAAATCAATAACCTTGCAATCCTGTAAATAGCGATCCTAAGTGGGACACTTTGAGCTCTCGGGGATCCCAGCAGGCTGTGACCCAGCGCCTCCCCCAAGCTGGGACGCCTCTTGGGTGGATTTCGTGAGGTTTCTAAGATCATCTGCTGACAGACGCCAACGAAGAAGAAAGGTTCAGAGATCATCTGCTCACAAATGCCAATGAAGGAGAATAGCAAGTGATTCACTATAACTAGATTTCGCGAGGTTCAAAGATCATTTGGAACCAATAATTTACTACAATTTGCAAAAAGAGAAAATTTTGATCATAGGTTAACATCTATATCTCTGTGTGTATGTGTGTGTGTTTACGTGTGTGTGATTTGATTTAGGAAACTCTGACATAAGTCTCGTGTGAATCTTGCCCTTTTCAAATTTTTAACTAAGTCACTGTGTTGATTGTAACAAATTTTATTAAGTCTCTCTGATAATTGGCTGATGATTAAATATTGTTTAAAAAATCATACAGCCTAATCCTGTGATTTATGGTAATATTGTTAATAAATCTTAAATTGCTGCTACCTCAAAGTTGTGTAGGATCCAAAATGACTCATTTTGCAACAAATTGGCATAGTGGGCAGGATGGCAAGTAGTGCCACCAATTACTTACGAAAGCACGGTATTAATCCACACCTGGCTTTTCAGGAGAAAGCATCTGTGATAATTGGTATGACTGCAAGGGGCAGAGAAGCAGCTAGATGCTGCGAGGGTTCAACCAAGGATGGAGAATATAAAGGTATAATTTGTAAAATTCTGGGAATGCGTTTAGAAGAGGCATACCAGGAAAGGAAAGAAACCAATAGTAAGATGAAAGATATGCAAAATGAAACAGAGGGACGTAAAGCTACTGAACTGTTGTTATCTTTAAGAACGGAACAACTGCAAAAACAACTTCAGGAAGCTCATTTAAAAACACAGAAGTTAGAAGAACCTGTTGAAATGATGTTAATGGAAGCTCCAAAACCTCTCGACGTAGTTCAAATTAGAAAGCTAACAGTATCCCCTGAAGATTGGGATGGTAATATTCGGGATGATTCAAATAATAACGGTTCAGATGAAGATAACCCCCTCCCACCTGCCTGAGCCTCCCCAGTGCACCACTAGACCAATTATAAAAACAGACAAAACTATCGGACCAGGGGGTGGTGCAGGAAACCACACTAGAAAAAAGATCCCATTCGATCCAATTCAAAAGGCCAATTTGCAGGAACACTACGGCCATAAGCCCAGAGAAACTCAAACAGAGTATTTGTGGTGTGTGTGCTTATCCAGAGGGGACAGAATTTTATTAAATGGGGGTGAATCATACAGATATTGGGGACCAGATATCTTTTTAAATGCTGGCCCCAACCCCCCAGACGATTCCCATTCAATAACAAGTAGGGTGGCATATTGGGCTGGAGGAATAGATGCACCAGAGAGAGGAGAACCGCCTGTAAAATCTCTAGGTGAAGTTTCAGTTGGAGCGACAAAGCTGCCTGTACACAGGCTGTGCATGAACGGGCTCCCCGTGATGTTCCTGTCTCAACAACCGTACACTTTGCCATACTGAAACCATTAATTAGGGGAGCCCCAGCTGTGCTGAAACCTTACCTCGTTGCAAAACGAGACGAAATTAAAAGGGACAGAGAATATAATGCCCTCTTAGCTGTAGAGGCTGACGGCAACGCCGCACAGAGAGCCATAAGGCATCTTCCCGCCCAGGCAGAACTGCTGCGGGACAGCATAAATCACGGAGGAGAAATGGGATGGGATAATGTGTCCAGAGGAACAAAAAATACAGGTCAAAGTGTTAGGTTAAGCAACCACTCCAGAGGGGCTCTTGGGAACTGAAACCCATCGATCGACAATTGAGGGTCTGGGATGAAAGGAATGAATTGTGGAGACAAGCCCTGGCAGTGGGTGTTCCCAGAGCTGCTACTCATAAACAATCGACTGGAGTTATTTTAAGCTTGATGGAAGCTTTTCAAAAGCAAGACATAGCACTGTCACCTGCCACTGCTTCCCCTCAATTGGCCCCCAAGAGACCTCCCAACCTTTCTTTTCCTCCATGAAAGGAATTAAAGGAATTGCAGGAACAGAAACTAAACAACAGGCAGACCCCAGCCAGTTATTGAACTTGCCTGTCCGGAAATTTGATAATTACCAATGGATAAGCGATGATGGCCCTTATATTATACTTCTCATAGGTCCTCATCAACAACGAAATTAATTCCTAATGGATACGGGAGCACAACAAGATGCCGAGAAGCTGGGCGTACGACCCAGATGACACAGAGTTGAAGTCACTGGAGTAAACGGAACAAGTGCTATTTGCCAAACTGTAAAAGTTAAATTATGGTTCCCTTGTGAGAAGCGCGTGTCGTCTACTCACTTTGCAGTTAAAGAACACAAGGGAAATATTTTGGGTTTCGATGTTTTCAACGGCAGAACCTGGCACGTGCCAAATGGCAGCGTGTGGCCCTTCGGTTCAAATGTCGACCCCAACCCTGAGAGAATGGGGCAGCTGCAGGGCCTGCGCTCTGCAGTCCCCAGTCCAGAGATCACCGATACACCACAGTACCTGGCTTCTGCTGTGGCACAAAAGGAATTTCTGAGGTAATAGGAGATTTTGAAAAAAAGACAAATTATCTCCAGAACCCACTCCCTATATAACTCACCTGTCTGGCCAGTTCAGACAGCAGCCGGGAGGTGACATTTAGCAATTAATTACCAGCTCCTGAATGCTGATACAGCCCCGCCAACAGCTGCTGTACCCAACGTTGCAAACTGAACAGCTACTTCACAAGCAGCTGCACATCCACGGATGGCAACGCTAGACGTGAAAGATATGTTTCTTTACCCTTACAAGAAAAGGGTAAAGAGAAATTTGCTTTTACTCGGGAAGGTGTACAATGTACCTTTAACAGACTCCCACGGGGATATAAACATTTACCCACGATTGCTCACGCTGCGCTTGCTGAACTTTTACAGATAGTCT
This sequence comes from Dromas ardeola, assembly GCA_013398915.1. Classification (NCBI taxonomy): domain Eukaryota; kingdom Metazoa; phylum Chordata; class Aves; order Charadriiformes; family Dromadidae; genus Dromas; species Dromas ardeola. The sequence continues at coordinate 475,066 of VYZM01010018.1, read as the reverse complement.
CCCTCCCTGGAGCTGTGACACTATACCAGTACTCAGATGATACTCTGATTGGAGGAACTTCCCCTGCGGCCGTGGGGAAGCGGCGGCAGCAGTGCAGCAAGCACTACTCGAAGCAGAGGTTGAGATCCCACCTGAGAAATGTCAAGGAGCAGGTAAAGAAGTAACATTTTTAGATACTTGGTGGATTGCAGGTAGTGCAACAATTCCACTGGACACCCTAAGTAAAATAGAACAATTGCAGACACCCCAATCTAGAAAAGAATTACAACCGCCCACGGGTACTTTAGGTACTGGAGGAAAAATGCACCTGGATTTTCTATCGCTTTTACGAAAGGGAAAACCATGGAAATGGGACCCAAAACATGAAGAGGCAGTCAAAAGCTTAATACAGGAATTAAAACCCTATCATCACTGGGGCCAGTTCACCCCCACGACTCTATTACAGCAGAATGGGATTTTGCAGGACATGGTATTTATTATAATCTATTCCAAACTGGCCCTGACAAACCAAAGACGCCTTTATTATTCAGCTGTACTGCATTTAAAGAGACAGAAGAGAGACACTCCTAGAGGGAAAAGGGACTTTATCTTTAGTCCAAGCAGTTAAACAAGTTGGTTTAACTTGGTTACTATGGGGTAACCCGTTCGGAAAAAAACCACCAAGACTTGTATTGTTTTCCCTTTCCAGGAATGATATCAGGACTGACACTAACACACCTCTCCTGGAGATGGGGTCAGCCACTGGAGGACTGCTTATCCTTCTCGCAGGAGCAATCAGCATCAGCATAGACCAAATTTGGCTGATAAGCCAGCAAGCCCGACGCACGGGGTGGGGACGCTCACTTCCTTTAATTGTGCTAATCAATACGGTAACTATCGTACATTCTGCACCATACGTGTTTGTGAGTTGTGGGTGCAATCTACTGTAACAGCAATTATAACTTACATTAAACTTGCCCAGCAATTGGGTCATGACAAAAATTTGCTTACAGCTCCATTTAACATCCTGGAAATGTTCCAGTACAATTTGTCTAAACCCGAGTTAATGCAGAGCGTATGATTCTTTTGCAAAACCAAACGATCCTCTTTGAAATGAATTCTGCATTGCGATTTTAGTTTCCCCATGAGCAAAACCTTTATCTGCATTTACATGTCTTTAAAGAATTTGAAGACAATTGCGTAAGTTCGTACCCAGGAAGCTAAACACATAAAACTAAGAGTTTATGTACTGCAAAAGCACAAAGGCAAGACAGAACACGGCCCTGGTATGCCATGATAGCTGTGTTACCTGCTGGTGTTGGAGGACTCCATTGGTGCGTGGTACACACTCTCGGTGATTCTTTGGTGCAGTTGACTTGCTTCTGTTAAAGAAAAAGTAAAAAGAAATTACTCCAAACTGTGTAAGTTGCTTCCTGGTTTGCACAGAAGGCGGGAGAGAGAGAGGGAAGTAGGAGAGGAGAGATTTGGACTGCTGCTGCAAGCAAAATGGAATACTCGCGCTTGGAGAGAAAGGCGCATGGTAATCTTAAAGGCTGAAAATTTAGCTCACCCAAACAGCTCTTCTACCCATATTTTTTCAGTGCAGAAGAGATTTCTGCCCCTACCACCTTCTCTTTCCTCTGTACCTCTTCCTCACTCATGGCACAATATGAATCTAGAGAATAGACATATTGACATTTTTCCCAGAATCCAAGTTTTGTGGCTCACAGCTCTGTCTGGATTTAGCAACACGTGTACATCAGTCCTTTGGCACACACAGCCACCTAGTAGAATATATCCCCATCCCTCTAAGGAATGCTTTTGCTCAGCATCCTGGACAAACAGCAATAATAAAATGCTGTTCAGATGCCATTTGTTCGCTCTTTTTGCATATCCGCAAGGTAGCAGCAGACCCATTTGTATCTATGTCCAGTAACTGCTGAGTGGAGAAAGATGATAAGAAAGATGCTGACAACCTGGTTTTCAGGGCGAGGAGAGTCAGACTCTGAGCAATGGAAGGAGCTGCTGTCAGACTCTCAGCTTGCTGAGATCCCAGGGCTATTTCACTCTGGAAGAAGATGAAGCTCTTGTCAATGAAAGGAGAACAGACAAAGGGACTGGGGCAGCTCTGAAAGACTAAAAAAAGTCTTTTATGGGTAGGAATGTTGGGATAAAGGAGCACTCTGGGCGGGGAGTCGGAAGTAGCTCCATTCCTGGTTTTGGCAACTGATTCACAGCCTCGCAGAAATCCCTTAAACTGCCTCTGTAATCCCTTTGCCTGCAAGAGACAATTATGGTCTTTGGGATCCACGGATCAAGGTGTCACCCAAAGCCTCATTAGCATTCCATGCTCACTGCAGTATACGATAGGGGGTGTATATACGCGACTTGTTTGGACACTAATGACCCACATGTTAAACTATTTATCACATACCTTTGGCCACCTTCTTTGCCCTTTACTCACTCAATAATGTCAGCTGGTCCCTTCCAACATTCCAACCCCCTGTGCAACTCCTAACAACAGTCATTAAAAATAGCCCAGACAAACAAATGTATCCCTCGTCCTTCTCTCATTACACCACGCTGTTGGAGAAATATCCAGTCTTGGATTAAGCATGAATTAAGGCCTCTTTTTTCATGAGTCATTGGAAATAGAAACAACTGTTTAAAGCCACAGGACAAAGCATTTGTTTCCTGCTGTCAGTATTGTCATAAGGGCTTCATGTGATCATTTGGGAAAAGGCAATGGGAAGAGGTGCAATAGCATATAAGATACAATTTCTGCCCTCTGACTGCTGTTTTGCTGGATTCGCAATGAAGGAAAGCTGGACTTTGCTCATAGAGTAGGGTGAAAGACATCGTTGGACATTCTCAAGACCAGACTGGATAAAGTCTTGAGTAACCTGGTTTGACCAATGACTGACTGTGCTTTGAGCAGGACGTTGGACTACGATGTCCTGAGGTCCCCTGAAACCCAAAATATTCTAGGATCCTATGATCTTAAGACAAAACAATAATGGATATCAAAAATAAATGTTTTCCAAAACTTTCAGTCTTGATTCCTGCATAGTTTTCTCTGGATAATGCATAGTAACCCTAGCACATAGATCTTCCATGCTACAAAGACTTCACAAATGCTCATCTGGGTGACACACAAGCTTCTTTTTCCTTGCCTAGAAACACACACAGGATTAGCACGCTGGCCTACTAAACACATATATTTTTGCCATAATGTACTCTTCTCTTCTGCGGTGGCCTAAGTAAAGCCAGCTTTTATACTTCAGAAGTAAATATTACAAACCATATCAGAGAGTCCCTAGATCAAGTCCTGAAACTGCGCTGATAAGAATCTTGGGTTCTTTCCTCAGCAGTTCCTGCTGAACTGGCCACAGTGAAATTCAGAATAAAAAGGAGAAAGAATGAAGACAAGAATAGTAAGGAAAGACCTGAGTAGTAAGCATTGTAAATAAGTATATTGTTATGGATTGGATTAAATCACTGAGGCTAATGTGCATAGTTGTTTCCCTCCACTTAAGGAGGTTGTAAGAATTCATTGTCTTTGTGAAACAGACAATTAAAATAAAGGTGACCTCTAAAGTTAAAGCAGAGGCACAAGCTTCCACCTAGGACAAAGTCTGCTTAGGAATCTGAAGAATGTGGGTGGAGAGGCTTTGCTGGCGTTGCGTTAGAGAGAGGTGTGTGTATGAGAGAAGCAGAAAATGACAGGTCAAGGTGAGAAGCAATGCCAGAGCACAGGAACAGTCTGTACTGGACACAGCTATGGGATTTTGTCCTGAGAGAGCCTGAAAAATGCCCTTTGGAGCTCTGTGCCTTCTTGCTCATAAACAGAACAGCATCTCAGATAGTAAGAGAACATAGTGATGAAAGCTATCTGGAATAACCAAACTGAATTTTATCAGTTCTTGGGTTCGATATCTTACATCGAAAAGAGTGTCATTATTTTAGGTACTTATGAGGCTTCAGTCACTCGTGTTGAGGACATCACAAACCACCTTCATAGTGACATCTCTGTGAGAGAGGGAAATGTCATTAATAGTGTTTTACAGGGAGGTCACTAAGATAAAAAGATGGGATAACTGGTTGACGGGTGAGTGACTAGATTTAAAATAAAAACCCTCAAAACCCAACACAGCAAAACAAACAATAGGATGGAGAGGAACAGTTGCTGTTTCTGGTCATGCATGTCGAAGATCTTTTGTGTCAGGTCTTGTGAGAAGGCACAGAGTGAAGACTGGGACCCCATCTCCCCACATGCTGATGTAAATGGGTGATTCCAGGGTTGTGGCTTGAGAATGAGAAAGAGGAAAATCATGTTCCTCCAGCTAACTGCGAATGAAATAATTATTCATGGCATTTCTAAAGTTATAAGAAATTTTCTTGGATCAGGACAAGGGTTTAAATCCCAGCAGTGCTGCAACCACCCAACTGATCCTCACACAGAAGATCTGTTCTTGCTGATTTCAGTGGTGGTACTGGACGGCCCTGTAACTCATCCCAGCTCCGTGTTGTCATACACAGCTACAGAAGGAAGGCAACATTACCGGATCTCACTCTGTGTCTCCTACCTCTACATGCTTCCAGTTGTCCTGTCAGGACTTTGCGAATCTCTGAAATCCAGGTGTTTTTCAGCTCAACAGAAGATGCCTGAGAACAGAAGAGGAGAGCAGATCTAGTTAAAGGATGCTGCCATCACCTGCCTGCCCCAACCTACACTTGGTCTCAACTTTCCCAAGGAATGGAACACTGTGGCCAGCTTTGAGCAAAGCAGAGGAAGCTCTTCAAGATGGAAAAATTTACCATGAATCTAGGTCCTGTCCTTGCTTTTCTGTCCAGCGTTCCAAGTGATTTCCCACTACTTTGTTTCCTCTTTTACCCAAAATCATGACCATTTTCACAATGATAAATTGGTAGGTTGAGTGCCAACGCAACAACGAAGATTCCAATGGCTACTGTTTCTTGAGTGTACAGGACAGTGAAAGTCATGAAACTGAAAACTTTCTTAAAAACAATTCAATTCAAAGGAAGTATAGTCCTTGGAAAAAAAAAAAGGATTGTTGTTACCTGAATGATATAGACCTCTTCTCTGCCATTATACCAGATCTCAAACTTCTTGTTATCCCCTTTTACATTTTCTGTAATGCCCACAGTGCTCATCTGTTTCAAAATAGAAAAGCAGCAGCTGGAATCTGGAAAATGTCAATAGTCTTTAAACTCTTTATCCTCTAAGAAGCGTTTTTAAAAGGCTGCAGTCACTTCTGCACCTTAGGGAGTCATTAAAAGTAAAATCCAGAACATGTTATTTCTCAACATGTAATTTATCATTCATCTTTTTAATTGCCATAGAAAAAGAAAAAAGTGCTCAAAAGTAACGCAAGCTAATGTCTGATCATGAGTTTATCCTCTTTGCTTTTTTGCTTGAATTGTGTGTCAGTTTTCAACCCTATCCTGGCTTTTGTCCACCTATACAAACTTTCAGTTTGAGGAAGATTGTATTTTCAACTTGGCATCACTGAGACTGAAGAAGAGAAGGAATGGAACAGGGCTTTGTGAGATTTAACAACTCATCTGTAACTCCAGACAACACAAAAACCTCAATATAGTTTCAGGAAAATTAAAAGAAAGAGGTGAGCAAGGAACTAAGTGCCTAACTAGGCAAGACGAACAAGGAACTGAAGAAAATAATTCTAGATTTCTTAAATGATAGATTCTTAACCACAATTTTGAAGTCCAGCTGCTACTACACTTACCAGCTTCCCATCTTCTACCTTTATTTGTTCGTGCCCCTTGTTCTGATTTGCCTCAGCGTTAGATTTGAAGGTTTAAACAGCTATGCCATCATTCCTGCTCTCTCCACGGGAAGAAACTTCAAATGTTTATATGAATTGGTCCACTCCTTGAACCAGGTTCTATTACAATTCCTGTCTGGTTACCTCGTAATAAGTTTGCAGCATTAAATTGATGACCCATGTTAGTTGTCTGAAGTCACAAGTGTCACGCCAATGTGCTAAAAGGGAAAATCTGGCCTACTTGTGAAACTCACCTTAACAGAAAATGTCCTGACTCATATCTGGAAATGTCACTCTTGCAAATACAAGGGCACTTCTACTGCACTGTGATTCATCTGTAGCTATTATTGTCACAGAATATATCTGCTCAACTTATGTTAAAAGTAAAACTCACAATAGAACTGAACTTGGAGGACGCTTATAGGCAGAACAATGACAGATGCAGGTCCATCCCCTCTTGCTTCTCTTTATGGGATGCTGGGCAAGAACACAAAAGGTGCCCATTTGTATCAAGCTGCAAAACCAAGGTTCATGTCTGGAGTTGCAGGACGTATGTCTGGGTCTGTCTCCAGATCAAAATTAAATGGAAACTTTCATTTACTCAGGGGTGCAAGACAGCTCCCGAAATGTGTACCTTCTTCAAGTCTCCACATGGAAACATTCACAGGAACACCAGATCTATTTCTCTCCCCCTACCATTACCACATTTCTTACCTTTAAAGAATTTTTAAAGCTGTATGAAGCCGTCTTCTCATGGCCATCTGTGTTCTCCTCCCGTTTCTTGCAGAAAAGTAGCATCTTTGTATAGAGGAAGAGGTGTCTCTGCATCGGTTTGAATCTAGCCAAGTCCTTCACTTTGTTGTGCCCCTTCTTGTGGTCAGTCCACACGTTGAAGGAACCTTGCATCAACAGCTTGCCAAGCTCACTGACATCCCCCTAGCAAGCAAGGAAAAGAGAGAGCCTACATCACGTTCAAACTTGGGTAGTCCCAGGCACAGCTCTTTCCCCAAGTGGTGTTTAAGCTTCCAGGCAGGGGCATGGGCCTAGGCATCCCTCGTGTTGGAGAGTGGACATGTTACAGCTGGAATCCCATCTGCACGTGTCTCCTTGACAAACCTGTGTGGTTTCTTCAGATAACCATTAACCCATTGTTTCCACGTCCATAATTCCCAGTTTGTCTCCCCATTCATAGTTAGTGTCTAAGGTCTGTCTCAGGACCTCTTTGGACCTGACACACAGGCTGCCCCCTCTGATGACCTCAGAGGAAGCATCTTCTGACAAGAACTGGGTTTCAAGACTCCTGACTCTGTGGCAGTATGAAGGCCCCGTGCAGACCAGATATCCAAGCAAAGGCCCTGGCTCTGCAAGGTCAAGGTTCATTTTCTGCTCTGCTATGAGCTGCTTCTATCCCTGGGCAAAACCTTGGAAGATGCTTAGATGTCTGAAGACACAGATTGGTGTCTAGAGGTATGTAGGTGTGTAATTCCCTCAAATTACAAAATAGTCTTTAAAAGCTTTGTCAATAGTTTCTTGGCTCACCATCTGCAAACTATGCAACGCTGCACAGCCTTGGGCAAAGGGAGTAAATACACCAAGGAGCCAAGGAAGTACCTGAGGGAGAGAGAAACTAGGCAGGAACCAGACCTTTCTAGGTTAAAGCCCTTGACTGAGGACCACTGATAGGTAAATACTTCAACTGATATAAATATTTGGCTCAGATGCCAGCCGCACAAACATTTATAGCACAGTTCAGTACTAAAGAATGTGGCAACGTGTGGATAGAGGACACGGCAACATCTATATGGTAATGGGCTTCAACAATGATATGATAAACATAATTATCCTAGCAGCAGGTTTTTCTAGGAGGGCTTTGTATAATACGTTTAAGGAATAAGCTCAGTGCATTATTAAAGTACTTATTTTCAACACTTATATGTTCTGTTGATTACAAGGTGAAGATGTGGGCTCCAAGTGGGAATGTCTGATTTCTCGAACTCCAGCTTGCAGCCTGTTCTCCCTCCCACTCCCCATCGGCTACCCCAGATCCAACTGCAATTGATTAGCTACTTTTCCACTCCATATCAGGGTATTATTAGACGCTCCAAAGCATTCAAAAAGCCTCAGTAATTTCTGTAACAGTCTCTCATGTCTAATACATAGAGCTGGATTTTTTATTTGTGCACAGAGGACTGTGTGTGTTTGTATGTGCATGCAGGTGTAACCTGCACGCCTGTGAACAGCACGTTGATGAGACGTAAACCTAAATAAAAATTCAAACAAACGTATTTTCCATATAGTTGTGGCAATGGTGAGAGGCTCCTGTCACTCCAGGCACTTTTCGATAGGGCACAGAGATCCACACGGTCCGTTCAACTCTTGTGATAGGTCCATCTCCTCAGCCTTGGATCTAGGATTGGGACTATAGCAAGTGGGAGGCTGCCACTGCAGAGAGGAAGGATGGAGAGGGATGGCACTCTGCAGCAATCCCACAAACGACTTTCAATATTAGCCCACAAGCGCTGGACACTCTCTTCGGTGTGGGCAGCAAATAGGAGAACGCTGTTTCTGGTAACTTGTGCCAGTGAACAGCAATGTTCGGTCCTAAAGGAAATGCATTTAAAATGGAGGATTTGATCACTATCTCAAATATAATTATTCTCTGTTAGAACAATACACTGTATCTCATGTTTATGGAAGATGAGAGACACCTAAGAATGGCTTAAGTGCCGCATAACTCATGGACAAACTACCCAGGCCAGACTGCATACAAACGTTAGGGTGACAGACATCTCTAAAACTTCTTCTCTCCAAGCTTTAATCTACTTTTTTTTGTGGCTTTGACTAAAAATAAAAACAAACAAAACCAACCCCAAACTTACAAGGTAGCAATTTCTTACACAAGAGTTCAGCTCCTCAAGTCTGCATGTGCACAGGTCCGAGGAGCAGAATATCCTATGCAATTAGGAGCGTTCAGCAGCTGCCACAAAACCTGCTTTTCTCCTTCTCTGGAAGGTGTTCTAGCCAAGTTTTTCTGTCATGCCTGTGTGGGAAAGACTCCACAAGATGGGGTGTGGTTTCATGAGCTATGGGAGGTGTTTATTTGGCATCACAACTGAGGACCTGGGACAGGTGGAACAGGGAGAAGAAATTATTGCGTTCATTCTCTTTCACACTTTCACCCCATTTAATGATCATGTAACAAACCACCTCAGGAATGCTGCCGGCATCGGGCTACACAGCAGCCACGTTCTGCTTTGTCACGGCTTTCGGTTCAGCTAACAAAGCACAGGCGAATATCTAGTCCTTGGAGCTACTATCTGGCATTTCATGGAAGGCTGGCAATTCAGAAGTAGAAGGTGAAAAAGAACTGGAATGCTGTGTTGAATTCCTGAGTACAAAGCTACTCTGAGATTTGAAAGTAAGGAATAGGCAAAAGGATGACCTCAGCATTTATATGGATAGGAATCTGGATAGATCCCCCATGCTCACAATAGTATGTTACCGTTCTTGGAGAAGCTCTTCTAGCCATCCCTTACAGAACTGTTTAAAAACAATTTTTTGTAAACTTGCTGTGACTACATACATTTAAACTGGGAAACGCAGGAGGAAAGCTACCTCTGTCTTTGGGGATGAACCAGAAACAGTGGAAACTGGGGAAGTAAAAGATGTGCTGTATCCATGAGCTTCCCATGCCCTTGTTGACTGGTCCAAGTCTGCAATAATAATATCCAGACTTTAATGAGTCTTTCTAAAATGAATCTCTGAGGCACTCAGCCGTAACCAGAACGGTTTCGAGAAGCTTTCACAAACTATCTCTCCTGACACCTAGAAGGCTGAAAAAACTCACTGCTGAAACCAAATGGACTCGAACTGATAACACCACACAGGAAGAGTCCTATCCTTCCCACAAATACAAATGAAGACTTGATTGCTCCAAAAGAGAAACTGTTGAGCAAGGTGACATGTTCAGCAACGTGCAAGTTACCAGTTTGCGCAGCAGTTGCTGGAATCCCCAGCCGGCTGTCAGGGCAACCCGTCATTCAAACAGTCACATCAAGCAAAGCCACCCTGAGAACTGAGAACGGTGGCACCAGGACAAACACACCTGTCCCTAGAAAATACATAAAAGAAAGTCTGGAGAAACCTGAGAGCAGCAGAGATGTGTCTCTGTGTTCATTTATACGGCTCCAGGAGAAAGTGCTAGAAGGGAAAGTTTGTCTACTGTGATGGAAAAGTGAGCACAAGCTTTGCCACTGTCTTTAAATAAAACAAAACAGCTTCGCAACAGTAGGAAAACTAAAAGGAAAACTGACTACTAATCATAGAATACCAGGTTGGAGGGGACCTTGAGGGCAAGAACTTGCATTTTCATTTCAAATGTAATGCGCAATACACAGGAACACCTCCAACTGCGTACAGCAGTGGATCCATGACATAGAGCCAAGCAAGCAGTTAAATTCATTTATAAAATAATGCTGACAGAGGGCACGTTCTCCTCAGCTACCAGATGCAGATGCACTTACACCAAAGAGAGAACTATAGAAATGAAAACTCCTGAAGCCACTCCATCCTGCAAAGCACAGACGAACTCTTCCCACTCAGCCACAGCCAGCGCAGACCCCAGCACTTTCTCGGGAAGTCACATTCTGCACAAAATACCGTTTTTCTGGTGTCCAGTCCTGTTACTCTGATCTAATAATTCTTTGAACCCAGCTTCTCAGTACATTTTTTTTCCTTGACATTTTCACCCTGCAGCTATTTCAAAACGGGCAACCACATCACCCTCAGGCCTCACTTCGCAGGCGCGTTTCTCCGCATGCGTCAATCAGTTCCACTTCTCACTTAAAGGCCCGTTTGATGTAGGCATCACTAGTTCTCAAAAGTCATATGACTTCAACGGAGCTTCATCAGAGAGATATATACACATTTCTGGCCTTTGATTTGTACTGTGGTGGTTATTTCAGATAATGAGCTTGCCAGTCACTGGGATGGATTCTATTACCCACTTTAAATGGAAGCCACATTTTCATCCCTCAGTGCAAAAGATTTGGAAACACTTGAGTTGTATAGCCATTACAAAGCTTCAGCAAATTGCTTGTGTCTGTCACCCTACAAGTGAGTGTCGGGGGCGGTTACTCAGAAGGACTGCATTTGTCCCACTTCCTCCCCACACTCACACCTCCACAGGACCTGTATGTTGACATGTGCTTTTGGTCACCGCGACATGCCACAGAGTGGCATCCTTCAAGAACGTGGCGCAGGCTCCTGCAAAGCGTACCAGCCATGGGTACAGCGTGGTCAGTGCTGAAAGGAACATTGGGTGGGTCAAGAGCAGAGTAAGAGCAACAGTAAATGATACCTCATATCCTGTGATCGCTATCTGGTGCATGGAGTCATTTACTGATTTGATGATATCAAGCACTGTGGCCAGAGCTTCTTCCAATTCAGCGGTACCCTCTGAATTCTTGCTGCACTTCAGCATTTCCTGATTAAAAAAAAAAGATATGAAAACCACTTGAAAACTTCTTATACCAGAAGCCATTATAAGACAATCCTCCCTGAAATTTCCACTGCATAGACAAAGTAACAGAACTATGGGGCGGGGGGAAGAAAAAAAGGAAAACACCAAATGGGACATTCACCAGGATTGTCATTGAGGACATACATTTTGACCTTTTGGATATTTTCAAGTTTTATGGGTTCATTTAAGATGAGACAGGACCATTCTGACATATTTACAATGAACTTCCTGCATGTCACAGAATTACCTCTGGGATTTTTTACTCCACATCTGCTAGAAAAAAAGCTCAATCTTAATATAATGATTTCAGGTGTCTGAGAATTCACCATTTCCCTTTGCAATTTGTTCCACAAGGTACTTATTGCCGCTGTTAAAAATATAAATTAATTTCTAGTCTGAATTTGGCAGGTTTGACATTCCACTCATGGAGTCTTAGCAAGCGCTTGTCAGATAAAGAAATTTTGCAAGTCACTTCCTGCGTAGATGCTTGTAGACATATGATCAAATCACCTCACAAATCTTTCATCCTTAAATTAAATGAGATTTCTTTAACCTGTAGGACAGGTTTTTCAGCTGTTAATTTTTTGGGGAAATAGGCCAGATTACTATAAATCTTCCCCACCTCTTATTCTCTGCCTTTTGCACTACAGTCTACAGATCTACATCTGCAAATCGGAAAACCTTTTTTAAGACACAGTAATTTTGAAGAACCAATGCTGACCTCTAGCAAAACTTCATCAAACAATATATTCTACTTGAAATAAGGGAAGTTATTCCATCTTCCAACCCTTGCACAAGAGACAAGTTAAGAAGCATGTGCCCAAAGCAAAGAAACAAACAAAACGTTCTGAGGGCTCAATTTCTGTAATCACTTCACATACAGAGATCCTACTTAGAGTGCCAAATATTTAGGGCCAACGATTTATGTAGCGCAGCACAGTTCCTTACTGACTCCCATTTTCCTACACTTTTAAACGCTCCTGCTGCCAGGGAAAGAGTGCACCATCTTCACAGATCTCACAATCCCTGGCAAAGTAAGTGTCCCGTGCCAACGTGGTGTTGTTAAATACAAAACTGGTCTGACCAGCTTCAGCCCCAATGGCTGCAACCTGGTTTGCCTGAGAATTTTACTCCTTGATCTAATCTTGGTTTTATTTACAGTCATATTTCAAATTAAAAGTAGAATCTGGTTTACTCTTGCTCTTCTGAAGACCTTGACATCTTCTTCCTCGTCACAGAATAGTTTCAAGAAATAGAGCCAAATTTACTTCTGTATTACATTGATGTAAGTCTACTGGAATCAGTGAAGTTGCGTCCTTGTTAATATCCCGCTTCAGTATTTGGATTCTACAGTTTTGTGTAAAGTCAATAAACAGATCGCAGAAATACTGCACAAGTGAACAGCCAGCCAGCTCCTCACATGGCTTAAACTGGCACAATTTGAGCAGTGCCATGGTAGCTATTAGCAAATAAAACTGCAGCCTAAAACCTTCATTGCAAATTTCACACTCAATTTCATGACAGCACACAACACTTCATTAAGTCCAGGAGCTTGAGAACAGCATGTAATTTACCTTCCTGACTTTTCCATAAGGAAAATAGTATTTTTAAGAACTGAGGAGATGAAGACAGAAAATTAAGCCACCATCTTCAAAAAAATGTCATTGGTTTGAGAGCGTATATTTCCAGTTGCCCAGTTCAGACCAGAATTTCAAGCATGGACCACTCAGAGTCCCAACCAAATCAAGAGGGAAGTTCACAAATTCATCCCGTGGAAAAGTTACAGACAATTTGTTCCTTGCCGGGTCTTTAAAATGGAAGCACCAAAAGGGAGTGGCTCCTTCAGAAAGGTTTGAGTCACAACCATGGGAAAATATCAGGTTCAGAGAGCTGGAAGTTTTGTTAATCAGGGGCAGATGTCAGAGACAGGGTTTAAAGCATCAGCTCCCATTTTCAAACTGTAAGACCATATACTGATCCAATAAAGCCAAATTCAATTTCTTTTTAAAGATAAATAAAATAATAAAGACAATAAAATACGTACTATATAAAATATCTTACTTTTTTATATATATATATATATAGCAGTATATATATAATTATTTACTGCCATTCCTTAGTATGTAAGTACTGCTAAGTAATAGCAGTACTTATTCTGAAATAGAAGTCCTTCCTTTGAATGCTTGTTACCATTTTACACCCTAGCATTACACAATATTTGTTGAAGAAGCGGGAGAGGATTTATTTCCAGGTAGTCCTTCGGAAAACAACGCTGGTGGGCAGTTCGGTAAGTAAAACAAGCTACGCGTTGGAGTTCTCTGCGCTGCCATGGAGAACTTACCTTTAACAGCAACTGGTACTTGGTGATTCTCTGGACTGGCTTTAAGAGATAAGCATCTAACGAGAGCTTATGATCCAATTTACGCTGGCATTCCTGCAGAAGACAATAGGGAAGAAAAATACAAGTGTTTCTTGAAGGACAGGCGAGACACCAAGCTCCTTATCGTTTGGCAATCTGCAGGTTAATGTTTGTTAGGAGACATCTGCACAGCAGCGTCCAGCGCACGTAGTGCCACAGTGAAAATACATCTAAACGAGCACTAATGTTTAGGTTCAGCTTAGTGTCAAAACCTGGCATGCCCTGCTCGTGAGGCTGCAGCCCTCCGGGGTCTGCAGGGGAGCCGGCACCTCTCTGGCTCGGGCACAGCCCGAAGGGCAGGCGCCTGCCAGGGGCCGTGCCCGCTCCTCCGCCGGCCGGGCTCCTGGGGAGCACCCGGGCACAGCGGCAGGCACAAAACTCTATACATTCTGCTAAGTTCACGAAAGAAAGAAGAGATACAGAAGGAAAACAAGCTTTGATGGTCTTGCACGGCTAGTCTGCAATGAAATTCCACCTGAAAAAAGATGCTGTCTCCACACTGTCTCCAGAGGGCTTCAGACCTCGGCTTGTTCTGACAGTATTTTTCATATATTTGGAGGTCCTCTTTCTGCAAGAAACGGAGAGTTTAAGTAAGGTAAGAAAAAAGAATCCACAGAGCATCACGTCAAAGTCACACTTTTCGTACCTTCCATCCTAACACGTGAAGTGATTAATTCATTGTGATAACTCTGTTTGTAAAAAACGTACTGAAGCTTCCAAACTTGCCTTTTATCCCTGTAAAGCTAAATACACCTGATAGTGAGATTTCTTTTCTCTCACTTTTTGCACAAAGCAAGATTCCAGACTGGAAGACACGTAATCTAATTGCAAAGCTGTTATCTTCCAGAGAGGGGAATAGATGGTTTGAAAACAAAAAGAGCACTAGAAATGTAAATTTTGTTAACAGTACTGCCACAGACTGGTCATTGCGAACAATGCTCGCCACTTAGCCGAGGTTTACACGTTCAAAACACTTTGAAAGATGTGTTGGCTCTCAACAGTAGAAGGATGAAGCAGCAAGGAGCGTGTTGATGTCCCGGGCCAGGCAGGGGAAGTGCTCATACCCTGTGCCAGCCACACGGGAAGCGGGCGGATTCACTTGACTCCTCCTTACCTTCGACTCCCCTCCCGCTGCTCTCACGGCGGCCCACGGCAAAAACTCGCCCTGACTTCGGTGGAACCGAAGGCAATCTCCAACAGGCCGGAGAGGCGGACTTCGCGCCGCCCGGACTGCGCGGCTGGCGGAGCAGAGGCCGGGCTCTGCGGCGGGGACGCGCACCCGGCGCTGCCCCGGCGGGACCCCGGCGCTGCCCCGGCGGGACCCCGGCGCTGCCCCGGCGGGACC